>JAJOZX010000255.1:822500-1035000 GCA_023014485.1 Bathynomus jamesi | reverse complement strand
AAAAAAAAAATATATATATATATATATATATGTATATTATCCTAGAAGAGTTCCTTGTTCCATGCACGGTCTGTGTGTATCATATATATATATAATATATATATATATATATAATATATATATATATATATATGGCTATACTTCGTACTCGCCACAGTTAAAAATTACTGTAATTTTTTTCTTCTCAAAATAATTAATTGGAATTATAAATTTTTTCTGGTCAGAAATTTTTTTCAATAAATGACAATTTGAACATAATTTTTCAGTGTTAGTTACAGTGCCGCTGTAAGGGGTGGGCTGGGTGTGCGTCCGTCCCGGGGGCTGGAAAAGGGTAGCCGTGTCATCAAATATTGCATGATGCATTCCGTTTTTTTCATTAAAAAGTTATCAGAACTGAATCTTGTAGAGATATTAAAGAAATAATCCAAGATGCTTTTCTATCCTCAGTATATGAACTGTCATTGTATTATTGATATTTGTTATATGGACTATAGTCTGCCAATAAACCTTTTAATTTTCATTCTTTTCACAGACGTGTAATAAATCACTCGATTATGTTATAATGTTATAATGTTTCAGACCAACAAAGACCCTAGGATCCACTCATGGCTGGTCTATCTAACCGCGTTTGTAATTGTGTATTGCGCATGTCCTGTATGTAAAGAATTGGCATGTGAATGGAATCCTTTTGACTAAATATATTATTTAAGTTTACGATATTGCCACATGATTATATTATTTTCTTACTAATTGTTAATTAGTAATGAAAATTTTTTGTAGAGGGCGCATGAATAGGGTTTTGCCCCGGGAGTCAAAAGCTCTAACTACAGCGTTCATTATATAGTTATAAAAGTCTAAGGTGCTCTTCCAATATGTGCTCTACCGCGAAACTGTGATCTACCATATTCCAACTAATATTCCATATTCCAGGCTAACTAACGAAAATATCACGACTTAACCTAACCAATCGTCAAGGGCGTATAGTTGACCTAACGATTGGTTAGGTTAAGTCATGATATTTTCGTTAGTTAGCCTTATAAGGCTAGTTTCACGGTAGAGCACGTATTGGAATATGGTAGATCACAGTTTCGCGGTAGAGCACATATTGGAGGAGCACCAAGTCTAATAGTGTTAAGGAGCGTTAATGTCTCTGTAGAGTATTGTTCGTTTTGAGGATGTAAAAGTTATGGTTTTTGGCATATTTCAATTTTAAGTAAAATTAAATAAAATAAATAAAATGAAATCAAATTAAATGAAATAAATAAAATGTAATTAAATAAATTAAATAAAATGTAATAAAATAAAATAAATAGTCCAGCTTCAAAAAATAAAATAAAATAAATAGTCCAGCTTCAAAGTAATTGTTGAAGCTTCCATCACTTTGGTATGTGGAAAGATGCTTTTTTAACAAAAATGTTTTTCAAACAGATAATAATAATAATATAATAATAATAATAATAATAATAATAATTATTATTATTATTATAATTTTTTAAATTATGATAATTATAATAATTAATAATAATTAACTATAAGAATAATAATAATAATCAGTCCGGAGGGCTAGAAATGGGTACAGCACTCAGGTCAGTTAATGCGACCTATTGCGCTAACTCATGAACTATTACTACCAGCACCATTGGGAGTCGAATCCCCGACCTTATTATCTTCACTTCACTTATAGGGAAACGGTGTTCCCCACTGAGCTACGAGCGCTGACGACAGAGATCATAATTACCAAATAAAAAAATATAATTGTCACTCATAAAATACATTAGAAGTGAAAGTTTTCTTCCATTTCCCCTTGTTCACTTAAAAGAAAACGGATTTTAGAGGACTAACTCTAAAACGTGGCTATTCTAACAGCATTTATTTTTGTGCGACCAGGCGCAAATTAAGTTAAATGATATAAAGCTGTAAAGTAACTCTAATACAGCTATTAAATAAATAAGTGAATTTTAAAAAATACCAAATATAAAAGAGTATTTGAATTTAGAATTTTATATTAATTCGTTTTCATGTTTTCCTGTTTATGACTCTCTCTTTGTTGGCGGGATACCTCGGTAAATAGAGCTGTAAATATTTTGTATAAAATCAAAACCATATCTTCGAATTTTTGTGACGATGCCAAGCAGTAGCAGCGGATCTAGGATTTTCGAAAGGAGGGTGGGACGGCACTTTAGAGAGTCGTCACGTATCCCATCATCCTATTACGGGAAATACCACGAAGTGGGAGCGGAGCGAGCACTGAGCATACAGTTAGGAAGTTTAGGGGAGCCTTGTGAGCTCCCCAGGCGGGGTCCAGGACGGAGCCCCGGTAGCCGAGTAATATTAAAACCTTTTCATTAATTTTGCATAGAAATTGAGCACTATAGTATGCGGTCTACCAAGGATTCGGCGGTCTACCTTTTAATTATAGCTTTTTATCTTGTTTACTAATTGCTTGTTTACATCCCAATGTCAATCGCCCTTGACGATTGGTTAGGTTTAGTCATGATATTTTCGTTAGTTTTAACGAAAATATTATGACTAAACCTAACCAAGCGTAGGTAGACCGCATACTATAGTAGCACCCTTTTTTGCTTTTAGAAATTAAAAAATTTATAAAAAAATAAAGCATTTGGAAGGGGCGCCAAGATTGACCAAAGGGGGCGCCAACTTGACAAAAAGGGCCGCCAAATTGATAAAGGGGGAGGGAGGTTTCTATCCACGTTTTTACTACTGCTACACTAGAATAATTAAAAATGTACTAGTTTAATAACAGGAACCTCCCAGAGTGGACCGAAAGGTTTTTGAAGCTTCCTCTTGTCCTTGTAACTCTTTGTAACTTGTAACTCTCTCTCTCTCTCTCTCTCTCTCTCTCTCTCTCTCTCTCATTAACCTCATTAATAAGACTATGAGATGATATAAGCTGTAATAGTATGGGCAGCTCTAAATGAAGGTTTTACTATTCATCCCCTGGGCTGCAGCCGCACTGCTGCTGCCGTGGCACATGTCGCAATACCACTTCCCATGTAAATAACTTTCAAACTGTACCTCCGAGTTCTTGACACATTGCGATGCAACTTACAGTAGATATCATCATAAATTATTTGCCAAACATTTTCATGTCCGTCAAAAAAGTGAAAAATGATTATACTGGTATTATTCCAGCAGATAAATTAAAGCTTAGATGATCGTTGAGAGCATAGCAAGTTCTCCAGAAGTCTCTTAAGATGTACCAGTTAATCCCTTAAATGGGTGGAATGCATTGGAAAATGTGCTATTGGTGTTATACAAAGCTGAGACCATTGACACTTGTTTTGAGTGTTGTCAATATTACAGAGTGTATAATTAATTTTCTTCTAAGTTTTTCACGTTAGAGTTATTTTGAAATTAGTGTCAGCTACATTTTTTGAAGATGCGAGTTATTTGCTCAAACCATGAACAAATTATGTTCTATTTTAAAGAACATGACAGAAAAGTGGAGGGCCCTTGTGACACTTTAATGACTGAGCCCCGTATCCAGGAATTTTTTATAAACAATCTTGCAACCTTAATTTTATGTAAAATACTAAAATTGGCATTGCGTTTCCCATATTAGTTCCTGAATGGGTTAAGAAAGTATTTTCTTACTGAATTCCTCTGAACTATAAAACATACGGTATCTATTTCTTTAATAAAAGCTAAAAACTCTAAAGAACTTCGAAAAGGAATGGCCAATTAAGGCGGTACTGTCGATTACTGCACGTTAAACCGATATTTCGCCTTTCTTCGACTTACTTTGGAATGTTATGAGTACCTCCTCATTGAATTCTCTGGAGATATGAAACTAATTTTTTCAAGAGGGTTATGAGGATGGTTGTGGAAAAACAAATGATACTTCTAAATCCTACCATAAAAATTTTGAATTCTGGTCCATCGGATGAAGTTATAAAACGTAACTTTATCCCCTTGAAATGTATTCCAAATGAGAGCTTTACGTCTTAATGGCAATATGATGGTAATAGGTAATATTGTACATTTATTTAATATAAAATCTGGAAATCGCTATTTTCTTTATTTTATACATTAGGTTGTCAAATAAATAGCACAAGTGTAAGCTCGAAAGAGAATGGCGCAGAGTTAAAATGTAAACACAGGGAGGTTGAATAAATGCATGAGCCGTGTTTTAAAAAATAAATGTTTATATTTCTATTTTGTTTACAAATTTGCAGAATAAATTTTTTTATGCTTTATTCTATAAATATAGACTACCACACACTTGCAGACTACTAAAAGGATTTCTTATTTTACTGAAATGATTTTTTTTCATTATTTTTTTCTGAAAATGAGTCTTTTTTATGCAAAAGACATAAAGAAAACTTTTTTTTACAAAAAGGACTGTCATTTTTTGGAATAAAGAATTGTTTTACTATAATGTGTATACATTTCTTGAAACACCCTGTATATATATATATTATATATATATATATATATATATATATATATATATTTAAAACATGTAAAATGTATTTACACTTTGCAAAGATAAGCAAAGTTAACAATATATCAAATAATTTTGAATAAATAAAAGAAAATAAAGGTAAAAAAGTCAACACTTACCAGTCCGTGTGTGGCAGTGAAAGGGTTAATAATAACAATATAATCAATATTGTTGTATTTAACAACAGATTTGTTTTTTATTTCGAAATCTGTGAACTCCAAATGTTGCCAACACTCGTAAGAATAAAATATATCCGAATAATACTTTGCTCGTTATAAAGCCAATAGTCAGATTTCAGACAGAGTCTAAAAAGCTTTTAAGAGTTAAAAGACATAGTTTTGTGCGTGTAATTGCATATTATCTCGCATGGTGAATCCGACTTAAATGTTTAGAGTGACTTTGTTTTCAAATTGTCTTGAATACTCTTTGCTGCTCTCGTATGTTGTGTATGATACCACAGAATTATCCATTGACATACTAGTACTAAAAAGCTGCTAAAAGTTGATTACTTTCGCATTTTATTTATGTATAAAACAAATAAATATGTTAAGATTTATCAATTTATTTTACCCTAAATAGTTATTATATGGAAAGAAAGTTCGAAGAAAAAAGCAATTTCAAAAAGCTCAAAAAATTACTAATTAGAATCTTTATTTTTTTTTTATATTGATATTTTATTTTTTTCAGCAAAAAATTTAAACAATTTTGAAAGTAAAACAAACATACTAATTATAATTTTTTTTCTTTTTTAGTTTTACATTTCAATGAAATTTTTCGATCCTGTTTATAGTCAATGAGTATAGAAACGTTTCGAAAAGCACCATTCGCTATCTTCAGACCATTAAAATGATTTGCAAAATTAAAATGACTTACGAAATTGCAAATATTAAAGATTGCAAATATTAAAACTTTAACATCGTAAATATGACGAAAATAAAATATAGTAACCGGTTAAAAGATAGACTAAATTGCACAGCTATTAACAACAAACGTATAATTAAGTAAAAGGGAAATGAGTATAAAAAATAATAGAATTTACTAAAAAATTGCCATTAAAATTGGTTAAATTAACATTAAAATAAGGTTAAAAATAAGTAAATGAAATGATGCATTACAACCGTCGAACATATAATTATGAGCCTATAAATATGGATGACTTGGTTGATACACTTTGTTGTCTTACACCTAAAGTATGAAGAAATAGTATTGAATGACTTGAATGTTCCTAATGACTTCTGTGGCTAAAATTCTTTGCTGAGTTTAGTTTACTTACTTTCCATACCTAAGTTTCGTTTCTCTGTATGGGGCAATATCATTTAGATCATTTATCTTGGCACTGTTGTTAAATTTAGAATTTATTGGTCAGGCGAAAGGGTTTTCACCGTAAATCCAGTGGTTTTATCAAAGTGGCTAAGCAACAAAAGTAAAAAACGCCAGTAAAACGCAAAGTTGTACCAATTTGAAAATTTGAAAGTGACATAACTTTTGAACTTTTGAAGATATTTCGTCGAAATACTTTCAAAAGTTCAAAAGTTATGTCACTTTCAAATTGGTACAACTTTAACTGCGTTTTTTTGGCGGTTTTTACTCTTGTCGCTCAAACACTTCTTCCTCGGAGGGACTCAATTATTGAATGATTAATCAAGAAAGCTTCAGCTTTAAAATATTCAAGTAAAAAATGATAAACTGCTGAAAAAGTTTTACAATAGAAATTGTTAGAAACGATTTTAATATAGGTAAATATGCAGTTTCACGGCTCCAGGAATACCGATATTTTAGTCATAAAACCCATAAATATGTATATTTGGAGTCTGTCTGAAGATCATGGCATCGGTAAAGTTTTTGTAAAACCCCGTAAAGTATTTTTTATTAATATTTTAAATACGAACTAATACTAGCGAATCTGGCAACTTGGTAATCATCGTCCAGGTTGTTGCCGTCTAGGATGGACGTGTGTACCAGTTGCTCCTTGAGTGAATTATCGTTAACGCGAGAAGATTGTGTTGAATTTAGACAGAAACACAGCTTATCGTTGTACGTTAAAAAATGTCCTAAGCTTAGTAAGTAGTTAGGGCTGTAGTAGTTAGGTTAGGTCAACTGAAAGCCAGGTTAGGTCAATTGAATGCCAGGTTAGGGCAATTGAATGCCAGGTTAGGTCAACTGTACGCCCTTAATGACTGGTTAGGTTAAGTCATGGTATTTTAGTTAGTTTTAACAAAAATATCGGGTAAACTTTAAATATCTGTAACCTTTTAAATATTCATTTGTGACAAATTTCGATTGCACATTTGGAAAGAGGGGTAAAGATGCAGTTTCATGGCTCCATCTAAATTTCTTTCCAAAAGTCGCGGAAGAATACAAAACACTCGTCTGCAACGTAAACAATAGTGTTTTGTATTCCTCCGCGACTGCGGGTAAAAAATTTAGATGGAGCCGTGAAACTTATCTTTACCTTAATCTATTCTAATATGTAAATGTATGAATGCAAAATTTATTATAAATATATTTGAGTGTTATTTGTTAAATATAACAGTTTTGTATCTCATTCATAGTACCATGTTCTAATGTCTTTATTTTATCATATAAATGTGCTTCATTTCATAGTATTTTCTGATCATTTTATAATTATTTATAATTTAAAAACGTAAAGTACACAAAATACAGGTAATTTATCTTACTGAACGTTATTTGGATTTATAATTTAACTTAGCTGTAATTTTTTAATGCTTTGGGAATGTAATTTTTCATTCATCATCCGCCAGTGTAATTTTTTCGGGTAGTAAATTTAACCATTTCATGATGTAATCTAGATTGGTGTTCAGTATCTGAAAGATACTTAGGGTGTCTGTAAATAACAAAACTTTAGGAACTGGAGATTTGGCTTGGTTCCCAACTTTGCATTTAGTTCATCTATTAGTTAACGAAAAAATGAAGCTGGTCAATTTATTTTAGGCGTTAAATGGAGGTTTCGTCACATGAATAGCTTCTTATCTGTTTCTCTTTCTTTCCCATTGTAACAATTATGTTTCAAACGCTCATAAACGTTCCAGACATTGGACATTATTCAGCTTACCTTCTTTCTCCTCTTTTGGAACATCACCCTCAATATATTTTATTTTAAGGTTGTTCACTTCCAATATTTTAATGTCCGATTTTGCATGAAAGTCAACTAGAAAACAATTTGTAGTAAATTTTAAATGAATTTACGATAAATCTTATTATTTATTGTCGACGGTTTTCCAAGCATTCAAGAAGATAACGAGGTTGGGGCCGCTGCTTACAGTAGAGTCCATTTAGTTATAGAGGAAATGGCTCGTTGCTAAGTCACTTCGTCCAAGTTGATTCCTTATTATTAATTAATTAAGGTTCTCTCTAATTCTGTAGGTTAAGCATTTAATCTAGTGAAATTGCCTTCTCTATAATGAGAATCTTTTTCCGAATAAACAAAGTTCAACCTTAGTTTCTTCTGTTTAATGCGTGTCCACTCGAAGCAAACCTTTTAATTAAATCTGTTATGAGCGGTCAACCAACCATTATTACACTCTTGCATATTTTCCATAAAAATATTAAATTAATGGTTCATATTTCGCAAACTTAACTCGAGGTTTTCTAATATACTTATAAAGTATATAAGCAATTTTAAGCCCAAAAGAATACATTACATTACCAAAACTGCCATTGACTACGCGTTTCATCGCTCATATTTTACTTCTGTAAAAATATATATGTGTTAATGTAATTACTATCTATTAAAAATGTGTGACGCACTTTCAAGACTTCATCTATACTTTGAGACTCATAAAGTTAAAGATGAGTAGGTAAATTCCAAAGAAATAATGAAAATTACATTTTATATAACCACGCTGTATAATTATAATTGATTATAATTAATTATAATTAAATATAATTGATGTAAAAATTCTTAAAAATGTTAAAAATGTATTTTATATTTAAAACATTCGAAATAACCCGTTAAACAGCCTTAATTAACGTACGCTATGTAACAAGTTGCAAATAAAACAATTCATTGAGGTATTAAAGTAAACAAAAATTATATCGAAGTCCTTTTACTTTCAATAACAATATAAAATCTTTTCTTTAAGCGTAATATATAAAAAACATATACCCGTAAATAAAGTATAAAAGGATGTAGAAAAATTGGTTACTTTATCGGAAATCTTATTCTATGAGATATGTCTAAAGAATGATGCAGCGTGTTTAGGCCATTGATCTCCTACAAAGAGGGCATCTGAAGTGCATCAACACAGATGTTCGATGCACGCAGAATGAAATGCATGAAGGCAACTTAAAAGCAAAATCTCTTCTCGCCGTCTTCAAAATTTGACAGACAAGTAACGCATTTTTGTCTGGTCTTCAGGATGTCTGGAGAAAGAACAAGCGAGTTAGTGGTGTCCTTATAGAAAAAGGAGATGAAGATATATATATATATGTATATATATACAGGGTGTCCCATAAGTCCGGCTTCATAGGAAAATTTATTTTAAATTAAATTTACAAAAGTAATACATTACAACTAAAACAATTGTTCAAATTGATGTCTTGTTTTGGGACCTTTTTTTTTTGTTGCAGGTAGAATAACACGCAATGGCTAATATGGAAGTGAGTTTCACTCCTCAGGAAAAAGTGTATTCTACCTGCAACATAAAAAAGGTCCCAAAACAAGACATCAATTTGAACAATTGTTTTAGTTCTAATGTATTACTTTTGTAAATTTAATTTAAAATAAATTTTCTTATGAGACCGGACTTATAGGACACCCTGTATATATATAATATATATATATATATATATATATATATATATATATATATAAAGAAACGAATCCCCAAACCTTTGAAGTTTTTCACCTCAGAAAAGGTTTGTCACGCGTTAAGAGTCAAAACAGATTCTGAAGACTTGATATATTGGCACGCAAAGAAATCTTAATATATTTACACCAGATTTATACACTTAAGGCAGGTATATAGTCTCTATATAAGTACATTTATAAACTGCATGTAGTTATATTTTACAGCTTTAATGTCACATATTTCACAAATACTGCGTATTGATTTCAGTTACATATTAATATCCATTCACTCTCGTTTCACACTGATTGTCTTTATTCCTTCTTAGTTCTACTTTCCATATCTTACGTTTTTTCAAAGATACTCATAAATTTGACAATTTTTCCTCACTATTTAGTAATGATTATAACAACTACATACTTTAAATATAGTGTACCTGCCCATATTAATTAAATGCCGTGATTTCATTTACTGAATTCGTGAGCCGAGTCTGGTACAATTTCTTGTTCTTCATCAAATGTATCCTGTAAAGAATAAAGGCCTATGAAGAATAAATATCAGCAACTAATACGACGACACAGTAACATTATACGTATGAGGAACTCCTAGGAAGAAGTGGCTAAGCGACAAAAGCAAAAAACTCCAGAAAACGTAAAGTTGTACCAATTTGAAGTTGCCACAATGGCCAACGCTTCTCTTGAATTTCGGTCTTGGCATTTTTGAATAATGCAAAGAGCTACTTCAGCTCGTTGTTTGAAAATTATACCCAGAATTTCGTACTGATTTAAATCGGGTGAGTGTCCAGGACATCGTCCGAGTTCAGCTTATCGGATATCATCTGTCAAAACTACAAAAAAATCCCCCCAAACCGACAAATAATTTTGTTATATCCCCTAAACCTAAAATACGTCATCAGCCTCAACTTTCCTGTATTTTCTATACAGAATTTTTTTAACTTTAAAAAAAAAACCCTCATCACATAATGAACCTAAACACTGAAAGAACAGGAAGCACCTTACTTATCCTATTATAGATTATTTATTTATTTACTTATTTATTTTTAGCCATCAAATTTGGTTTCTCAATTCACATCGTTTGCAGGTTTTATTAACTTCCCTTAGAAATGAAAGCGTCATTATTTATTTATTTATATATATATATTATATACAGATTTTGAAAAACTTTTTATGAGCGTATAACCTTGATTTTTCTTCAGCCCGAATTGTTCATTTTGACCACGGGTGGTCAGAAATTACAAAGTCGTCGTCAGAACTCGCTCTCATGACCTCCCGATCAGCAGCGCAGCGTCTTAACCACTAGGCTACCCAGGGTACCCATATATCTACCAACCAGTATACATACATACCATATACAGTATGTTTAACTGACCCAATTTTAAGAAAGAATTTTCTTACCCTGTAAAACCTTTTGCATTATATAGACACACACACACATATATACAGTATACAGTGTGTGTATATATATATATATATATATCAGGGTGGGCCGTAAGTTTCCATACATAGGAAAATTTAAACGTTTGTTTTTATGTTTCAGATACCCTAAGAATATATGTTTGTAAGATCTTGTTTACTGATGAAGCAAATTTTTACGTCAATGGAGAGGTTAATCGGCAAAACATACGTTATTGGAGTAATGCTAACCCTAACTGGCTGAGTCCGACGAAGATGCAAGGTGCCGGTAAAGTGATGGTGTGGGCCGGGATATGGGGTGACAGAATTATTGGACCAATTTTTGTCAGTGGAAATCTTAATGCCGAAAGGTATCTTAACATGTTGCAAGAAGAGATTTTCCCATCCCTGCTAAACGAGGAAGGTAACTTCCCAGTTTACTTCCAGCAAGATGGAGCTCCACCTCATTATGGTCTTCACGTGCGTCGGTATTTGGATCAGCAGTTTCCGGATGCTTGGATTGGTCGGCGTGGTCCTGTGGAGTGGCCTCCCAGATCCCCAGATCTCACCCCCCTTGATTTCTATCTTTGGGGGCACTTGAAGGCCATGGTGTATCAGTAAAAGATACGAGACATAATCATCTAAAAACGTATCACCAACGCCATTACAAGCATAACGTCAACTGTGCTAATGCGTGTTCATCAACAGTGGGGAACACGTATTGAAATGTGTTTTCAAAACAATGGCAACCATGTAGAGCATATTATATAAATAAAAATGGTTGTCCATAAAAAATGTTTATTTTTCCTATGTATGGAAACTTACGGCCCACCCTGTATATATAATTTAGGGTGATGCAAAAGTGGGGGAGTAAAATTTTTTTGTTTCAAATTTTTGAGATACCCTCTCATTTGGTTTAATTTGGTGGAAAAATGATCCTGGGGAAATTTCGGGTCAAAATTCGAATATTTGGAGGTCGCGCCCGCCATTTGAATATTTGCTGATTTCCATGACACCCAGGAGGTACAGCAAGCGTCACGTTACTTTTTTTGAGTGGAAGTTCCCCACGAGGCCTATCATACCACCTTCCTCTTTTCCATTTGTTCATAAAACAGATACAATACAATAGATATTTACAATAGATACATAGATGGATATACTCGTAAATTTTACTGTTGCGTCAAAGATACGAGAGTTTTCTTAGTTTTGTCCGGAAGCTTCTTCCGATAATTTGATACAACTTGCAGTAGATATTGCTTCTGTTGTTCATCATTGGTAATTAATTTGTTATAATCTTCAATCAATTTCACTCCTCTTTCAGCAATATCATTAACAACTTTCATGTGATTCACTACGTTCTTTGCACCCAATAACTCTCATCGAGAAGCCAATCTTCTACTGGTTTGCTCAAGAACGTTGAAGACAATCCGAGTTATACTGAAGAAGGACTTTGTGTTAGCAGTTACAAAATCTTCAAGCTGCTTATTGTCAATAGTTTTGATGTCTATTTGTGTCTTCTTTGGAGGATCTGGCTCCGAAGATTTTGTAAGAGCCTCCTTCATTTTTCTTTTGGTGTCAAAGCTGATTTTATCATCAAAGAAAGCCAATGCGATCAACTCTTCTGAGAGATACCACAAATGATTCTTGAATTTTTCTAAAGCAGCATTTGCTAGTTGTTCATTGTGCTTTTGTAGCTGTGAAGATTCTTGAGAAGACTCAGATCATTTCGTGGAGCACTTGCTGCGCAGGGTGCTGAAAAACCAATGCTTAATATAAATTGAAACAGAAAACCAACAAATTTCTTTTAGATTTCTTTCTTCTATTGCTGTTATTTTGAACTGACTTTTGAACATAAAGATTTTCATTGAATAAATGGACTTTCGCCATCCAACGGGCTCTATGATAAGCCCAGGCTTCCTGAATTTTATTCAGTCGTTGGAGTACCGCCAAGCAAGATGATTGTCAGTTCCAATAACTCTCTGTAATCGTCGCGAGGTTGATCTTCATTGATTTTTCTTGCTGCAAAGTTGATGATTTCCTCTTTTTCCTTTTGTGGATAATTTTCTAATTTATCGTATGAAGTTAGATTAATCTTATTCCAGTTTGTTTTGAATCTTTTGAATAACTGAATGTCAGGGCCTGATGAAGCCTGTAATGCAGGGGATACCACTGCTTCCAACATGATTTCAAGGATATGGTGTCGACAAGGACACCACAACAAATCTTTCTCCATTTTCTGTTCAATTAGGACACAAGCTCCGTTTTTACGACCTGTGTTCGATGCAGTTGTATCGAAACACATGCCTTTTACCTTATCTATTAGATTCCAATCAATGATCGCCTGATGTACTGCATTTGCAGTATCCTTTCCTGTGCCATGATCTATATTTGGCACTCCAAGCAGTTGATCTTCTCCACTGCCAGAGATTAGGACTGGCAACCGATCAACAACCTCATTCCCGGTAATGTCTTCGAGGAGTTTGCCATCCCAATGAACAATCAAGGGTTGTCAGCTTGAAATTCTTCTTTCAAGTTTTCACTGAACTTCTTCTTGATTTCTGTCTTGCCCTGCGAATCGATGAGTAGCTAACATTGTAATTCTCTGGATCTTTTCCAACATTTGCGATCGTTGGAATAATTATTAAAGAGGCTGATCGGTCGCTGATCTTAGCAACATCCAATGAGGAAAGCAGATTTTCATTCATAATCTTGAATTTTTTTCTTGGAAGGCCTCTTTTGGATGTTGAGGGCACTTCCAGATCTACTTCTTCTTCCGTAGATGCAGGTGAATCACTGCAGGAACTGCTGCTGCTTGCAAGAACAACTGTTTCATCAAATGCACTTGATTCATGTAACCTTTTCTTATCCATTTTTCATGTCTCTTCGCAGTTTCCTTTCGACTTTTTTCTTCATCCTTATCAACTGCCATCATTTTACCCTTTCGACCTTCCCTTTGTAGCCGTAGAAACTCTCTATCTTCCTCAATAGTTATTAACTCGTTAGCATTTGCATGCGCAATATCAAAGAGTCCATCCAATTTTTCTTTCCATGTATTCTCTTTCTCTATTGAAAACTTCGATTTTTTTCCTTTGCTCTTCTTCAGCCCTTGCCACTCATCATACAGTTTATTTAATTTCTTCACAACATTACATTTCTGGGTTGTTGGTATTCCTGCTCTCTGCCACACTTCCAATACATCATTAACGGTTGAAGTTAATGCTTCTCTGACAGTTTCATTCTTGATATGTTTATAATTCATGAATAAGGAAATTACTTCTTTCTTTGATGGAAGCTTACTTTGATTCAATTTATCTATTTGTTGACCGATCAGCCAGATATCTGTTGAGCTTCTTGATCTCATTTTTTGTCACAATTAAGATAGAGGAAATAGAAGAGAAATTGAGGCGGAGAGACTCACTGATATAGCACCTCTCCTGGACACTGCCACAAGCACACTGCGATACCGATTTCCTTGAACGCTATTTGCTCAATATACGCATCACCTACCACTCTGCCTGCAGCAAACCTGCACAAAACCTGCAACCTGCAACAAACCTGCAACAAAAATAAGAACAAATTCAAAAAATTTGATTTTACTCTAATTTTTTGTAATTTTCAAATTTTCAATTGGCGGGCGCGACCTCTGAATGTTATTTGTTTGACCTGGAATTTCTCACAGGGTGTTTTTGTGACAAATTGGAACAAATGAGGGGGTATCCCTAAAAATCCACGATGGTCATGATTTGTGCATCACCCAATATAATATATATATATATATATATATATATAATATATATATATATAAGGTTAACTGGTGACCCCACCTCTAAGCCTGGCTTGATGAAAGAGCGAGATGCTCTCTTGCGATCTCCATCGCATTTAGCAAGGCATACCCGGTTCATCCGGTATCGTCCTGACCCAGGCATGTAGTTTTCTACTGAAGATTTCAACTTGGCACCTGTGATTATCGTGATATCTTTCGGAAACTGATTAAGAAGTCTTGGGCCCCTGACCAGCAAGCTACGTTCTACGTTTCCTAACTTCCAGAGTTGTTTGGATGGTTACTGGGTTTAGTTTGGGGTTAAGTATTAAGTTTTTCATCATTTTACACGTGTAAATTATGGCATATCTCTTTCTCTTCTTCTTTCCAGCGAATATAGGTTTACTTTACAAAGTTTTTCCCAGTAGTTGAGTTCTTTGCAGCCATCATTCTTGCAACAAAAATTTGATGAACAGAACATCATTGTCAGAAAGGGAAAGCTTTCGGAAAACTTTGAATTTATGTTTCATTTGACTGTATAATACAAGTGTATTTGATGAAACAGAGTATCAATTCCTTTCCCTTAAAATACATAACAATATCAAAAGAAATAAATGTTCTATATATCGCCGAACTCGCTTGGAACCTGAACTGAAAACAAACACAAATTTTTAGTTGCAAGAAAGGTGTATGTGTTAAACAGAATGTAAAGTCTGTGATAAGGAATATTTTAGAGAAACTAAAGACCAACATAAATACTGTATGGTACAGAAAGAGGACATCGCAAAAGTGGTTTTAATCAGCTGGAAAACAGTAGTAAAGTAACTATAGAAATTCCTACAGTAGGTGTCAAAAGTAGTACATTTGAGTAAAAACAGAAGCGACAGTCCACTTACAGGGTTGTTTTTATTTAGTGTCTGTCTGGCATTCAAAAATCTTCAAAATTTTGATGACTATGTTTACTTCAACAACATTTCTCTTTTCCACCCATCACACCCTTGCTCTACATTCTTAATTTATTTTGTATATAGTACACGGCTCTTTACCTTTCGACTAAAAAAATTATAAATTTTAAGATTTTTAAAATTTAAAAAATTAATAAATCTTACCACGTCAGAGGCATTGTGGGCCTAGTAAGTTACAGTTTAACGCAACCTCTGAACGTTCCTGAAGGTCCTGCTTTCATTTCTACGTCCGCAGTATTAGCTGGGGTCTGGAAAACAACGTAGAAACATAAACAAAAAATAAACGAGTAAACAGAGTAAGAGAAATATTAATAAATTTAAATCGTCTAAATAGCTCAGTAATTAACGTCCAGAATCCTTAAACCTAACCAACTTCATGAACCCTTGTATTTAAAGAAAATGAATATCTACCATATTTAGCTGTTTACTTCAAAGTTACACTTAATGAATATTTATCAAATCGTTAATGTTGTTTTAGCTTAAAATTTTGACCCTCTACGTATATATTTCAGTTAATTAATGCTATTAATCGTTAATTAATTCGTTCAACTTCCTGAGAAACGTATGAGAAAGTACAGAGGAACGGTATTTTAAGGCGAAAAACAAGAAATTTAAAGGAAATCGTAAAAAAAAGAAGGCATTCGCCAAGCAAACCACAAAAAATAAATACAGTAATCAGATGAAAGAAATTGCATACCGGTGTAAGCAACCTATCGCTGCACGTCCGTTCTGTCGATCGTAGAAATAAAGAAATGTCGTCATTCTTCCATTTTCCGGAAGTCAATCCCACAACCAAGTGAGTTTTTGGCAACGAGTTTCCCTTTCAGAGCAGTCTGCTGCTGTCCAACGCTCGCAAATATTTGTTACAAAATGTATAATTCGTATCCTTCCTCTTTCCCGTTTGCTAA
Organism: Bathynomus jamesi; assembly: GCA_023014485.1. Classification (NCBI taxonomy): domain Eukaryota; kingdom Metazoa; phylum Arthropoda; class Malacostraca; order Isopoda; family Cirolanidae; genus Bathynomus; species Bathynomus jamesi. The sequence goes on along the minus strand of JAJOZX010000255.1, from coordinate 1,018,682 downwards.
AAGTATTTGTATAGTATGAAAGTTTGAATTTCATTTTACGTTTTGCCTAATAAACCTTTCATTTTATTTGCATCATAGCCCTTGTAATCAACAGCTTCATGCACCACATCCATGGCTTGTGTCATCAGGTTTCGGAGACAATATTGGTGGTTTAATCATCATTCGTAGGATGTGTTTTACTTCTTGGTCCTCACAGATGAGTTTCCTCATTCCGACTTGATTTACGTAACGAATAATTACCTTTAAAGAAAAAGCGAAAAACATCGTATAGAAAATGATTAAAGAAAAAGTTTGTATTAAACTAAAAACTGCGAGTATAATAATAAGTACAGTTGCGGATGCGCAATGATATGTACGTGTACGTATATGCCGGAAGTTCATCAGTGAAGTTCTGGCTGCGGACTGGTGGAAGATTTAAAGCCATATGATTGGGTGAAATAATACGCTTTCTCACTAAGCCCAACCCATTCATTTCTATATATTTTATGCGAAATAAGAAATATATAAATGCTGGTGTTCTCGTCATAATTCTTTTATTGAGTACGGAAAATGCATATTTTGTATGAGGCGTCGCGAGTACGGGGGACAAACTCACCACATTGGCGATTTTGTGATTGTTCCACGAATTAATAGTTCAACCCTCCCTGATCCACAGACAACTTGGTACAGCCAAATACCACCCTCGTACGCTCAAAATATAGTTATTTTCAATGCGTATATTTGCGCTAAGTGCCCCTCGTACACAATAGTCACAAAGTTTAAACGCGTCTATCTCAAAACTGGTTTGGCGAGTTCGCCCCTCGTACTCGCGACGCCTCATATATATATATATATATATGCACTAAAATCACAAAATAACACGTGACCTTATTAATAAGCAAACAACCACAGGGAAAAGGAAACACAAAGTCCGAGCGCTTTCGTGATATATTCACATTATCAAGGAGGATAATATGTGAATATATCACGAAAGCGCTCGGACTTTGTGTTTCCTTTTCCCTGTGGTTGTTTGCTTATATATATATATATATACCCTTTCACCCTTTCAAATGTTCCGTGCGACGATTCATCATTTCACGAAGGTCACGCTTGTGTGTGTGTGTGTGTGTGCGTGTGTGTGTGTGTGTGTGTGTGTGTACGTGCGGGTTTTTATGTGTTCAGTTAATTTGATTAATTTTAGCCTTTGAGGAAAGTAAACCAGTGAGAGTGAATTATGGAAAGTGTATGGCGAAATAAAAAAAAATTATTAACAGTGTCGTAGATAAGAATATAACCTTCCTCATACCTGAGAAATGGCAATGCTTTAGACTAGAATGCCATGCGATGTTATAAGTTTAGACTAGACAGTTCGTTGTTTGTTCGTTGTCAAATGTCATAAAATGGAAGGTGAAGAAGAATTACTGGCCTTCGGAAAGCTGCCAAACGAATACAGGAAATTGCAGATAATCTCTCTATATATCGTGACATCGTTCGTAAATTCATAAGAAGATGAGAAAATGATTGAAATTGATTTAGTTGGTTTGCTTCCCCCCCCCCCCCTCGACCTACAAGACATTTTTTAAAGAATGTGTGTGTGTGTGTGTGTGTGAGAGAGAGAGAGAGAGAAATATATATATACACACATACGAGTATATTAATATAAACATGAAAATTTGAGAGAAGATTCGAACGAAGGCCTTAAGCTCGAACTGGAATAAGAATCGAAAATTATCGTAAATTTCGTGTTGAATTTGAAATAAAAATAAAAATACGAGAATTATTTTTAGGCTGGAATCGGGATAGGAATTGGTTCCAAGATGTTTCCTTCGATATGAAGATAGTCTTACAAATGAAATAAACTTTAAATTAAGTTACACGCACACATATGTGCGCATCTCCACATAAATATTGCCCTTGGCCCCTCCTTCCTGCATAAAAAAAAGGTACTGAGTTTTTAAAAAACAGATATCTAAAAAGACTAATTAACCAAACCTAATATACTCTTAACCTAACGGTAGTACCATCGAACCTAGAAGGGCGTGAGCAGTATTTCGAACGAAATTAAGGCGTTAAATGGAGTTTTCTGTCAAGTCAAGAAATCGTGAGGTACTAGCTAATCTAAACTAACCTAACCTAACCTAATCAGGACTAATATATCTTTTTTTCCATTGTTAAAATGTTCCTAGGTTTTTTAATATAATTTTTTTAATGTTCCAAGTTACCAAAAGTGTTGTGCCCAGTTGCCAACTCAAACACACACACACACACACCACACACACACACACACACACATACATATATATATATTATATATATATATATATATATATATATATATATATATCAAAGACCTTAATGATAAATTTGTAATTCCTATATATAGACGGCATTTTACCATTATGTAAGCACTTGAAAAAACCTAATTAATTATTGGCTGAGATTAAAAGAAAATTCCAAATTAACCAGAATTTTCGCATTTCATTTATTTATTTATTGCATTAATAATTTTTCCTAAAATATAAAAAAATAATTTCACAAAATTATTGGCTTCGAACATTTTGTGGGAATTCGTTTTTGCCGACACTGATTTGTTATTCATGAAAATTCCACTTTTGCAGTCAGAAATTTTTAATTAAAACTCTCCTTTAAAAGAGTTTACACACACACACACACACACACACGGCCAGTGCCCTTACCTCAGCGGGTAACACCGTTTCCCTATAAGTGAAGTGAAGACACTGAGGTCGGGGGTTCGAACCTCGATGGTGCTGGTAATAATAATCCAGCGGTTAGCGCAATGAGCGTTGTGACAGTTTTTGGCTTTCTTCACTTTTTATTATCACACACACACACACACACACACACTCGCCTAATTTTCAATGTTCTACGTTGTAGCCAATGTCGCAACACCGCTTCCCGAAGATCAGCGAAGTTAAGCGACATTGGGTCTGGGTAGTAGTTGGATGGGAGACCGTCCTCCGCGCCCAGATTATGTAGCGACCCGTGGTTCGGATCCGACGTAAAGCTTTAGTAGGTCCCTTCTGTTATATGACTTTAGATGTTGCGAAGGAGGTTGAAACAACCCCATCATTAAAATTATTAACCTAATTTTCAATCTTATTTTACGCTTACCTTCTGAAGGCACACGTCCTTTGATGCGTAATTTAAGTCCTTCTGAAGGAGACAAGCTTTCCTGTTCTGACGAATGAGGGAACTGGCGTTCTTCGTCACTCGCTCTCCTCAAAATAAGATTCTTCAGCAGAAAGATAAGGAATCCTGTTGTTCCTAACAGAAGGATGATCGCTGCTATTAGGGCGATAGTTACACCCTCAGAAGCCCCTCCTTCTGCTCCCTCTACTGATAACTCCACAAGATCATCGTTGTTCTTTCCTTGATTGTTCTCTATAAAATGAAGTATATATATATATACAGGGTGTTCCATAAGCCCGGTCTTATAGAAAAATTATTTTAAATCAAATTTACAAAAGTGATACATTAGAACTAAAACAGATGTGCAAATTGGTGTCTTGTTTTGGAACCTTTTCTTGTCATCACATTTTTATCACTTTTGTAAATTTAATTAAAATTTTTTTTTACTATGGGATCGGACATATGGAACACCCTGTATATATATATATATATATATATATATATATAAACTATATATGCAGAAAATATTACTTGCTTACAACCACTAATCTCAGAGGTTACATTAACTATTTAAGTTAGTTAATTTGATTGAGTTAACATTTGAATTATTGTGAGTTAGTTAAATGTAAATGGTTTTCTAATGAAATGGTTTTCTCCTGTATTCATTAGTATTGATATTAATATACTTCTTCCTTCTAAGGTCAATGCTCAGAATTTGTACTTCAAATTAACAAAGTCAAAATGAAAATATGAATACAGTCGAAGTTGATTGTTCGCTGCAGACTTATATTTAAATACATTGCCATTTAAATACATTTATGCCCATGTTTTCTTAAATATTATCTTAGAACTTCTCATCACAAATGTTTAAACTCTGGTCAGCACCCATGGTAATGGGTAACACCGTTTCTCTAGGATATAAATAAAATGAAGACACTGAGTTCGGATATTCGGTTCCTTATGAGAGTGGTTCCTAACTTTTTCTGGTTTAAGGCACTCTAATGCTATCTGCCTTCTTGCGCGGCACTCCTGAGGATTTTGTCTTCTTCCGCGACATCCCTGAGTTTTTGCTTCTCCCACTGTTTAACATCCAGTCCCCCTGAGCACCATAACTTCATTTTTACTTATGAATGTAATAAATTGTGAATGTTTTTGTTTGACTTGAAATTTGCATATATTGAGTAAATTTCGAATTTTGAATAAGTTATTTTTGGGAAATATGGCGGCATCCCAGTTAGAGGGGATACACTTCTCTGTGGTGCTGATGAATAATAATAATCCAGTAATTAGCGCACTGGGTTACGTAGTGTAGCCTGAGCCTTATGCTAGTTTCTGTCCCTCCTGACTCTTTATTATTAATATTTAAATTCTCTGTGAAATTTTTAAAGGTTTATACGACAAAATTCTATTAATTTAGATATATTTAGGGAAAAGCTAATTCTTCATAATACTAAAATTCTGATATACAAAACTTGTACAGTTTGAATTACGATATACAAAAATTAAATTACTACAAAATTTTCATACCGAAAGTAAGGTATTTGGTACTTGTGGGTTATCTGTCGCCACTTTTTAATTTAATTTTCCAACTTTTTCACAAATACAGATGTGTGTTATCATGTTGCCATTTTTACAAAAATATACTATTTTTTTCTTAAATTATTTTTATTTCTCAAAATAACAAACATTAATCATATTATTCGGGTGGCATGAACGCGGCGATGGCCTCCAGGATGCCGTCGAATGGGTCGACACTAGCGGGTAGCTTGCTCCTCCACATGAACTCGGCCAGGTAGGTCTTAAGATGGTGTCGGGCCGTTCCTCGGTGACGCTTGTTCCTCCACTTTGCTGATCCCCACAAGCGTTCGATATTTTGAGTGTGGACTCCGGTATCTGCATCAACGAAATTGTATCGATGATTAACCTTGAAATGTTGGAAGCCAGCCTCCTGGAGGTCGGTGGTCTTATATCCTCGCCAGCTGTCGGAGTAGATAATGGAACCTTCGGCGATGTTTTCCACAATGGCAGCCAAGAGAGTTGCAGCAGAGCGGTTGGGAACTTGAACGATGAAGCAGTCGTTTGTTTCACGGCAAATTCCTCCGAACATCCATTGTTGTGGTAAAATGCGTCCGGCATTGTTTTTACGCCTCGTGAACAGGCTCTCATCGATCTCAACCACTATTCCTTCGCCGCCGATCTTGGTTTGCTCTAGGTTGGCTAACCTAACCTAACCTAACCTAACCTAACCTAACCTAACTAAAAAATAAATGACCCACAAGTAAAAAGTGGAAACAGATAACCAATAGGTATATTAAAAAGTGGCGACAGATAACCCACAAGTACCAGGTATTTTAATATATAGTTCTATATATTTTAATATATAATTTACTACAGGGTGGCCCAAAAGGTACCTACCAACATTAACTTACATTTTCCCCGAAACGAATGAATAGAATTCGATGAGAATTTGCTGACACACTATACTACTCACGCCATTTGTTTAACATCAGTTTGGAGTGAATGTCATTGTTTGGACTATCGGAAGCATTATGGAAGCGGCAGTGATTGTCCTGCCTATTCGTCTGATCTCAACCCGTGTGACTTTTTTTTGTGGGGATACCTCAAAGATCGAGTTCACCAGAGCAACCCAAAGACTTTGGAGGAGCTGAAATCATCAATTGAACGTCAAATCGTCGACATTCCGACAGAGGTTCACAGCGTTGTATCGAATTTTGGGATGAGGTTGCGAAAAATCATCGAAGTGGAGGGACAACACATCGAACACACTGTCATATAAATGGTTTGAGATGCTGATTTGAATGGCGTTTGAACTACCTTGTACTCTCAATAGTTTCAGTGAAATAAAGGCTTAAACTTGATAGGTACCTTTTGGGCCACCCTGTATATACTTTCAATATATAGTTACATTTTAATGATATAAATTAATAAGTCATTATTACTTGCATATTAAAAAAATTATATTTACATCTAAAAATAAGTAAAAATTTTGGCTACAATTAGATAATAATAATAATATAAAACAATTATTAAGCCCATAATTATTAAGTGACAGTCATGCAATATTATTTAATTATTTAATATACATAATTTAACCTCTATTCATGTCAACATTTAGACATATTTATGTTCTGTATTACGGAGATTTTGTGTATATATATATATATATATATATATATATATATATATATATATATATATATATATATATATAAACTCAGAATGGTCCCCTGAGAAACTTATATGTTAAACACAGACCGTGCATGGAACAAGGAACTCTTCTGGGAAAATTAAATCCACTATAGTCCGAATAAGTAATGGTAAATGACAAATACCATAGTTTTTCTTTTTCATGATGCTAGCCCGACGTGGGCAACGGGTCTCTCGCAAAGAGGTCCCATAAATATAGCTTCCCTCACCAGCTATCTGCAAAGCAGACAGGATCCAGCTCTGGGATCCATGTCCCAAAGCTGGATCCTGTCTGCTTTGCAGATAGCTGGTGAGGGAAGCTATATTTATGGGACCTCTTTGCGAGAGACCCATTGCCCACGTCGGGCTAGCATCATGAAAAAGAAAAACTATGGTATTTGTCATTTACCATTACTTATTCGGACTATAGTGGATTTAATTTTCCCAGAAGAGTTCCTTGTTCCATGCACGGTCTGTGTTTAACATATATATATATATATATATACACACAGATATATATATATATACATTATATATGTATATAATGTACGGCATGCGGGAGGTGCCCCCTTGGGGCATTGGTTTCTGCGCGTATGTAGGAGAATTACGGCATTTGATGGAGTGAGGCCCATGGTGTAATGGTTATCATATCTGACCGGCAATCGGAAGATCCCGGGTTCGATTCCCGGGTGGTTACCTCATTTTTTCATTTGTTTCGTTCTCCCTCCTCATCTTGCGCGGAATATTCTCCTATACAAGCGTCGTTCTTTACGTTGATATATATATATATATATATATATATATATATATAAACTGGTATTGTTACAGTAAAAAGCAGATATTTATCAGTGAGGGATAAACACCCTCACTTATTTCGCTTTTTATAAAAATCGTGTAATGCTTTATTTATATTTAAAAGTATTATAAATACTTATTAATTATTTTAATTATTAATTAATGTTTTTATGCAGGAAGGAGAAACTAAGGGCGAATGCCCGCAGAAACGCACCACCCCATAAAAGAAGAAGAGAGCCAAAATCAAAGTTAGCGAGATTATGGACACTCTCCGTTTGAAAGACTGGAGGTCATAGATAGGGGGAAGATGGATTGTGGAAGATTGTTCCAGATTTGACCGGTTGAGTATATGAAATACTGAAAATGCCGAGTAACCCTCGCGTTAGAGAGTTGGACAGAAAAGGAATGAGAATGTGTAGAAAGTCTGGTACTGCGTACTCTCCTTAAAGGAGGCATGCAGTTAGAGAGTTCAGAAGAGCAGGTGTCCGTTATAATATCGATAGTAAAGAGAAAGTGAGGCAATATTGCGGCGAAGAGAGAGGGACTGAAGACAGTCAGTAAGAGTCGGGGAAATGATAAGACGAAACGCCTTTGATTCCACCCAGTCAAGTAGGGCTGTGTGGGTTGAGCCACCCCACAAGTGTAAAGCAATCTCCATACAGGGGTGGACAAGATCCCTGAACAGAGACAGCAACTGAGTGGGGATGAAGGAACTACGGACGCGGTACAGCACACCTAACCTCTTAGAAGCTGTTTTGAAAAGAGAGTACATGTGACCTTTCCACGAAAGATCACGAGAAAAGGAAACGTCAAGAATGTTAAGAGGAAGGATTGAGTTGTGTATTGTTGAAGGTAAGGAGATAATCGTGTGGAAGACTGTGACGAGTAGACAGATGAAGGAATTGAATTTTTGAGGCATTGAAAGCCACAAAGTTTCTTCTGCCCGAATCAGAAATAGTAGAAAGATGAGAGGTCAGGTGTACCATAGCCGTCCTACGCGAATCGTGGAATGACTGTTGAGAGGGACGCTTTGTGAAGCGGGTGGAGAAGTGAAGTGTGGAGTCATCGGCATAGGAGTGGATAGAACAGGAAGTGCGTCTTAATAAATCAATAAATTATTAACTGTTAATTATAACTTAGAGTCCCTTTTAATTGACGCGGAAGACTATATTTATATATGGAAAAAGAAGAGAACCTCTGACATTTAGCTGTATTCCCTCCTTTCTAAAGGTTATTTGGACTTAATTTACCTCCGCGAACGTTTTGCTGGTTGTTACACATATCGGTTAATATAATTCAAACGCATGATATCAAAATACTGACGCCTTTTTCCTAGACATGTCTCAAATTTAAACGTTGTACATTCAAAAACAAAGAAGAGCGAGAAAAGTGTTTATATAGTGAGGTTTCTGTGTTCTTCAGTCTCTTATGGTCACATCTTTTAGAATTTATTTTGTTTCTAGATTGCCGTCAGCCACTTTGGTTGGGATTGGTTACCAAGTTCTTTAATTTCATAGTCTCAAATATACAATTAGTTCAGTATCTACTCTTTTCGATAGATGCTGAAATGTTTTGATGACTTGGTACTTCATAAAGAGTTCACTCCCCCAAAACAAAAATTTAAGCAATAAATTTCTATCGAAATTGCTAAGGAAATACGCAACAAATTTCCTCACGAGTAATTTCGTAGATGAGAAAGTTTGCGTACCGAGAGATGAAAACTAGTTTGTGCTTTCTTTCAACAGATACGCGAGTTTTAAAATAAAAAGCTACCAAAATTCAATCTTCAGAAACAATATCACCAGCAAATTTTACATTTTGTCTCTTTATTAATTCATTTTCTTTGAAACGCTTATCCCAGTACAAAGGGAAAATACATAACAGTTTAAAATAAATAATTTGCAACTTAAAATATTTTACACACACACACACACACACACACACACACACACACAGAAATATACACATATATATATATATATATATATATATATATATATATATATATATATATATTACATAAAATCTGTGTAACTAGGGATTTCATGTAAGGTTAAGTCGTGATATTTGTGTAAGGTTGAATTAGAAAAAAATGGCAATTAGAGTAAAATATTGTTTAATTAATGTTAATAAACGTTTATGTTTTACGTACCTAATGCCATTGTGTGTGTTTAAATTCCTTTTTCTCTACTTAGAACATTTATTTAAAAATAGGGACATTTTGGGGAGATACCTGGTACATACCAAACAACCTTTTTTATCAATTAAAATTAGCAATAAGTAGTTAACAATTGAGTTTAAAAACTATTTCAACTAATTTTAGAAAGTTGTCGTTATTTTAAATGTGTTAAATCGTGGCTCAAAGTGTCGTCCATTTTAATGCTATAAACTTCTAATGATTACTTAAAAGAGAAAAGTCATTTAAGCATCATCTAATTCACTTCGCGTGAGTGTGTGTATTTGTGTGTGTGTATGTGTGTGTGTGTGTGTGTGTGTGTGTGTGTGTGTGTGTGTGTGTGTGTGTACGTGCGCGCTTTTTAAACAAATCACTCAAATTTGTGCAGCCAAAATAAAAGTCTCTGATTTGAGTGATTATAAGTCAAAGATGAATGTTCATTTTCTCATCCTATCAGTTGCTCGAAGACACTAGCACTGGACCTCCTGGGTGGTCAAAAATATTTACTTATTTATTTATTTATTTTGTATTCCAGTGATAATCTCTTTAGTTTTAGAAAATGAAATTCCTTTTCCTGTAAGAATTCCACACTTATTTTGTACTTTGTATTTCATGTTAAATATGTGGGTAGAATAGCCTAATTTTGTTTATTTTTCCGTATGTATTTTACAATATTTACATCATAAAGAAATCAGCTCAGTAGCATACGTGCAATAATGCAGAAAAACTTTAGATGGGTAATCACGTCACGAGGAGGGAAGAGACCTCACATTCGTTTATAAAGTGTATTTGAAAAGGGTGTAGCGCCGTTGGTGCCATAATCCCGGAGGGGCCCACCATCACACAGACTCACGTCTGGACGCATGGTGTCGTTTTTTATTTTTAGCGCGCCAATATTCTCCGATCCTTAAAGACGAAACGGCGTTTGTTTATGCACGGAACCCAACTCAACTGCGTCATTTTTCTTGTGATATACTGTATATATATGGGATGAATTTCACATTCACACACGTAAAATGAATGAATGATGCAAACCCACAAGGAAAAAGAAAAATTTATTCCAAAGCCTTTAGTGTATTCAACAGTACACCTCGTCAGCGCCCGTTCCCTGACGAGGTGTACTGTTGAATACACGAAAGATCTTGAAATAACTTTTTCTCTTTCCTTGTGGGTTTGCATCTCACACACACACACACACACACACACACACACATATATATATATATATATATATATATATATATATAAGTTATATATATATATATATATATATATAATATGTGGGCAGAATACAGGGGTGTCGGATTCGAATCCGAATCCGAATCCAACTGTATTCAGATTCGAATCCGGATTCGAATCTGATTCATTATGCCGTTTATATATATATATATATATATATATATATATATATATATATATATATATATAAATAAGACCTTTGGTTTGCTTCCGCACAAATTGTTCATTCTCACGAAGGTGAAGCTTTCCACTCCATCTTAGACCTACAGTTTAACGTGGAATTATATATATATATATATATATATATATATATATATATATATATATATATATATATATATATATATATATATATATATATACTGTATATATAATTATATATAGGCTATGTACATAAAACTGATAAAAATAATAACGTGGAACAGAACACTAAGAAGAGGAAGTGGAAAAGATGCAATTTGTGCGAATTCTGTAATGTATTCAGTGATGAATTTACTTCTACAACAACATTTAAAAAATTTAGAAGCGAAAAACTGAAAAATAGCGTGTTCAATTGCGGGGACCGATACGTAATATGTCTAATAGAGCGCGATATCTGTAAAATACAATAGGGATGTCAACGCAATACGTTGGGATGACAACACAACGCGTAAATGCGAGATACAACCAACGCATAAACAAAATAAAAATAAATTTACTTAATAACCTGGTAATATATGATCATTTTCTTTCCAATATTTGTAATTACAGTAATATAAAAATAAAAATGATAGATTATTCAAACTTCAACGACAAAGAATTAAAAAATAAGGAATACAAATGGATTAATAAAGTAATTACTGCTTTTCCATTTAGAATCAATTATCAATTAAAAGGGATACGAAATACCTCAAAAACACCATTTAATTATTTAATTAATAATAACTAATTAACTTTAATTATTTTTTGTGAGCCGAGCAGCGATGTAAAAGATCACACGGACACACAAAACAAAGAGTATAAAGGAAAAAGATAGTGGCCGACATATTAAATAAATTTCACCCATTATGCATTAATAATAACGGGAAATTTTTTTACGTTGCATTGAGAGGTATTAGCCATAAAAGGTTACAGTACAGTAGCTTATCATAACGCAATTACATAACTTCCGAAATAAATACTCTAATATATCTATGTTGTTTATAAAATCAATTTTTTATTACATTTCATCCATATTTAAACGCCAAAAAAGTAAAAACAAAAATTAAAAAAAATTTAACTTTAAAAATAAAATATAAAAAGTTAGATTAATTAAATTTAGCGGAAATTTTAAAAAATATGAAAACATTACGAAATTACTTCCAGAAAACAGCGAATATTAAAAAATTCTTCGATTAGTCTATAACGATGGTTCTTAACCTGGGGGTAATTACACTCCACTGTGGGAGGAGGAATTCTGCCTTTATCGGGGGTAACAGACTGGAGGAAAATTTTCAATGTTTTGGATATTTCAGTGATGTTCCATTCCTCAGATCATCTTTTGTCGTTTTTTTGACCATTTTTCGTGATGAGGTAATCCTAATTTTCCTGGATAGCTAGTCTAGGGGTAACAGTGATAAAAAGGTTAAGAACCACTGGTCTATACGTACCAAAATCCAAAATAGGATTGGAAATAGGCAGTCATAAACGCCTAATAAAAATATGAAAATAAAAACCCACTCCAATAGACAGAGTTTATTTCCATGACAGTTTCGACGTCCACTGGCATCCTCCTCGGGTGGATACAGAAACACTAATGAACCAAAACAAGAGGGAAAAACAGTCCAGGGACCGACCGTTAAGAAATTTGCACCTAGGTTCGAACCTAAGTGTGAATTTCTTAAATGTCTCTGGATTGGATTGTTTCCTTACTCGCTTTTAGTAAATGTAATAATGGAAGTAATAAATGTGGAAATAAATATAAATGCAACAGATGTAATAATAAAAGTAATATTATAAATTTAATAATTAGGGTAAAGGTAATAATAATAAATGTTAAAAAAACGTAAATACAATAATAAATGCAGTAATTATGTCAAAATATTAGAATCTGTATGTATAGAACAAGAAGATAGTTTTAATTTGTGGGAATGTACTTATAAGCGGACCCTGTAATAAAATGCCCTTCCGGTGTCGGGAGAACGGTATCTAACCTAGTTGCGAATTTCTCAATGGTCTCTGGATTGTTTCCTAATCGGCTTTTTTCATTCGTTTTTCGGTTTATAAGTTCTGTATAATAAACAACAATGTAATAACCAATGTAATAATAAATTTATAATTTCTGTAATAAATAATTATGCAATATTAAATGTAATAAATTTAATAATAAATGTAATAATTATGTAAAAAAAAAAAAAATAGAATCTCTATGTTTAGAACAGGAAGATAGTTTTAAATTTGCGCGAATGTACTTAATGAAAGTGCCCTTCCGGTGTCGGGAGAATGGGATCTAACCTAGGTGCGAATTTCTTAATGGTCGGTCCCTGGACTGTTTTTCCCTCTTGTTTTGGTTCATTCGTGTTTCTGTATCCACCCGAGGAGGATGCCAGTGGGCTTCGAAACTGTCGTGAAAATAAACTCTGTCTATTAGAGTGGGTTTTTATTTTCATATTTTGACCTTCACGTAGAAAAAAAGGGAAGTTTTTTGCATTTATGCCTAATAAAAAGCCTTACCAATAACAATACCAGTGATAATGAACTGAAATGTATTTGCAATAATGAAGAGAATGAAGAGGTCGTAGACCCAAATTACGTAGAGACACATCGCTTTGGAAAGTTTCAAAAAGGAAGATTTTGAGTAGCTAAATATGATATCACTTGGAATAAACTAAAATATGACGTTATTAACGAGATAAATAATTACATAAATATTCTAGTAACGAAAGAAAACGAAAGCGTAGATGAATACCAAGCTTATAAAAAATGTGATCAGAACAAAAATAAACACAAAATGGAACGCCATAAGAAACATAACGAACAATTACGACATTAATACTTCAAATAATTAAAACCTTAAAAAATGAAATCATAAAGTTGCAGAATACGTTTGTTGTTTGTCCGATCGACAAATCAGTTAACACTTATGTTGTTATATGTAATATATGTTGAATATGTAATATACAGTATGTTGAATATGTAATATATGTTGAATATGTAATATACAGTATGTTGAATATGTAATATATGTTGAATATGTAATATACAGTATGTTGAATATGTAATATATGTTGAATATGTAATATACAGTATGTTGAATATGTAATATATGTTGAATATGTAATATACAATATGTTGAATATGTAATATATGTTGAATATGTAATATATGCTGAATATGTAATATATGTTGAATATGTAATATATGTTGAATATGTAATATACAGTATGGTTGAATATGTAATATATGTTGAATATGTAATATACAGTATGTTGAATATGTAATATATGTTGAATATGTAATATACAGTATGTTGAATATGTAATATATGTTGAATATGTAATATACAGTATGTTGAATATGTAATATATGTTGAATATGTAATATACAGTATGTTGAATATGTAATATATGTTGAATATGTAATATATGTTGAATATGTAATATATGTTGAATATGTAATATACAGTATGTTGAATATGTAATATATGTTGAATATGTAATATACAGTATGTTGAATATGTAATATACGTTGAAATAATCAGAAATGAATTAAGTTAAGATAAAGATACAAAGCGAAACAAAGGCAATACAACTTATAAAATATGCAACGAAAACCGGAATAATATAATTAATACGTACAATAACGACTTAAAAGAAATTTTTTATATACAATTCATGGAAGAGAATAAATGTATACCAGTCATATATACAATCCCAAAACTACATAAAGATCTTATCAAATTTCCATTCATAGTAAGTTCAAAACAGTCCACTGTAAAACCGCTCTCACAAGCCGTAACAGGACTAGAATTAATTAAAAAATTGTTTTAGAAAATACTGTCAAGGAATAGAAAACAGAATAGGAAAATAGAAAAATGCAAAAAAATTGTTACTGGTCTATCAACAATTCTATCCAGTATCTACGAGTAGATAGAGTAAAGAACAACAAAACAGACTGCATTTATACTTTTGATTTCTGAATTCTATACACAAATCTATCACTCGAGAAGTATCCAGTACATTAAAAGACCTTCTTTAAAAGTTAGTAAAAATTTACAACGTGAATACATACTGTAGTCATTAATAGGACACGGAAAAAGGCATACCGGAGTGACATACATAAACACAAATATTATAACACGTATAGTATAGACAAATCTGTAGGGTTCATAGAATATCTTTTGAACAACACCTACATAACAATAAATAATATTAACTTCAAACGAGATAAAGAAACTACAATGGAGACAAACAGCAGTCCGTATATAGCAGATTTATATCTGTCGTACAAGGGAGTTCCTACTTATGGAGGGACGGTTGAGGCGTCGAAGCGATAGCCGAATATTTAACAGCAATGGGCGATATATTGACGATATCTTTACGACAAATATACATAACTTAGAAGAATTTGCGAGCCAAATTTGCCAACCTGAATTAAAGTTACAAAGAGGAACTGACAACAGAGACAAAGAAAATTTTCTAGACTAGAGTATACGAACTAGAAATGAAAAACTAGTTACGTGCAGTGTTTATAATAAAACGGACAATTACCAATTTAATATAATAACATTCCCTTTCAAGGATAGCTTAATTACAAATAATTTAACGTAACAGTTTTTTAATTACAAGTAGTCAAATATATAATGAATACATAATGAATATTCTACGCGATAAAAGATTTCATAAAAATAAACTCATTCACAAATTTAAGAAGTTAACGTGCGAAATGCTAAATATATTAAACAAATTCAACTACATAAAGACTAGTGAATTCATTAATAATTTGGATATACTCGTATAAGTCATACCTACATTGCAAATGTACAGTATGTGCGCTGCATGTATATATATATATATATAATATATATATAATATATATATATTATATATATATATATATATATATATATATATATATATATATATATATATATATATATATATATATATATATATATATATATATATATATATATATATATATATATATATATTATATATATATATATATATGTTACACACGGACCGTGCATGGAACAAGGAACTCTTCTGGGAAATTAAATCCACTATAGTTCGAATAAGTAATGATAAATGACAAATGCTATAGTTTTTCCTTTTCATGATGGAAGGCCCAACGTGGGCACCGGGTTACTCGTAAAGAGGCCCCATTTGTATTTGTCATTTATCATTACTTATTCGAACTATAGTGGATTTAATTTCCCAGAAGAGTTCCTTGTTCCATGCACGGTCTGTGTGTATCATAAAAGTTTCTCAGGGGACCATTCCGAGTTGTATCATATATATATATAGGCAATGTGTGTGTGTGTGTATAGAGGGAGTATATATGTAGAGAGATATATACAAAATAAATATGGAGTATAAACATAATAAAAATAAACTGATACTTTAAGACAATACAAACGTTTAGGATATAGACTTCTTTAGTCATTATACTACAAAAGAAAATAATTTCAGACAGTAAACATAATTAAGGAATAGGAAATGAAGGGGTAATTAAAAATAGATTGGTAAACAATGGTATTAGACTACATATATAAAATATATTTTCGGGCACATTAAACAATTATATAATGAAATACGGAAGTACAAACGTGAAGTTGAAATACGAGCGTGGAAAATGGTGGATAGATAATAGAACAATAAAATTTCGAAAATAAACAATAAGCAAAATTAAAATAGTCGAAACAAAATGAAAATCAAACAGTTGAAAGCGAACTTCAGTGAGAACAACAAAGGTATTCTGTCTAGAATTACTGTAATAATAAAATAACTGTATTACTATTAATAATAGCAATAATAATAGCAATAATAATGATAATAATATTAATAGTAACGGTAATAACAATAATAGCGGTGGAAAAAAATCAATAATACTTGCAGAAATTAGGACGGAAAGGCAAAACTGAATTATAAAGAGGTACGGTATAGTGGAGAAATACTGTATTGAAATCACAACTACAAAACAAGGAAAATGTAAAGTATTAAATGCTTTTCCGAATTCCATTCTGTGTTTGTTTGTTTTTTTATTTTGGAGGTTATTCTATCGAACGATGTAGTTAGTCTTCATTAAACTCTATTCAGTTTGATTTTACAAATAAAATTTTTTCGTTGTGAGTCAATACACACACACACGCACACACACACACACACATATATATATATATATATATATACTGTATATAAAATATTTTTCTAAAGAAAATACAAGCCTGTATAGTGTATAATGACGGTTTGCGGTTGCGGATACTTGTGGTTTTTTGGTCCAGTTTGTGTAGAGCAAGGCCTAAGGTAGTACGAGTGTGACTGATTGATACAGGTAAATTTGTGCTGCCTTGGTGAGAAAACACAAACTTGTAGTGCATCTTGCTCATGAAGAATCATGCACGAAGAGTGGGGGTGTCTCCAGTACAATCTAATGAAAATTGTAATCAAGAGGATACGGATATACAGATGTTCTTTGGACTTGACGAACACAGAGCATTGTTGGTTTCAGTGGTGATGAACCACGTACGAAAGCCTCGTCAGTACTTTGGCCCCCTTATTTCCTTGCCAATGCTGCTGTGAGCTGCTCTATGTAAAAAGATGTTTAATTCTTCATACTTCTACTTGAACTGTGAATGAATCGATGATTACAGATTATACCTCCCTACCGATTCATCAATTTGTTGTACCTGGTATTCCATACATTAAAACCAAGCTCACCCTCTCGTCTATAAATTCCAAACAGACGTCAGGTAAATCCCCCCAAAAAATCGAATAGTGACTGCTTGCACGAAAACATCTGAACGGGTCTTATTGTTTTTGTACTGGAATATGTGATGCTGTTTTGTTCATCCAATGAGGTGTGGGAGAATACGTCACGTGACGCCACACATCTATTTCATCAAATCATATATTTGTAAACAATTTTAGTTTTAAATAGTACTGCAAATAAAAATCAAACTCATTTAATATTGTCAAATAGGTAACCTAAGTTCGATAAATAATATAAAAGAGTTAGAAATTTGTAAAACTCGTAATATAAGGTATTTTAAAATTATTTCTAAGTTCCAGGATCAATAGGAAAAACAATAAAGCATGTCTTTCCAATGAGAGATGAAAATTTAATTCTGGATGGGGGAAAACAGCTTGCACCGTAGATCGAGAGTGAGTCCGTGGAGAACAATTTGTCTTAGAGAGAGGATCGTATACAGTCCATCAGAAGATCTTAGTTCCCCTCCCTTGTCATTTTTACTTTAATATTTCCACTCGTGCTCGGTTCCAGGTGTCGGTACTTGGGCCTCCATTTCGGGCCAACAGCACCCACAGGGCTACGCCTCCTTCAAATATACCTTAAAAATAGATGTGAGGTCTCCCCTCCGCGTAACGTCATCTCGCGTCTACATTTTTGTCTTCATTTTGTACCTATACTACTCAGCGACAGTTATTTTTAACATTTCAAGATTATATATTAAAACAATACATTTAATCTTCTTATCATTAGGACGACTATTTTACATTTTACAATATTTAAACAATTTATTTCTCTTATTTCCTGTAAAAATTGAAACCATTAAAATATTCTAAACTGTAAAATTTCAAATCTACTTGGTTTGGCACACACTACGAAAATTCAACCTCTATGATAGCGCAATCAGTCAGAAAAACGTACGTTTGTTTTTATGTTGCTAGCCAATGAAAACAAAGATAAGGCGTATGGAGTGTTTGGCAGCATCATCCGATTATAGGAGCGGAGAGACGCGGAGAAAGCGTCACGTGTCATCCTTCCCACTCAGTATCTACTGTCATATCCTTTTAACAAATTCTACGCGGTCTGCAGTTATCTGTTTTACACCTCCTCGATGGCTTCCAGGCGTCCTTCTCCGTCGCCTGAAGGCCAAAAACAAACCAAGAAGAAAGGAAGATACTCCGCTGAGTTTCAGCTGGAGGTCTGTGAGCGTCTGAAGAAGGGCGAGAGTCAGGCATCAGTAGTTCGTCAGCTCCAAGTCAATGAATCGACCCTTCGTACAATGAAGAAACAAGAGGAAAGCATAGGGAGGTCGATAACGGAAAAAAATTAAGCACTGGTGTTAAATCTCTCAATGGGAGCAATTCATGAAGGTGAAGAGAGCCCTCTACATCTGGATGGAGAATAAACGGAAAAACATCGTCATCGATGACAATATCATCCACGAAAAGGCGACGCAACTTCACGCAGCCACCGAGTAGGAGCAGAGTGCCCGATCAAGCCGTTCATAGCCCCATCTGATTGGCTGAATCGTTTCAAGGGTCGTTATGAACCACTCTGACCACGCCTTTGCGTTAGCCTATCCAGCTCAGTTTGTTGACATAATCCAGGAAGTTGGATAATTTCTGCATCAGGTGTTCAACACGGACGAGATGGGCCTATTCTCGAAGCGCCTTCCCAATAAGACCTTCCTGACGAAGGAGGAACAAACGGCATCTAGGTTTAAGGCTGCCACGGACTACATAACACTTTTGCTCTGACCGAATGCAGCAGAGGACTTCAAGTTACCTCCTGTGCTGGTGTACCGTTCTCTCAAGAACATCATCTGTTTCCCTGTGATATGGCGAGCTAACAGCAAGGTGTGGATGACCGCAACCATATTCGTCAATTGATACCAGCACAACTTCATTCCTGCCGTGGAGGTGTACCTGAAGTCCAAGAACCTTTCCACCAAAGCCATCCTGTTCGTCGGTAATACCCTCAGACGCTCATCCATTTTGAAAGATACTGCTGACAACGATAACTTTCACCTTCAGTTCTTCCTCCTCATAACACCACCTCTTTGATGCAGCCGCTCGATCAAGGGATTTCACTCAGTTCAAGAGACTGTATACGAAACAGGTTGTATGGGAGATGCTCCTTTTCCTGAAGGCAAGGAGAGAGGAGTGAGCGATTTCTGGAAAAAAATACATCAGAAATGTCACCTCCATCATCAATGACTGATGAGACAAAGTTATCCTCTCTTGCCTTTATGCGATGTGAAAGAACTTTGGCCAGAAGTCATCTCCAACTTTGAGGGTTTCCCTGATGCACACGCCGTGGTGTAAGACATCATCAGGATTGCGAAGATTGCTACTTGGGAAAGGTTTGGCAACCTGAAGGGTGAAGGCAGACGACATCGAGGAGCATGTTGAGAGTCACCGCAATGTTCTGGCCCCTAAGGAAACCCTTTAGATAACTGAAGCTGGCATCAGGCTGAACGAGCGTAAAAGGCTATCCTTCGCATGAAGAAATCCGTAAAGCTTAGCTGAACGACGTCGAGTTTCGGTCTCACTAAAGGAAAATCACAGACTTCTTCGGTTCAGTTTAGTTTAATAAAAGTTCGTTGTTATGCCTCGTCTTCATTATTTTTGTTGAAATATAGAGTACTTGTAATAAAAAGGGAGAAACTTGAGTTCTTTTTATATTTTTATTATTTTATATAGAAAATTCGTCGTCTTGGAACATATCTATTTTTCCATAAGAATGTTAACAAAATTATTCTCGGTCCAGATCTGCTCGAGGTCTCCAGAAACGTATCACCGCATAGAAAGAACTGATCATCCACTGTAGTTAAAGCTATCAGAAGAAAAAGTAGAACATTTAAGTTCTCCTACTTGACACCATGCGAAAAGATGTTTTTATCCTTCTCGTTAAGCTTTAATTCCTTGATTCGATGCAAGTACAATAAACTTCTACTTGAAACCCTGACCAAAAAAGATTTTTCTTATTACTGTATATAAGATTTTGTTTTCAGTGATCCTCTGTTATAAAAGGGTTTGTTATGACTTTCAGAGAGAAGCAGTTTGTGACACTAGACTCTGAGCCTTCCTTACAATAGTTCAGAGAACCTTTATGACGAGTGCGTTTCTTACAAAAACTGAAATGATAAATTTATCTCTGGATAGTGTCACTTAGCCTCTTTTTTTTTCCATTATTCTTTCTCTTCTTTCAATCTTCTTGACTCTCCATCTTCAGATTTTATTCGGAGAGTTGATGAACCCTTCCGAAAATGCTAATCAAAACTTCCCTCATAATGATTTAATAATTTTTGTTAATTGTTTTCTGACATTCTAATTACGTTATTCATATATGAGAATCACAACGTTTCTCATTCTCGTCTCGGAGATCCTAGCCTTTGACTATCATCATCTATTTGCGCGTATACATTCAATTAGCGAAAGAGAACTTAATTAAGTTAAGGAAAGTTATGGATACGCAATGAAAAACTCTCGTTTCTTGATGAAACACAAGATATGGGAGAAGGGAGAGTTACTTGAGCCTAAACATTACGAGTAAAGGTGACCGAACCAACTCAGACCGAGGAGGTGGTGAGAACAAACCCGCAGGACTATCGTGTTGTAACTCGAGAGAGAGAGAGAGAGAGAGAGAGAGAGTTACAAGGAGTTACAAGGACAAGAGGAAGCCTCAAAGACCTTTCGGTCCACTCTGGGAGGTTCCTGTTATTAAAAGTTTATTTTTCTTTCAACTATCCTAGCAGTAGTAGAAAACTGGATAGAAAAGTAGAAGGCTCTCTCCCCACCCTCCGCTCCCTCCCTGCCAGAGGCAGGTACGGAAAAAGGTTGAAGAAAATACCTTGACCCTGGAAAAGTAGCCAAGGAAATTTTACAGGAAAGTGGAGAATATATAAATAGCTCTATATTTAGCTTGCTCACAGAGACACCGTGCAAGCGAACTCCTGCAGAGTTTTCTTATGTTTTAATCTTAAACTATGAGAGTATTCAGTACTTTGTCTAGCCTATTTTTAAACACATTTACACTTTGACTGGAAACAACCTCTGAGGGAAGTTGGTTCCAGATATTAACTATTTTATAGGAAAAGAAATTTCCGCAGACAGAGGTCCTAAATGTCTTTAGTTCCAGTTTA
This sequence comes from Bathynomus jamesi, assembly GCA_023014485.1. NCBI lineage: Eukaryota > Metazoa > Arthropoda > Malacostraca > Isopoda > Cirolanidae > Bathynomus > Bathynomus jamesi. The sequence continues at coordinate 997,065 of JAJOZX010000255.1, read as the reverse complement.
AACCCATTATTTCTTGTCGGATTGGCATTAAGTGAGAATAAGTTTCTGTAATCTACCCTGTCTATTCCTTTGAGCATCTTGAAGACTTGAATAAGCTGACCTCGCAACCTCCTCGTCTCTAAGCTAAACAGATTTAGGCGCTCCAATCTCCGTTGGTAGCTTTGCATTCTCATTGAAGGGATCAATTTTGTAGCCCTTGCTTGTACTCTTTCTAACCTTTCTATGTCCTTCCTGAGGGATGGAGACCAAAACTGAGGTCTGACTAGAGAATTATAAAGAGACATTACAGTCTCCTTGTTCCGAAACTGGAACTGTCTTTTAATATAACCTAATAATTTTAAGGCCCTCTTTTCGACTTCTGCACAGTGCTTCGACGGTTTCAGATCGTTGCTGATATAGACTCCTAAGTCTTTCTCTAGATCGGTCTCAGTCAAGTTCCTTCCCAAGAGAGAGTAATCGGTCTTCGGGTTTTTATAACCTATGTGCATTACCTTACATTTGTCCAAGTTGAATGGCATCTGCCAAGTAGCAGACCATTCGCCCAACCTGTCAAGATCGTTCTGAAGCGTTCTTACCCTCCTCAGTACCTACACTACTTCCTAATTTCGTATCGTCTGCAAATTTGGAGATTGCACTTAGAAGCCCGATGTCTATATCGTTAATATAGATGATAAAAAGTAAAGGACCCAGCACGGAACCCTGTGGGACACCACTGGTGACGGGCGCCCACTCCGAAGCCACTCCATTTATTACCACTCTCTGCTTTCTATCTTTTAACCAATCCTCAATCCAGTTGGAAACGAGCCCGGTGATTCCTAGTCCTTTGACTTTAGCTATCAATCTAGCGTGAGGGACTTTGTCAAAGGCTTTTTGAAAGTCGAGATACACTATATCTATTGCCCTACTTGCATCGTACAGTGTATGCATATTATGGAAAAACTCTAACAGGTTTGTCAGACAGGATCTATGTCGCCTAAATCCATGTTGAGAATAAAAAATTAGATTGTTAGATTCAAGGTGATACACAATACGTTTTGTAATGATGGATTCCAACAGTTTGCCGACAACTGATGTTAAACTGATCGGGCGATAATTACAAGGATTTTCCCTATCACCCTTTTTAAAGATAGGTGTTACATTTGCTAACTTCCAGTCGGTTGGAACTTTCCCTAACTCGATTGATTGTTTGAATATGGTTACTAAGTCGTCAACAACATTGTGGCTAACCTCTTTTAATACCCTTGGAAGAAATAAGTCGGGACCAGGTGATTTGTATTTATTCATCTTATCAATTAATTGCTGTACCTCATTTCTCGTAAAACTTATGGTCTCTACGGGATCGTCACCATCATATGTAATCCGAGGACTTGGCACTTCTATTGTGTCTTCCTCCGTGAAGACTGTAACGAAGAACTCGTTTAACGTATTAGCTATATCTTTATCACCGAATTTCAGTACGCCATTTCTATCTTTTAAGGGGCCTACAGAATTTTTAATTGGCTTTCTGCTATTAACATGGGCAAAAAATTCTTTAGGGTTAACTTTACAGAGTGAGGCAACTCTAGCTTCTTCATCACGTTTGGCTGATCTAATTAAGGACTTAACCCTCCTACGTAGGTTTATATAGTTTTCTGAATTAGTGTGGTTGAAATGCGACTTAAGTAGTTTGTAGGCTCTATTTCTTCCCGTAATAGCCCTCCTAATTTCGTTGTTAAACCATTTCGGTGACTTTGTTGACAAGGAAACCATTTTAGTGGGTATAAAAGTGTTCTGTAATATTCTAAATTGATCCCTATATGAGCTCCAGGTGACATTGACATCCTCACTTATTAGAACTTCAAGTGTGTCTAAACTACTTCGGAAGCTTTCAAAATTTGCTCTCGAGAAATCCAGTCTTTCACGAGTCTTTTCGCGTGTATTAACTGGAACCCTGAGGTCAAACCTAATCAAATTATGATCGCTGTTACTTAAATTTTCACCAATAGTCAGGTTAGAGACTAGGTCATCTTCATTCGTGAATATGAGGTCTAGTTTATTATTACCCCTAGTAGGCCCGTCAACCCATTGACTTAATAAGTTATCATCGGCAAATTCCAACAGTCTTGAGCCCTCAGCATCAGCTGTTTTGTTTTCCCAATTTACATTACCACAATTAAAATCACCAAAAATCACACTGATCTTATTATTCACTATTCTGCTTAATTTGTTATACAAGTTTATATCCATATCCACGGGGTAGTGAGGTGGTCTATATACTAGAAGTAGCTGCACTACTTTATTTTTTAGGTTTAGATCAATTCCCAACATTTCATGAGCAGATACGATATTACTGTTTATTGGGTGCAGGGAGTCCCGAGCATACAAAAGTACACCGCCGCCTTCCCTTCCGTTTCTATCTTTGTGAAACATTTTGTAACCTACCATTTCAAATTCTCCTGCAAAATTCCTTGATTCAGAATGAATCCAGGATTCCGTTATTCCGATGATATCAAAGTTCTCAGTTTTGACAAGCGCTATAAATTCCATTAGTTTGTTTCTAATTGACCTAGCATTGAAGAGCACAGTTTTGAGTGATTTTAAGTTGTGGTTTTTCCTAACTGGCCTGAGTCGTTTCCCGACGCAGTTGAGCTAACTACTGGGCGAGTGGGACTAACTGCTGTTGGAGGGGGACTAACTGCTGGGGGAGGGGGACTAACTGCTGGGGGAGGGGGACTAACTGCTGGGGGAGGGGGGCTAACTGCTGGGGAAGGGGGGCTAACTGCTGGGGGAGGGGTATTAACTGCTGGGGGAGGGGTACTAACTGCTGGGGGAGGGGGACTAACTGTTTGGGGAGCAGGATCAATTGCTGGTTTGGGGGGTCCTAGTTTAAAAAGATTGTACATATTAATGTTCAGTAAATCACCATACTTCTTTTTCCCCTTCTGGTTAAAATGAATCCCGTCTGAACCAAAGTATTCCCCATTTCCATAGAATGTAGGCCAAAAATCGACAAACTTTAGGCCTTTTTCATCACACATGCGCTTAACTCTTTTATTTATGCCAATGGCTTTACTTAGAGTATAGTCACTAGCACGCATTCGAGGGAGAATTCCTACTACCATACCCATGTCTGTCCTATCCCTAACCTTGTCAGTTAGGTTCTCAAATTCTTTTATAATGGACTCTGTCTGCCCTCCTGTCCCTCCCAGAAAAACGTCATTGCCACCAACATGGACAATGATACGGCAACTCTTATTCTTGATATTAATTTTGCCTAATTCCCTATTAACTATCTGGCTTGTGGCACCCGGAAAACATCGGAGTTTTCTCTTGGTCACGCGTCTTGCTCCGAAAAAGTCCCCTTGACTCCTTACCATAGAATCCCCAATTAAAAAGGATTCATCCTCCTCGTCAGCAAGTAAATGAAACTTATTTTTGATGGTAATGGGTTCCACATCCTTATGTTTTAGTTTTGGTTTGGAGGGTCTTTTATTTTTTACCAATTTGAATTCTTGTTCCTCCGTTCTATTTTCCGGAAGAGTCACCGTGTTTTCCAAGCGTGCCAAGCTTTGTTCTAGATACTTAATCTTACAGTTTAAATCTGCTGGCGTGTTTTTAGTTTGATCTTGTCCACTGGGTTGGATTTCCAGTGCTACGACCCTAGCTTCAAGCTTTTTTACTAATTCCTTTAGCTCTTTAACTTCCTTTTCGTGGTTGTCTCTAAGTTTACAAAACAAACATACACTAAGGGATGTGATATCGCTGATACTACCTTCAGGGAAGTCAACGCACCAATGATTAACTTTACATTTAAAGCATTCTGCTTTCAATTTAGCTGGCCCTGCCATATTTTCTCTTTTTTTGTTTTTTCTGAATACTCTGAATAAGATAAAGTGTTCTAGCAATGAAAACTATCCAAAAACGTTCTGACCAGTATATAAAAAAGGGGGGGGGGGTGAATTCATCCCGCGCGTAGACGCATCCACCTATTTGCAAGTGACGTTCATCTCTTCCAGAAGACTACACCTCTCCTGCTGTCGCACCGACCAAAGGTCTCCCCAGGGCCGGACAGTCCCAAACGTGTCGCAGCTACCAACTGACAAACACTCGCGACGCAAGCGTCACGGATTTTCCGCCAGGAGCGACAGCGAGATGCAGCCCCTTACTAAGTCTTACTAGTCACTCACAAGCGGCCAGACTCTTAGAATCCAGTGTTCAAGGGATATCCCACCAGACCCAGAGCCCACGCCCGAGACTTTACGCTGGCCTGGCAACCAGCTGGGCAGTAAAGCTCTCTCACCTCAGAGCAGTACAGCCAAGCACCATCAATTGGTCACCAAAGAACGGTCGCAGGGGGCTGGTCAGGCCATTACGCGTTAGGAATGGGCTTAACGAGGCATTAGTCACACTCCATTCATCGCGCCCCTACGCCTGGGACCCCTCCATCCCAGTCTCTCACAACCTACGAGCGTTAAATGGTGTTATTTATAGAGGTTCCAAAGCCTCTCTTCCCACGCATGAGGTAGCAGTAGGGTCCTAATAGTAAAAGAAGAGAAAAAGACTTGATACTAGTTTTTTTTTTTTTCAGTCAGAGGAGAACAACCTTTACGTAAGCTAAAAGGACAGAGTAGGGATGGGATGGGGTCCTAGTAACCCACGGGACGGGATTGTGCAAAATACTTCACCCGCCCTCCCGAAAGAGAGAGAGAACCTAAAGGAACTGGCAGCCAGTTCCTCTAGAATCCCACGACTCGGGACCGGAGGGCTGTCACACCCCAAGTATAAAGTTTACTACATCCAGAAGAAATGTGCATAACCTTTATACCCCCTGCAGAGAAAGAGAGAGAGAGAGAGAGAGAGAGAGAGAGAGAGAGAGAGAGAGAGAGAGAGAGAGAGAGAGAGAGAGAGATAAATAATGGTTCTAAGGAGAAAAGACTGGGGACTACGGTAAAATAATTATCAAATCAGTAAAACTTTCTCATTTTAAAGTTTTAATTTGTTCGAAAGAATACGAAAGAGTATGTGAGAAGTTGCATAAACTGAGAAGCACTTTTATTTCCCTTTAGTCACTCTAATCAGTTTGATAAAACAGTTAAAGATTTGAATTGATTTTCTTTGTAGTCTCATCAAATAAACTGCAAATAAATATTGGGTACAGTTGACTCTCGACTATCCGCACAACTATAACGTCACACGTCAACTATCCGCACAAAATTGGCCGTATGACATCCGTCATGTACTAGTAATTTTTCTCTAATTGTTTTCTATTTTCTATTATTATTTTGCTGTTTTTATTTATGTACTACTTATATTGTAATTTATACTCTATAATTTTTTATATTTATATTTTTTCTCTAAGTGAACGTCAAGTGTCCGCATTTTCAACTATCCGCACGCTTCTCGGAACGGACATGTGGGGATAGTAAAGGATATTACTGTAATAAAAATTACATGAATCGTTGTATTATAATCGCATAGTTTTAAGAATTTTGCATAACATTACTTATTAGGTTATGGAATAATTCCCTTGAAATAATTTTTGTAGTTATTACGCATACACAGAACAACTCATTTTCTGAAATGACCTTTTATACATGTATAAATGAGTTCAGAAGAAATAAGGAGAATTTTATGTTCTTAAAGATTGACCATTTTTAGTTATAATTTATGTAGTCAAAGTACACTGGACATTTGTGTATTAATAAAGGGTTTGGAGAACATTCATTCAATGCAAAAATTGCGAAGAATAAAAATAATTCATGTCAATGATAAACGTTTGTTTACCTTCGTTTCGCTTTTAACCCTTTAAGGCCGAAATGTTTTGTAGGGTTAGATTACGAATGTTTGTATTTGAAACGCTACCAATTTCTAACGGTCGTCCTAAAAGGGTTAACCGAATTATTCTTGCCATTATTATATAGGCTTATTTAGGGAATTCAAGCCTAGAGTTTGATTGTGAATAGAAACCTGATTTCTTTGGTATTTCCAGATTAAATGTACACGCTTTTATTTGGTGTATAAAGAAAATGACTGTTTTGTAGCTCACTCTGATTTTGTTTTTAAAAGCGCGCTTGATGACGCCATTAAAATCTAACCCAGATTCAAGTTAAAATTATTCATTCCTTCAGTATGTGTTACAAAGTAAGGTCCCAGATTACACGAAACAGTTTATTGTTGTTTATAGTGTAATATTAATCATCTTGATACTTTTGAGCCCGCTCGTAATACCCGATAAAATTGTACTCACCATCGGCCACATCTTTCTTGAATAAGTGAAAGTGCTACAAGAGTTATGAAATATTTACATATGGACTCAATACTTATATAGTGATATTGGTATGTCTAAATTATTAACTGAAAGGCCCAACGGTAATTACTTAATTTATTTAATTTAAGGATTTAATTATATGTTTCTGATACTGATGAAGGTTTAAAATTAAGTCATCTCAGTAGACTGTCAGGAGGAGAAACGTTTGAAATTGCTTGACCAATTTACTGAGTCCCAAAAATCACTTCATATGATGAGGGCATTTGCAAATTACATTTCAGATGTTGGGTTAATTTTATGTCTGGACTCTTTCTTATCTTTTTGGGTTTTTAGTTTGGAATATTCTATTTTTTAAGAGATTTTAACTGAAAGAAGACAGTAGTTTACTTATGAATAATATGCTTATCAAATGCCATTTTCTACTTTTTGCATTCATGGTACTCACGGATGAAATGTTTCTTCAGTGATGAAGAAATTAAAACTTATTTGGAGGCGATTTAATGAATTTGCTTAATAGAGTTTTGAAGTTACAGGGGTACAGTTTCCTCTGGCCCGCTTGCTTGACTATAGTAAACGAGAGAAGGCCACAAGTTTTGTTCTTTGCATAATATTAGGGTTTCTAACTGTGTACATTAAGGCATTCAGAATTTGATATTCATCTCCTTGACAAAATATTAAATGGCCAAATCATAACGTGAACAATCCAGCCAAGAAAAAGTTGATTATAAATTTTAGGTCCGGTCAGTAGTATGTGTTCATCAAGTATGAGTGGTTGTCATGGAAACGAAGGGAAATGGGAAATAGTAAAACAGGGGAAAGAGGGAAAAAATAGGAAAAGAGAAAAAAGACGATTTTAATCACAGCTGTGTGAACAATGAAGTTGATAAGAGGGAGTGTTGTAAGATAAGGAGGATGGTTATAAGGGAGAATGGATGAGGGTAATGGGGGAGTGGGGCACGGTTCTGATTAAAGAAGATAAAAATAAATATAAAATTAAAAATATATGGAAAAACAAAAACATCTATGCGTATGCATAATTCTATGTAGTTTAGTGACCTCCATTTCTCTTGGATGTGGAATAGGGGAACGAACCCCACTCCCTTCCTGCTATTCATTCATATATATTTCCCTCATATATATATGATGCAAACCCACAAGGAAAATAAACAATAATTCCAAGGCATTTCATGTATTTAGCAGTACACCTCGTCAGGGAATTCTCTGAGGAGGTGTATTACTGAATATATGAAAAACCTTGGAATCATTGTTTCTTTTTCCCTGTGGGTTTGCATCATTCATTTATTTCACGTGTTTAAGTGTGAACTTCATCCCATATATATTTATATATAAAAATATATATATGAATAAATTAAAAATAAAAATGTGAAGGATTCGTCATGCCCAATGGGAATGCAGCTATTTCCACCATTATCTCTGAGTTTACTACACTAATAAAAAATAATGTCGTGACCTGTTAATAAATACTGTATGTATATGTTGTGTATTATTATTAGTTCTAAAAAGAAATGGATACACTAAGTATTTCCACCATTATTTTTAAGTTCACTATGATATGTTAATGAATATTGTGTGCAGATGTTTCTCTTTATTCCTTATTCATTTTTAAATTATGTCGGTACGTGCGCGCATCTCCGGTGCTAATGCATATATAGAAGTATTTCGTGACATTCAACGTGTTTTATTTTTTCTGCGCAATAGCTGTGGAGTTATTTTGATCCTTATCATGGTAAACGACAATGAGATATAAAAGAAGAGTGGTAATAATTACATCCTACACCAGATGAAGTGACTACGTGATGCAAGAAGTTTCGACTTAAACTTTGAAAAATTTTATCTGAAAAATGGTGCCCGTTAAAATTCATAGTATGACGTCACACACGTATGATTGAGTTATGACGACTCTTTCAGTTTCATTTTTAATTTATATATATATATATATATATATATATATATATATATATATATATATATATATATATATATATATATATACCGGGTGGCGCATAATTCAGGAACCATAGGAATAATTGTATTTTTTTCTAATAATTCCTGTACTTTCTAATAATGTTTTTTTTTCTTAATTTTCTTTGTGATGAAAAAAATCGAGTGGAGTGATATCTGGTGATCTGGGTGGCCATTCGATAGAACCTCTTCGGCCAATCCACCTATTGGCGAACGTTTTATCAAGGTATTTGCGAACTTGCATGGCAAAATGAGGAGGTGCAACGTCTTGCTGATAAAACATGCCACGTCGTTTGTTTATCGGTACGTCATTCAGGTAATTCATCAAACAAAAATAAAGGAAAAAAAACATTGTTAGAAAGTACAAGAATTATTAGAAAAAAATACAATTATTCCTATGGTTCCTGAAAACTGGGCCACCCTGTATATATATATATATATATATATATATATATATATATATATATATATATATAAAACAGGAAGGGAGTGGAGGGTGATCGTTCCCCCACTTCTCATCAAAGGGAAATGGGGGTCAAAAGTACGAGTACATAGAATGACATCACACATATATAATTCGGTATGGCGAATCGTTCACATTTTTATTGTTAATTTATATATATATATATATATATATATATCGTATATTGGGGCGTATAAGTCGGTATTTTAAGCTTAAAATTATGCCCCTAAAGTAGGGAGTCGACTTATATGCCCAGTCTAAAAAATTAACCTTCCACTTTCCATTTTAGCTTGTATTTAAAGACAGGTCTACCTGTCATAGGTCCTCAGTCCTGCATTAGCTCGCTTTTGGTCAACATCTGAATTGGATCCATATAACGAAGCACTCGCAAATGTATCTGAGGATGTATATAATGAACTTATGATGTCAGATCTACAGATCTACAGAAGCTAAGGCTAACAAAGACCTTAAGATCCACTCTAAGGTTAGCCCGAGAGAAAGGAAAGAGTAGGGGGTTAAGAGAAGAGAATAAGGGGTTAATTAAGTAGCAACACTTATCACTCATGGGTTAACTTTCATTCAGAAAAAGAGAAAAAAAGACTCCCCATCATCATCCGCCGGCCACTGCCGACAAGTCAGAAAAATAGTCGGAGAGAATAGGAAAGGGGTGAAAGATGAAAAGAAGTAAAATAAGAACGCTTACAAACCATGCAAACACAGTCTTAACTCACTATCATACCATGCAAGTCAGGAGAGGATAAGAAGGAAAAAAAAAAGTAGGTAAAGTAAAACAAAAAGTGGGTTAGTTTACGCCACGAGCTACATCTACGATCGTGTTAGTCTAATTTTTTATTTTTTTTTTTTGCTGGCATCACACACTGGCATGTGTCACAAGCTGGCATTATTGTCAACAGACTCATCCTCGATCACCACCTCTAGAGCTCCTGTTGCTAATTGTTTTATTATATTAAACAACGTTAATAATTTTAACGAAGGAGAGGGAAAAGGGTGAGGCTGAGAGGGAAAAGGGTGAGGCTGAGAGGGAAAAGGGTGAGGCTGAGAGGGAAAAGGGTGAGGCTGAGAGGGAAAAGGGTGAGGCTGAGAGGGAAAAGGGTGAGGCTGAGAGGGAAAAGGGTGAGGCTGAGAGGGAAAAGGGTGAGGCTGAGAGGGATGATGATTATGGATATGATAACTAATTTTTTCAAGGTTTTTACAAAGTTTTACTTTTTTATGTTGGCAAGTTGTTGGTCAACTTAAACACCCAGAATAGGCTAAAATCTAAATCTGTAATTGAAAGTTAGGGGATCGACTAATCTGGACCGTAGACTTATACGCCACAAGATACGGTATATATATATATATATATATATATATATATATATATTATATATAGAGAGAGAGAGAGAGAGAGAGAGAGAGAGAGGAGAGAGAGAGAGAGAGAGAGCAGGAATTGATTGGGGATAGGTCGTTTCCCCACTCTCCATCCAAGGAAAATGAAGGTCACTAAAGTTCACTATTCTATGCTCACTAAAGTATCGAAATATTCTATGTACATACTAAAGTATATAAAATGATGCATACGCAGAGATGTTTTTATTTATATTTTTAATTTTATATTTATTCTCATCTTTATTCAGAAAAGTTTCTCACTCCCCCATTACCGTCATCCCTTTACCCTTATGACCATCTTCCTTATCTTACACCACTCCCTTTTATCAAACCCATTGTTCACACAGCTGTGATTTCTATTTCGCTTTATTCCTTTTTCCTCTCCTTTTCCATCTCCTCCTTTTTCCTCGTTTCCCCTCCCTCTCTCTCCTTCCCCTTTCCCCTCATTTACATGGCAACCATTCATATTCGATGCGCATATACTACTAGGTCATATTATAGTTTGAACCGGTCTTCAAGGGGACATTTTGTATAAGAACCGTTTAGGAAAAATCAAGATAATTTAATAAGGTCTAATTGATAGGAAAAAACTGTGACTGTTCTTTTTGCCATAACACCGCAAAAAATAATAATCTCATACAAATTTTAAAACCTATGATAAATGCACAATATTTTCCTTTTCCTTCGGCTGAATAACGTCATAAATAGAAAATACAAAAATCTTCAGTATTTTAAAGATATAATATATGAAGAATGTGTTAAATGGTCAAAGTAATAAAATTTCATGATAAATAATTCGAAAGGCAATTATGACAGCTATTTTCTAACGATTCTTATCTATTTTTAAAGTTTTCTTTTGCCTCCTTCCCTTGATTAGTTTTAAGGGAAAAGAAATGACCTTCATATCTGGCGTGAAATTACCAAATGTCAAGAAAGTTTAGTGATCTCTTACTCATTCTGTTCTCCGCCATTTTGTAGGTGAAGGCCTTCAAACGGACGGGCTCCGACTTCCCCATTGGGTTTCGTGAGGTCACGGTGATGACGTAATCTAAGCCAGGAGTCAACCCACGCAGTATGAGATAGGGGTTAACCGAAGTCTCGTTGAGCTGCGACCGCCCCGTCACTGATTCAAATACCTGCATAAAAGGTTATGTGCAGTATATTTGCAGTATATGGTACATGCATCTTTATAGGTAGGAAAGAAAAAGGAACTCAGGTATGAATATAATACATGGTGTCCCAGAATTAACTATTTCAATGAAATCGGACAAATTTTTTAAAAACACACTTTTATTTATGTTTATCATGTTTAATATGGGTTAAAAATGTATAAATTTCTAATTTTTTTTCATAATTTTATTTTCATAATTTTTTCATAGTTTTTCATAGTTTTATTTTCATTCTCTTTCAGAACCCCATCAACAATGAATACACAAGAACGCATCTTCGTTGCAACATCCCGCATCAAAGCCTTTTTCATCAGTGTCGAACGCAAGATTCTATGAACTGTTGTCTTGGATATGTTGAGTCTTCGACCCGCCTCCCTAACCGAAGTTGTTGGTTCATCCTCAAACAATTGTCGTACCTGTTCGGTACTGTTACGTGCTGTCCTTGGGCGTCCTCTTCCCACCTCGTCGTGTACGGATCCAGTTCTTTTAAATTTGTTCACAAGTTCACGAATCGCTTTGTCTGTAGGACCGGTTCTGTGGAATCTTCTTGTAAATTTTTCTCTGATTTCATTACATTGCATTCCTTTGATACGGGATGTTACAACAAAGATGCGTTCTTGTGTATTCATTATTAATAGGGTTCTGAAAGAGAATGAAAATAAAAATATGAAAAACTATGAAAAAATTATGAAAATAAAATTATGAAAAAAATTTAGAAATTTATACATTTTTAACACATATTAAACATGATAAACATAAATAAAAGTGTGTTTTTAAAACATTTGTCCGATTTCATTGAAATAGATAGTTAATTCTGGGACACCCTTTATAGTAATTATTGATTCTGAAATGAGTCTAAAAATTAAGGTATTTTGATTTCGATGTACGAGAAAAATTACACACACACACACACACACACACACACACACACACACACACACACATCAAAAATAAATAAGAAAAATAAATATAAAACCAAGCATAAAAACGTTCACTTACCCATGCTTCGAAGGTCTGCGACATTCCTCCGTTAAATCCGGGCTCGCAAGACACCACCAAGGAATCGTAAGTCTTGTTCGTCACGCTACAATTTACCGGCGCCTCGGGACGTCCTACAAACAAAATCGTTTATATATATATATATTTAATATTATATATATATATATATATATATATATAATATATATATATATATATATATATATAATTTTCGATTTCGTCCTGGCTCTGTTGTAAATTCGCTACTTAATTTTAACATTTATTCAGTAATTTGTAACAAAACTACCATCTTTGCGAAGTGCACTCACAATTTAGTATATAACTGATGACTGTGCAGGAGTGAAGTGGAAACTAAAAATTAAAATTGATTTTATACAAATTTAATAACATTAAATTTCGAAGTTTCATCTACAAAAGAGAGAATTAAAAGATAAAATCAATTTAAAATGAGTGAAACAGAAAATGCATTTCAAGAAAAGTATCTCGGAACAGAAAAGAATAGAATTTTAAACAATGGTTAAATAAACACTAGGTAAAAATCATATATAAACTATTATAATATTAATAATGTTAAAAATTCATGAACTTCACATCCCTGAGAGGGAAACGGAGAATGGAGAATGGAGAATTTGTTTTTATGCAGGAAGGAGAGGACATGGGCGAATGCCCACAAAAACGCCGCCCCCCCCCCCCTATAGACGAAGAAGAGAGCCAAAATCAAGGTTCAAACATTTAAGATGCCTGGATATTCTTCGTTTGAAAAATTGGAGGTCATAGACAGGGAGAAAGATGGAGTCAGGATGATTGCTCCAGAGTTGACCGGTTCAGTAGATGAAACATTGAGAATACGGATTAACCCTTGCATTAGAGTTGGACAGAAAAGGAATGCGAATGTGTCGAAAGTCTGGTTACTGCACAGTGCACACTCCCCTTAAAGGAGGAAACATACAGTTAGAAAGTGCAGTTGAAGAGTGTCTATTATAATAGCGAGAGTAAAGAGAGAGTGATTCAACATTGCGGCGAAGAGAAAGGGATTAAAGAGTCAGTAAGAGGCGGGGAATTGATGAGACGAAAAGCCCTTGTCAGGTATAGCTGTGAGGGTTGAGCCACCCCACATACGAGAAGCGTACACCATACACCGTCGTACAAGACCCTTGTGCAGAGACAGCAACTGATTGGGTATGAAAGTACTCTGGAGCCGGCACAGCACACCTAACCCCTAAGAAGCTGTTTTAGAAAGAGAGCATACTGTATGTGATCTTTCCAGGAAAGATTGAGTTGTGTACTGTTGAAGATAAGGGAATATTCGTGTGGAAGATTATAATGCATAGACAGGTGAAGGAACTGAGTTTTTGAGGCACTGAAAACCCCAATGATTTTTCTGCCCCAGTCAGAGGGATAGTAGAAAGATTAGAGATCAGGTGCATCATAGCCGTCTCACGCAAGGAGTGAAGTGACTGTTGAGGGGTACGCATTATGAAGCAGATAGAAAATTGAAGCATGGAATCATTGGCATAGGAGTGGATAGGACAGGAAGTGTGACTTAAAAGATCATAAAGATAAATAAAAGGAAGAGAGTGGATGACAGGACAGAGCCCTGTGGAACACCACTATTAATAGCTTTAGGAGAAGAACAGTGGTCATCTATGATACAACCGCAGTTATACTTCGGCCAGAAAGAAAATCAGAGGTGAAGGCACAGATAGAAGGATAGAAACCGAAGGAGGGTCGTGTGGAAATTAAAGATTTATACCAGACTCTATCAAACGTTTTCAATATGTCTAGCGCAATAGCGGAGGTTTCACCAAAATCCCGAAAGGAGGATGACTGATAGTCAGAGAAATATGCAAGAAGAGTGCCAGAGAGCGACCCTTTCACAGCCAAGATTGATGGCTGCAAAGAACTTAACTACTGAGAAACATTACATAAATTAAATTTGTATTCTCTGGAAAGAAGAGAGAGACAGTAATTTATATGTAGAAAATAATCGAAAAACTGGTACCTAATCTCAAACTAAACCCAATTACCTTCCAAACCACACTGGAAAATAGGAAAGGTAGAATGTGTCGTGTTTTCAAACTTAAAGCCCAAAAAAGGACACCCTCAACACTGAAGGAAAAGAGCTTGGTTGCCAGGGGGGCAAGACTTTTTAACTAACTTCCAAAGAACCTAAGAAACGTCACAGCGGTCAAAGTTGAAATCTTCAAAAGAAGACTAGGTACCTGGCTCGGGACGGTTGCAGATGAGCCAGGTGTGCCTGGCTGTGTGGGATGGAGATCACAAGAAAGTTTTTCCATCAGGCCAGGCCTTGAGGTGGGACCACCCGCGTGATCTTCGTGTGACTTTTTAACTAACTTCCAAAGAACCTAAGAAACGTCACAGCGGTCAAAGTTGAAATCTTCAAAAGAAGACTAGGTGCCTGGCTCGGGACGGTTGCAGATGAGCCAGGTGTGCCTGGCTGTGTGGGATGGAGATCACAAGAAAGCTTTTCCATCAGGCCAGGCCTTGAGGTGGGACCACCCGCGTGATCTTCGTGTGAAGAGAGACTAACGCACGGAACTTTAACTACGTTTACCAGGTATATATATATTTGTGGACAAGGACTGGAAACGACACCATGCATTGCATATGAAACACTGCAGAGTGGAATTTGGCCATGTTGGGGGGGCGCTAGTTCAGCAGGAACTTTTCTCCTTTTCACTAACTTGCCTACTTTAATTCCTTGTTGTTTTCTCTTTCGGAAATAAGATTTTGGCTGACATATATATATATATATATTTAATTTCACAAATCAATACGTGGAAATAACGAATAATGCAAACTCATAACTGAAAAGCGATTCGAAGGCCAGGGTGGCCCAAAAGTTCCTTTACCGAACTTTTGGTAGCAATACTCTGAAACTTTCACTAAGAAAAATACAAAAAACATATTTTATTTTTATATTTATGATCTACCAAAAAATGTACACCCAAATAACAAATGTAATTGCAACAAGAATGGGAATGAATGAAAATGAAATGCAGAGGCTAAGTTAAATGTTCAAAATGGCCTCCATTCTTTTGTATACAAGCTTGACATTGTTTATAAACACAATTACATATTTTCTTCAAAGTTCTTCATTATTTGCCAAAGCCTGGAATTCATCTTTTATTCTGTCTTTGCGATGCTCTAAACTTCTAGGTTTTGAATGGAACACTTTATCTTTCAAAAGACCCCACAGCGCAAAGTCACAAGGAGTTAAATGTGGAGACCTTGGTGGCCATTCAACAGTTCCTCTTCTTCCAATCCACATATCACGTGTTTCGTCCAAGAATTGTCTGGTGTTTCGTCCATAATGAGGCGGAGCTCCATCTTGCATCCAAATTATGGAATCAAAATTTTGTAAACCCTAGACATCGATCCATGAAAGAACACAGGCCCCAAAATTCCAAAAGATGATATTCCACCCGATTCGGTTCTTCCTGGTGTGTTTATTGCCTCTTCTTCCACCAGATAAGGATTCTGGGGACTGTAATAAACACAATTGTGCCTATTAACTTGACCACTCAATTTAAACTGAACTTCGTCAGTCCAGAGAACTCTGTCCTCGAAGCCTTCATCATTATCACATCTTTCAACATACCATTCACAAAACTCTTGACGTCTGTCCGGATCGTCTTCATTGAGCTGTTGCATTAGGCGCGGTATATATATATATACTTACCCTTTTTTGTATCCTCTAAATTAAACTAATCCCAAAATAACCGCGTAATTAGTTGTAACTGAAAGTTTTTCCTTTTGGCTTCATCAAAAAAAAAAATCGAATTACTTAAAGCTCACACTATTTGAAGAGGGAACCCAAATTACTCATATATATATATATATATTAGGGTGGTCCTCAAAAACGAATTTTTTATTTTTACCGCTCCCACCCGATAAAGTAGTTCCACTTCATAAAAAAATTATTTTGGCAAAGTTTTTACCAGATCCGATAATATTTAGGGGTGGCTGTCAAACTTTAAAGTTTGAACGAAATCCTTAAAATGGGCAAAATCTGCAGCATCTAAATTTGCTGGCCACTTGTGGTACCTATCTGAGGAAATGGTGGGATTGGCACTGTTTGATGCTTTTGTATCAGTAGACACAAAAAGATTAATTTTAAAGGGAATTAATGAGACAGAAGGTAGCCTAAAATGTCCTAAACGTGTGAGCCTTCGTCAATATCATCTCCCAACATTGGATTCCTTGAGCACGAGAAACTCTTTCAAGCTTATACGGGCCCTCAATATCAATACTGCATTTATGCAAAAAGACCCATCAACATGGGACTCAGATGATGAGTTTCAAGAGGCTCTTCGGAAAGTTGAAAACATCAAGGTCGTGAACGACAATGCCGAACGCGGGATTGCACTTATCCAGGATTATAGTGGAAAACACACTAAGAATGAAGAACAACTTCAATACCTATTGAAAGTCGTGGAGCAACACAGAAAGAAATATCCTGAACCTACTAAGAAGATCTTAAACAGTGAGCTACAGTGAGTGGTCTTGCCAGCCATGACGATTCAAAATAGTACGTCATCAGTGTTATGTATAACGCTTATAATTTAAAATATATATGCAAAATAAAAATCTTTTAACTACACATTATATCAGTAGTTCCCAAGTGGTGATCCATGGATCCCTAGGGGCCAACTGAGATTGTTCAGGGGATCAATAGAAAATCCCCGCCTTGCAGTTTTGTGGTAACTTCAAACTTCGACAGGGACGACAGCCACCTCTAATTATTATCCGATCGAGCTCAAATTGAAGCAGAATTATTTTCTTATTAATTGGAACAACTTTATTGGGTGGGAGCACGTAAATTACCAAAAAAAAATATCGCCTCTATAAGGGAGGACCACCCTAATATATATATATATTCTTTATTTATTTATTTATTTATTGGCGGGGACTTAATTAGGTCCAACCTGGATAGGATGAAAGATAAACTACGAAATGGTAAAAGGGTAAAGGAGGTATATATGTATGTATAAAGAACATTGCTCTTATAAAATGAGCGCATGAGAAATATTGGACCATTCAGATTATTTCTTGAGAACCATCTTCTTCCATTATTCCATAAAAAAATCCAGTTTAATACGCGTGTGCTGCGAGAAGACTGTGCATCCTATCACATATTAGTGGAGGAGATAAAGAGGGTTAGAGGTTCCCCTTGAGCTCAGAGAACCCCAGATATGAAATCTATTGAGCGTATCTGGAGCATCTTAATCGCCACTTGGGGAAAACAAGGCTTTCTGCCACATCTGTGTGAAATCTAAGGAAAATATTGGCTGGGCTTTGGCAAATTTGGACCATAATGCTATCCAAAACCTCATCCTATCGATGCCACAAGTCCAAGCCTTTCATGAGGCATAAGGAAAGGCTACATGATAGTGATTGTATATTTTTATACATTTTTGAAATATTTGAAAGTTTAAAGTGAAATTGTATTTATTTTCTGGGTGTTCGTTTATTCCTGTGGGAAAAAAAAATATATGTATACATACTGTAGTGTGTGTGTGTGTGTGTGTTTTAGGGTTGCTAACTCCTCATGTTAGAATTTCTGGACACAAATAAATAAATGTCAGTACCTGTATTCGCATTTTACATGTTGAAGGTCCAGCAGAAACCTGTTGTACTCCGCAAAAAATGTTTTTAAATTTGTATTTGCTGATGAAAAATTAAAAACTTGAATCCACAGATTTTATTTTTACATCTGAGCGTTTGTTACAGTCTTTCCGCAAAATTTATTCCTCCAACTCACTCCAAGTCTAACCCTAAACAATTAGCAGTTGAAAGTCTGCTGGTTGGAAGAGCTGGCTATACCAGCTGCGAACGCATCGAAGACCATCCTGTCGTGATCCGCTCCTATATTAAACATTTTTACATATATATGAGATGGGAAATATATTTTTGTCTGTATGTTATTAAAGGCAAAAATGTCAGTCTCAATAATATAGAAACCTGGACACTGGGCGCCCATGACAGAAATCAAATGTCACCTGAACAACACTATGCCATTTCTGAACTGTTCAGGGCAATCTTAGACGGTTGGCAACCCTAGTGTGTGTGTGTGTGTGTGTGTGTGTGTGTGTGTGTTTACCTGCAGGTAAGACGTGGTAGAAACAGGGTGAAGTCATTCGACCTACGATATTCTCAGCCCAGCACTGAAGAGTTCCGTAATCCTGAGCAGTTGTCGCAGTGAACCGAACAACACTTTTACCATCTGAGAAAGAAAACTGCATTAATCACTGAACCCTTTCCTATAACGGAACTTAAAAGGTTCTAAGTTATGTATTGAAACCTCAAGATGGTAGATCAGTTTAGAAACGATTCGATAAAGAGAAAATAAAAAAATGCTTTCTTAGAATGAATGTTTCGTTTGAGGTCCCTTAATTAAACCAATTCACAGACAAAACTTTAAAGAAATGTCTCATTTATAAACGTTATATATATACACGGTGAACCAAAAGTAGGTGGACAGTAGGTTGAATACGGTTTGTGTTATATTATATTAAAACTATGGTGTTCATTATAACTATGGTGTTTGTGTTTTATTATATTAAATATTATAACTAAATTATTTAAATTTTATTTTGTATTATAGTATACAAAAAAATTAAATATGTATTCTCAAAATAAACGTTATCATTTACTGTCCACCTACATTTGGTTCACCCTATTATATATATATATATATATATTATATTATATAATATATATATATATATATATAACGGATTGCACCAAGTTATAACGAAACTGTTACCAATTAATAGCGTTTATTACTGTTGGTCTATAATATGATAGGCTGCAGAATATAATTAGCAACGTTATCAATTAGTTGTTTTGAACCACCGAATTTGTTTGTACCATTTATCAAAGAAAAGAATATGCTATGCGGTATTTTCTCTTAATTATAATGACATATAATTGTTCACAGTGAAAACAATTGAAGAATATTACAAGGTTAATATGGTACAAGAAATATAATTGCTTAAATTACATGTGCAAATTACAGTGATTGTTTTGCTGGAAATAAATATCAATGATACAAAGAATAAGCTCCGATTAACAAAGAAGGACACACAATTAAATTACACGAGAAATACGCAACAAACTTCGGAGTCCAAACTGAACGAGAGTATAGCATTATGAAGTAGGTCTCTGGTGAAGCTAGCGGGAAGAACCGTTACTTTTACGAAAACAAGGAAAAGACAAAAGTTCTCCTTTGATTCTTCTAAACTTATTTTAGAAATTCTTTTTGCGGTAAAAAGTGTCTTCCGAATTTCTGTTTAGTTAAAGGAATTGCCTCTTTATTAGAGAATTACGAGTTGCGATAGGTTACATTGAGTCTTGTCGCTGTTTTATGATTTCCTTTAAAACCAGTTACCTCTAAGACTCATCTGGAAATTGTTTTGGACATCTGGCGGAAATGTCTTGAGTCATTTTTGGGATTCAAAAGTTGTAGGTCTGTGTTCGCCTTGCACACTATAATGGTTTCTTAATTTGTTCCTTTATGGTTGTGGCACCGTTCTTTCCTGCGTTGCGGCTTCCGGCAGAAGTCGCATTTATGATCGTGAAAGACTATTTTATTAAGTTATATATATATATATATATATATATATATATATATACACGGTGACGCAAAAGTCAGGAGTCAAGCGAACACAGAGAATGGATTTTTTCCGTTCTATGGCCGCCACTCTTTTTAAATAAAAACTACATTTTAGTTAAAATAGTTATAATTTATTCAGTGATGACCTTTTGACCCCTGACTTTTGCGCCACCCTAGGATGCTGAAAGTGTTGAACCATGAAATACTTAACAAACCGCTGAGCAAGATGCTTGGAGAAATGCTCAGCAACTTTACTTAAAGGTCTAAAAAGTCATGATTGCTATTACTTTTACTAAAAGAATATTAAAATCTCCATAAAAATTGTTTACAGTAATCAGCCATATGAATGAATTTCAATTTCCTGATTGGTTTTAGTCTTCTCGTTTTGCATCATTAGATTTACTTAAATATTTTGTATTTTTTAAACTGGATAACCGAGCGAAGTTCAAGTGCTTTATTTCGTCAATATTTTATATAAATGCTTTCGTGTAAATTATTCTTACATAACTTGGCGCAGTCTAATCTCGTGTACAATATATTTTTTATGTATATTTATGACTGAGAAAGCAATAGATATGAAGACTTCGTATACGCGAGAGCCTGTAATTATAAGAGCTTATATTTATATGAGACAAGGCTCCTTGCTCTCCCCTATGCTGTTTAATGTGTATATTGACGGATTAATTGCTTCACTTAACGAGGCAACAGTGGGATGTTGTATAGATAACACAAGGATAAATAACTCAGTTTATGCCGATGATATGGTGTTAATAAATCCCTCTGTTAAATGTCTGGATCGGCTACTAAAAGTCTGCGAAGAGTATTCGCAGAAGCATGATATTCTTTTTAATGTTACAAAAACTAAGGTTATGCAATTTCATCCTAAAAACTGTAATCAGCCAGCTGATATAAGGTTTAAAATGAATGGTGAGGTAACTGAGGAAGTACAAGAGTTTAAGTATTTGGGTCAAACTATTACCAGCTCCTTGAGTGATGACTCGGATACAAGAAAACAACCTCGAAGCCTGTGTGCTAAAGCGAATATGATCATAAGGAACTTTCGATTCTGTACAAGTGAAGCTAAAGACACTCTTTCGTACTTTCTGCAGTAATATATACGGACAGCAACTGTGGGTGAATTATAAAAAAGGTTCTGGCAGAACCCTAAATTTGCTGTACAACAGGTCTTTTAGACTCTTACATAAATTACCCCCGAGATGCTCAGCTTCGCAAATGTTTGCTACCCGCAATGTCCCGAGCTTCCCGGAGGTAACAAGACGTGCTTAATACAGTCTAATGCAAAGAATTAAAAAATCAACCAACCCGATCATCCAAGCTATCCATGAGTCCTGCCATTTATCCTCTAAGGCATGGGTCGGGGAACTTTTTTGGGTATTACCCACAAATCTATTTGAGTAAAATGAAATTACCCCCAGACTTCAAAGTAAACAAAAACAAGCCAATTGCTCTTAAAATTGTTGCATATGGTGTCTCTCATACCGCACGCATTACCCCCAAAATGTTTAAATGTATCCCATTTGGGGTAATTTACCCCTGTTCGCCGACCACTGCTCTAAGGCCTAAGCTATGGATTTCTTGGTACGAAAACGTCTGTCTGTAGCTCCACTTAACTTCGACATTACAGTATTATTTCTAATCAATTGTATATATTTCTATCCTTAGTATATGAACTGTCATTGTATTAATAATATTTGTCATATGGACTATAGTCTGCCAATAAACCTTTTCATTTTCATTTTCATTTTCATATGTACGAAGGTCGGTACGAAAGTAATGCCTCTTATTTTTCAGTTCGTAAATACTTTCGTACCGTCCCTCGTATTACTAAAACATCCTTGAAGACTGGCTGTCAGAGGAACTTTTTAATGAAATGGGGGTTACTTATTTTATTTCTGAATAACGATTTCTTTAATCCGTTTCATATGAACGCAAATTTTCAATGAAGCTTCACCATTTTATAAAATTTTACTGGTTAAAATAAGTTTAAATAAGATTATATTTTTCCCAACTTTTTATATTACGAGTATTTTTACCCAATTTACTCATGGAGAATGAGAAATTTTTTTTAAGTATATAATGAATATGATGATACTTAACTAATGTTGCTATTTTAGGATGTATGCAGTATTCGCCAATTTATGTGAAATTTAAGGAATTAACAATTTAAATACTTGAGCATACATCTCTCCAAATGGTCTGCTTTGTTCGTTGAACTTGTTACAAGGTACGTGACATAAATTTCCACGACCACATCATTGTTTTCATGGAACTTTGGATGTTTTTTTATGTAGTTTTACACAGTCTATCATCGAATTTACAGTAAAAGACAGCGTGTTTTGCAGGTCACGTAACGTATTTATTGAGAAGTATTATTTCCATGGAAAAGTGTCGTGAAGTGCAATGTGATTTTAAAGCACAATTTGAAGATACTGAAGGTGTGAAAGGCAATTTAAAAAGTCGTATATGTTGAACAAAAACGACACTATCTATCTATCTATATATCTAGTTATATATATATATATATATATATATATATATATATATCAGTCACAATTTTTTTGGAGTGTAGTTTTTCGGCAAACTTCTCTACCTCCTTTGGCTCTTTTACCATCCTATAGTTGCCAATCGAAAGACATAAAATGAAGAAGGTCATCAGGATTAGAACCGAAATGAGAATGAAATACGGAAGAACAGAAGTTTAAATAAAAGAAAAGAAGAAGCTTCATTTGTCTGACGTGAATGAGACAAGTTTCTCGAGTTTATGAGGCAAAAAAAAAATTGATTTCAGAAAATGTATTTCCGAAATCAAGTTTTCTCAATAGTAAAATAAGACGAAAGAGACAAGAAAAATTTCGTCTCCAACTATTAATGAAGTTAGTATCGATCGAGGGAGTAGTAATACGCGGATCAGATTTGATTTGCGACACCGTTCTTTCTTTACCTCCTTGTGTTTCGTTTGTTTTTACTATATATATAATATATATATATATATATATATATATATATATATATATTATATATATATATATATATATATACATATATATATACATATACAGTATATAAAATTTTCATAAGTTCCGCTCTTTTAAGTAAAAAAAATATGAAATATTTAAAGTGGAAAGTTTATAGACAATAAAGTTGTAAATTAAAAATTATTAAAACTTTTAATTTAAAAGTCAATATGTAATTTTTCCCTAAGAAGAAATATAAACTTTGAATGAAAGCAATCAGCAATGTCTGTCTTCCTGCTTTTCACCCTTTATTTGTATCTATCTGTTTGTCTATCTATCTACCTATATATCTCTCTACCTCCTTACCTTTCGTGAGATATACCCGACTTCCAGGTACTCTTTCTGATGTCACGGAATTGTTGAATACCCAAGAATATTTTACGTTTTTCGGAGATGCCAAAACGTCACACGTGACGTTTAGAGGTTGCCCGATGCCCGTCGCTGTCACTTTGAAGTGAGGTTCGGGCAGAGAGCAAATCGGGGCAACTGAAATAAGAGTTGAATTGTGACCAAAATTTATATAAATTTTTGTTAACATTTATTGTAAAAGGAGTATAATGACTGCTGGTATACGAACAAAAGGTAGTCGTGCCAACGAAGTAGCCATACCTCTCAGTTTGACACATTCTTACGCCGATGTTATTACATATAAACAAACGAATCTGAAACAAGTTCTATTCCCTTTGGGATAGCGGAACAAAGTCGATCCGCACAATATCGATATTAAAAAAGTTCAAATTAGGTTAGGTTAGGTTAAGTTGGGTTAGGTGAAGTCAGGTTCCACTATGTCTGGTTAGGTTAGGTTAGTCTGTTAAGTTAGGTTAGTCATTTTCACTGAAAACCTGAAGTGCGGTTTGAAATTTGAAATCCATTTACTCGCATAAGGTTGAAAGTCAACATTATGAAATTCGAATTTGTTCATGTAACGCCTCCCTTTTTGAAAAGGGAGTATACTAGTTTGCAAAGAGGAGTGAGTCTTCGTGAAAGAACAAAGATGTCATTCTGCTCTGTTTCGAGGGCCGTGTGACCCCCTGCTTCGACGAAAGTATGAACACCATGAAGAAAAAATTCAATTTCTTTCAACTTTAAGAAAATGTCTTGATTTGAGAAACCTTTGCTTCAAGGGATGAAAGAGAAGGAAAGAAAAACTTTGTAAAATTTTGTGATATAAATTGTTTTGATTTATAGAAAACATGTCGTGAACAAATACGGCGTCTTTTGTCAAAGTATTGCAATTAATAGCAAAACTTCAGCCATCAGTTTATTGTAGGATGGAAGAAGGAAGTTACAGAGTTTTAGAAATTTACTCATATCTCAATTCACATACACACACACACACACACACACACACACACACACACATATATATATATATATATATATATATATATATATATATATATATATATATATAAAGGACCAAAACTGTTTAATCAGTTGCCCAAAGACCTAAGAAACACGAAGGGAGTTGCAGTGGAAATCTTCAAAAGAAGACTAGACGCCTGGCTCAAAACAATCCCCGATGAGCCGGGCGTACCTGGCTATGTGAGGTGGAGAGCGCAAGAATCCAACTCACTACTTCACCACGCCAACTCAAGAGGAGGGGCAACAAGCTTGACCTTCACGAAACGAGAAATCATCGCGCGAAACCTTTGTAAGGTTGTAAGGTAAGGTTATATATTGTATTTATGGTTGGAGAAACAAAACTAATAATTTACACTCTCTGAAATTAATCAAACTGCTCCATTTTTGCAAAGATATGAAATGCCACTAAGTAAATTTGTGAAGCCTAGCATCAAAACTAAGTACCATACAGCAAAATGTTAAAGGGATAATCCACCATTAAAATCACATTCTGCTTATATTTCTGCACTGAATCGTGGAAAATCTGTTCTTCGTCTCGCCAAAAATTCCTTCATCAGACAAAAATGTGCTGTTCCTCACTCTCTTCCCCCATCTGACATAATTATATCTTAAATTAGAACATCTTCCAAAGATGATTTTGCTGTCCCCTCTGGGCTCAGCGCTAGGAAGACGGATGGTCCTGATGGTGTTCCTCCTGTCGTTCTCAAGAACTGTGATTCTGTACCGACACCCTGCCTAGGCAAACTCTTTCGACCTTCTTTTTCTGTTACAGTTCCTTCCTGCTGGAAGTTGCTTTCATTCAGCCTGTCCCAAAGAAAGGTGACCGCTCTGAACTCTCCAACTATCGCCCAATTGCTTTGATTTCTTGCTTTCCTAAAGTTTTTTAATCTATCCTAAATAGGAAGTTTTTTTAAACACTTCTCTTCTCGCAATCTTCTTTCAGATCATCAATATGAGTTCTGGAAGGGACGCTCCACTGGCGATCTTCTTGCATATCTCTCTGACTCTTGGTCATCCTCCTTTCAGGATTTCGGTGAAACCTTTGCCATTGCCATTGCAAAACATATCAAAACCTTTGATAGAGTCTGGCACAAATCTTTAATTTTCAAACTGCCCTCTTTTCATTTCTATCCTAGTATCTATGGCTTCTTCTCTGTTTTCTTTCTGGCCGATCTATAGCTGCGGTTGTAGATGACCAATGTTCTTCTCCTGAAGCTACTAATAGTGATGTTCCACAGGGCTCTCTCATGTCATCCACTCTTTTCCTTTTAATTATCAATGATCTGTTAAGTTGCACTTCTTGTCCTCTCCACTTCTATGCCGATGATTCCACTCTTCACTTCTCCACCCGCTTCACAAAGCGTCTCTGTCAACAGTCAGTCCATGATTCGCGTAAGATGGCTATGGTACGCATGACCTCTGATCTTTCTACTATCTCTGACTGGGGCAGAGAAAACCTTGTGGCTCTCAGTGCCTCAGAAATTCAATTCCTTCATTTGTTCACTCGTCACAATCTTCCACACGACACGACTACCCCGTTACCTTCAACAATACACAGCCAAATCTCTCTTATTCTCTTAACATTCTTGGCCATTTATTTTCTTGCGATCTTTCTGAAAAGATCACATATACTCTTTTTCTAAAACAGCTTCTAAAAGGTTAGGTGTGCTGTACCGGTTCCACAGTTTCTTCATCCCAACTCAGTTGCTGTCTCTGTCTCTGTACAACCTGTCTGTCTTGTCCGCCCTTGTATGAAGAACGTTTCTCATGTGTTGGGTGGTTCAACCAACACAGACATACTTGACTGGGTGGAATCAAAGGCTTTTCGTCTCATCAATTCCCCACCTCTTACTGACTGTCTTCAATCCTTCCTTCGCCGTACTGTTGCATCACACTCTCTTTACTATCGCTATTATAAAGGACACTGCTCTTCTGAACGCTGTAACTGCATGCCTCCTCCTTTAAGGAAAGCACGCAGTACCAGACTTTCGACACATTTTCATTCCTTTTTTTGTCCAACTCTCTAACGCAATGGTTAATCGGTATTTTCAATTTTTCATCTACTGAACCGGTCAACTCTGGAATAATCTTCCTCAATCCATCTTTCCCCTTGTCTCTGACCTCCAATCTTTCAAACGCAGAGTGTCAGGCATCTCAGAAACCTTGGCCTTTGATCTTGGCTTTCTTCTTCCTCTATGGGGGGCGTTTTTGCGGGTATTTTCCTTTGGCCCCTCCTTCCTGCATAATATATATATCAGTGGCGTGCATTCAGGGTAAGCTAGGTAAGCGCCACCTACCCTGATAAAAATCTTATTAAAGATATTAAAGACAGTACCGTATTTTGCAGAATAGTGTACAGTACATACCCACTAGCCAGTTATGAAGTTTATCATTAGCTACTATAATTATATAATATGTACGCACGCAATACCGCTTACCCTGTAGACGTACCCACCGCACGAGACTGATATATATATATATATATATAACTTCTCCATGACGTCCGCTGATCTGAAAATGTTACGAAATGTCGGGGAGTGCTGTCGGGATTGTAAAGGTTTATCTTTAGTTCAACTGCTTGAGTGATACTCACAACTAACATCTAGGAAAAACGGAGAGCTCCTAGCATCTCCTTCCACGTTGGAAGCCGAACACGCGTAATACCCTCCCTGCGACTTCTTTACTCCTCGAAGGGCGAGAGAGTGACCTCCGATCAAAATGCCCTTTTGAGCGGAATGCACCAGAAGTTTGTTCTGAGGGAATAAATTTACGCTATTTGTGCGGAACCTTGAAGTGACACAAACATCTCAAATGAGAAATCATTTAATCTTTTCATAAGATCTGAGTTACTAACATTGAATTTCACCTTAACTTTCAGTCCTTTTTCATAGTGACACTATTCGTCCAAAGATGGCGTAACTATCTTTCACTTAATTCATTTGGTGAATGAAATATCTGCGTACTTCGTTTAAAAACTATTTTTAAACTGGTAAATCTAATAGAACTTTGCCCAAACATGCTTGACTTCCTTAATTTTGATAGCCTTTGGGGGATGAACGCATTATACTAAACTTAAAATGAGTTCAGTAAATACTCTCTGTCTTCGTCATAGAGATGCTTAATGCATAAATGATCAAGCGTTAATTGTCTCTTTAATATGATAATTAAAACCCACTCTAATAGACAGAGTTTATTTCCACAACAGTTTCGATGCCCACTGGCATCCTCTTCGGGTGGATACAGAAAAACGAATGAACCAAAAACAAGAGGGAAAACAGTCCAGGAACCATTAAGAAATTCGCACCTAGGTTAGATCCCGTTCTACCGACAAAAGAAAAATAATAATAGAATCTGTATGTATAGAACAAGTAGATAATTTTAATTTGTGCGAAGGTACTTATAAGTTGGACCCTTTAATGAGATTCTTGGTCAAAAATCCCTTACGGCGTCGGGTGAACGGGTTCTAACCTAAGTGTGAATTTCTTAAAGGTCTCTGGATTGTTTCCGTGGGAACGGAATCTAGCCGAGATGCGAATTCCTTAATGGTCTCTGGATTGTTTCCTTCTCGCCTTTTTCGTTTTTCGGTTTACAATTTCTGTATAATAAACAACAGTGTAATAATGAATGTAATAATAAATTTATAATTTCTGTAAAAATAATAATGCAATATTAAATGTAATAAATTTAATAATAAATGTAATAATTATGTAAAAAATAATAGAATCTGTATGTATAGAACAAGTAGATAGTTTTAAATTTGTGCGAATGTACCTATAAGCGGGTCCCTTTAGTAAAAATGCCCTTCCAGTGTCGGGAGAACGGGATCTAACCTAGGTGAGAATTTCTTAATGGTCCCTGAACTGTTTTCCCTGTTGTTTTTGATTAATTCGTTTTTCTCTATCCACCCGAAGAGGATGCCAGTGGGAATCGAAACTGTTGTGGAAATAAACTCTCTCTATTAGAGTGGGTTTTTATTATCATATTTTGACCTTCACGTAGAAAAAAGTGGTTTTTTGCATTTGTCTCTTTAATTATAATAAAATGATTTTAAAGGGTTAAGAGACATTAAAAATAAATTATGAAACAATAAAATTATTGAAATTAAACTAGAGTCGAAGTTATGGCTCACGCTTAGCATATTAAATTATATACAATGACATAGTTTTAATTGTCAGTAACTGAATTTGATTAAAAACAAATTAGTTTTAGGCAATCAGTAGTGAAATGAATTCATTTACTTACTTCATGATACCATCTTGTTTTGTAGGTAGGGGGATTCGAGTCCACCATGCAGTTAAAATACACGTCAGCCCCTTCTTTCACGACTGGGGATGACCCACGTCCAAGTTCCAGAGCGGTGACGGGAGGATCTGAAATATGATATAAAGTAACTCTAAGGGAGGCTGAAGTGTTAGTTCTTTTCGATGAAATTCCTTGTCGAGTAGTATAGTTGCAAAGTGCTAGAGCATGTATCAGCACCAGTGCAAGCATTGAGGGAAAAAGAAGGGTGTTACTTGGGGGAGAAGAGTGGTGGCACTCTGGGGAGTAAATTTTAATCCCAAATAAGATCTTTCAAGCACTGATAAGATCTTAAACCGTTAATGACGTTTTAATGACCAAAGGAAAGATGGAGCAAAATAAAAATAATATAAATATAACGTTTAGGGACCAACTACAGCTGTTGCAGCATGACGACCCATCTGTAGCCAGACATAGACGCATTACAGGACACCGACGTAAGACTAGATGCCTGGCTCGGGACAAGTGCAGATGAGCCGGATGTACCTGGCTAATGTTATAATGTTATAATGTTTCAGACCAACAAAGACCCTAGGATCCACTCATGGCTGGTCTACCTAACTGTGTTCGTAATTGTGTATGTCCTCCGTGGTGGCGGAGGGGACCTACAATTTTACGTGGGTTCCGAACCACAAGAACATAAGAAATTTATGTAACAACTTCCTGTACAATGTGTACATTGGCAACGACCAATTTAGCAAAACTAATTAATTATCGATTTAAAACTAAAGATAGAATCTCTGGATCCAGAGGATCACGTCATAATAGAATACTATCCACAAATATTTTACACTCTATATCTATTCATAACCGACATGCAAATATATCAGATCCAGAGAATACAGTCAATTTCATTACGGTATCCATCAGTACTAGTACCTTGTCACGAAAAATAAGTCACGGTCTATATCGATTGTGGACCAAGTCAAAATTTACAACCATATACATCGTGTATTGTGTATGTCCTCCGTGGTGGCGGAGGGGACCTACAATTGTACGTGGGTTCCGAACCACAAGAACATAAGAAATTTATGTAAAAACTGTTGGTAAATTGGCAACGACCAATTTTTACGAAACTAAATAATTATCAATTTAAAAATAATTAATTATCGATTTAAAACTAAAGATAGAATCTCTCGATCCAGAGGATCAAGTCATAATAGATGGAGATCGCAAGAAAGCAACTCCCTCCTCCACCAAGCCACGCCTAGAGGCGGGACCACCAGCTTTACCTTCGTGTGAAGAGAGACCAACGCAAGGAACTGCTACGAGGCTACGAGGTTACGAGTTGAAACGGTTTACTGGTTGAATAGCCCTGTATTCTTCTAAGCCTGTTACTGTACGGTTGTGTTAAACTTAACGCTCGAATTTTTTATCTATGTTTTCTAGTTTCATTAAAATGAAGTACTCCGTAGTATAAAACGCGAATTATTTGAAGCGCATAATAGATGTTTAAGCGTAACTCGACTTTGTCAGTTGTCCAGGTTGTTGTTGGGAGAGTGCTATATTTCTTTTGAATAAATTATAATAAACAGTAGAAACGGAGAGTGAGTGCCAAGGGGATTGGACGTGGCATATAAACGTAGATTGAGGAGTGGCCTCTCTCCTTCATATTAGTCTGTGAATAAAAATCTTTGAGAATTTTTAACGAGATAGCTGGTGGATCCTCAAATTTACATTTTATATATATATGGTATAGAACTCAGCATGGTCCCCTGAGATCTTTTGTTACACACAGACCGTGCAATGGTATATATTTGAACTTAAGTAAAACAAATAAACAAACAAACAAGTGCGCGCGCGCGAGACGGAAACATACGAAAGTGTTCTGAATTATAAGAAACAAACAAATTTTAGTGCCGTTCAGTGACGGGTACACGAAAGTTATGACAAACAAAAGCGCTCGGTTGTGCGCGCTGCAGAAACAGACAAAACATTCGGTCTCGTTCATCGGGCAATGTTATTATTATTATTTTTATTATGATTATTATTATTATTATTATTATTTATATTATTTATATGTATTATTTTTATTATAATTGGCACCAGTTTGTATACAGTGTGTGTGTGTGTGTGTGTGTGTGTGTGTGTGTGTGTGTGTGTGTGTGTGTGTCATGCTATAAATACGTCGTTATGCTGTACCAGGTGTGAGGTGGCCCTTAAACTTTATATTATTATTTATATATATTATTTTCATTAGTATTTGCCATTGTGTGTATACACTCTGTGTATGTGTCACACTATAGATACGTCTTTGTGCTACAATTGCTGTGGGGTGTCTTTTAAATTTTATATTATTTTTTATGTAATAAACTTTCAAAATTCTTATCATTAAAATGATGGGCGGTAAACTTTATATTATGGAGTGATATTATTATTATTATTATTAGTCGTAGTAGTTGTAATAGTAGCATATTATTATTATTGTGCGCCTACGTCGGTGTCCCATAATGAGTATAAGTCGTGTTACAGATGGGTCGTCTTTCTGGAATGGCTGCGGGTGGCCCCTAACTTTATATTTTTATTATTTTTATTTTACCCCAGCTTCCTTTCGGTCATTAAAAAGCCATTAACGTCTTAAGATCATATCAGGGATTAAAATTTTACTTTCGAGAGTGTCACCCCTTCTTTTTCCCTCTGTGCCTGGCACTGGTCAGACTTTGGCACTTTGCAACCATACTACTGTAGGAGTCAAAGGAGAAGAAAGCAATCTAACAACGAAAGGAAGTAAATAAACCAACCTTGAGAGAGAGAGTTACAAGGAGTTACAAGGAAATGAAGTACCTCAAAAGGCCTTGCGGCCCATACCGAGGAGATACCAATGGCAACGGGTGCCAGGGAAAATTTTGTACACACTCAAATAGTGTGCAAGATTTGGTCTAACCTTTTCTTGAACTGATCCACAGAGGAACTGTTCACAACTTCCGAAGGTAACCTGTTCCATGTGTCACAGATCTTATACGTAAAGTAATTCCCACACACACTAGTCCTAAACCGTTTCAAATCCAACTTCCAACCATTGTTGCGAGTTGGGTTATCATTTAAACTAAACATACTTCTAAAATCGACATCGTTGAACCCGCGTAAGAGCTTGAAAACTTCGATCAGTTGACCGCGCAGCCTCCGGGTTTCAAGCGAAAACAAGTTCAGGGCGC
The DNA here is from genome assembly GCA_023014485.1 of Bathynomus jamesi. Lineage (NCBI taxonomy): Eukaryota > Metazoa > Arthropoda > Malacostraca > Isopoda > Cirolanidae > Bathynomus > Bathynomus jamesi. The sequence goes on along the minus strand of JAJOZX010000255.1, from coordinate 965,322 downwards.
GTAACCGTCGATTGTAGCCCATATGCCTAACGGAATGGATTAACTTTGTGGCCCTCGCCTGCAAGGGTGGGCGACCAGAACTGCACAGCATACTCCAGGTGCGGCCGAACAAGGGAATTGTACAGTGAGAGCACAATCTCCTTGTTCCGAAACTGAAATTGCCTCCTGATATAACCCAATAGTTTCTGGGCTTTCTTTTCCACCTCTACACACTGTTTCGTAAACTTAAGGTCGCTGCTAATTAGCACACCCGTCTTTTTCTAAATCAGTCACCTCGATATTACTACCCAACATCGAGTAGTCCGACTTGGGATTGGCGTAGCCAATGTGCATCACTTTGCATTTACCCAAGTTAAACGGCATTTGCCATTTTTCGGACCACTGTCCTATCCTACCTAGGTCCGCACGCAGTTCCTCGATCGCTTCGGGCGTCCCAACATTGGCCCCAAGCTTGGTGTCATCAGCGAATTTGGCGATCCGACTGACGATGCCACCGTCGATATCATTTATGTAAATGATAAACAACAGCGGCCCCAAAACGGAACCCTGAGGAACCCCACTAGTGACCGAGGCCCAACCCGAACTAGCCCCTTTAATTACACCCTCTGCCGCCTATTCCTCAGCCAGTTTTCAATCCACCTACTATTTCCCCACCGATACCCAGCGCGTGCACTTTCGCCATTAGCCGGCGGTGAGGTACCTTATCAAAGGCTTTCTGAAAGTCGAGATAAAGTATATCAATCGCCCTACTCTTATCGTACTCACTCAACATGACGTGGAAAAACTCGAGCAAGTTGGTGAGACACGACCTATGCCGTCTAAACCCATGTTGGGAGTCCCAAGCAGCTTGTAGGAATCCAAATGGTCAACGATCCTATCAGCTATTATCCCTTCTAATATTTACCTACAACTGAAGTGAGATAATGGGACGATAGTTCCCTGGACTTTCGTGATCCCCTTTCTTAAAGATAGGGGTCACGTTGGCTTCCCTCCAGTCACCAGGCACCTGGCCCATCTCCAACGATTTGTTGAAGACTGTAGCCAGGTGGGGAGCCACCTGGTCGCGCACTTCTCGCAACACTCTGGGGAGAAACTGGTCTGGCCCAGGAGCCTTAAACGCGCTCAGTTTGTCTATTCTATCGGCAACGACTGTCGCGGTACATCTAACACTATCCAGGCCAGCACCTTCGTGCCTCACGCCTGGCTCGGGGATGACGCGGGTATCCTCCCTGGTGAACACTCCCGCAAAGTACTCATTAAGCACATAACTGAAGAATTCCTTAGGGTTCCCCTTGCAGAGGCTTGCCACCCGTAGTTCTTCGTTACGTTTCGCTAGCCTAACCTTCGCCTTCACTTCCCTACACAGGCGGACATACGCTTCAGTGTTCTCGTGGGAACGATTGGCCTTCGCCCTCCTATACGCTACTTTCCTATTTCGGATAGCCGAAGCGATGTCACGATTGAACCACTTAGGCTGCGTTGAAGCAGGGGTGACCGGTTTTGAGGGTATGGCAGCAGACTGCAGCACCATAAACTCGTCCCGGAATGCACTCCACACTCCCTCAACATCGCCGCCAACCTCTAACCCCATCTCTCCTACGCTATCCCTGAGGCTAACAAAGTTCGCCCGCCGGAGATCGAGCTTACTGCCTCTCGAGTTACTACGCTTCACCCGAGGGACGCACACACGGAACCTAATAAGACCGTGATCACTCCCGCCCAATGATTCGTCAACGGTGAGGCCAGTGACGAGGTTGTCTTCGGTCGTGAATACTAAGTCTAGAACGCTTTCGCCTCGTGTAGGCTCGTTGACCCACTGAGTGAGGAAGTTCTCATCAGCAAAGTCAACTAGCCTCCTCCCTTCAGCATCGGCAGTCCTGTTTTCCCACTTTATGCCGCGACAGTTGAAGTCTCCTAAAACTACACACACCCTATCCCCTAGCAGGCTACTGAGTTCGGTGTACAGGGCTGTACCTCCTCGAGGAGGAGATGCGGAGGTCTGTACACCAAGATTAACCTATAGTTCGTCCCTCCCACGTTCAGATCGACGCCAAGCAGCTCCCGTTCCGACCGGAACTGGCAGTCAACCGGACTCAACGTGTCTCTGACGTATATTAGTACCCCACCCCCCTCCCCACGGGTGCGGTCTTTGCGAAACATTCTATACCCGGGAATTTCGAACTCCCCAACGTAGTCCCTACGATCAGTATGAATCCAGGACTCGGTGATAGCAACGATATCCTGGTATTCTGATGCTAAGAGCGCCCGTAGCTCGCAAAACTTGTTCCTGATCGACCTAGCATTAAAAAGCATTGCACGGAGGGAGCCTCCCCTATTCTGACCGCCCCCTAGCACGACCCGTTTCCCAAACAGCCAGGGCTGTCGGGAGTTGAAGAGCCCCTCATTAACGAAGGGACAATCTCCGCAGGAGCCTGAGCCCCCTCCAGCGTGGAAGGAGAGTCACCCACCTGTACCTGGACGCACCCTTCAGTTGAAGGTACGTCCGCCACCGGCTCATCATCATCCCTCCCCGGTGGGGGCCCATCATCTCTCCCCGGACTCGACCTCACCATACGGTATAGGTGCCGGTCAAGCAGCGTGCCTAGCACACCTTTACCCCTGACATTGAGGTGGACACCATCTCTCTGATACAGGTCCCACCTACCCGAAAACGAATCGAACGGGTCAACAAACCTCACGCCCAGTGGGGCGCACAAGTCTTGCACCCTCTCGTTGACGCCAATGACCTTACTGAGCGCGTGGTCACTGGCATTCATCCGCGGTAAAATACCCATCAACATTCCCCTGTCTGTCTTAAGTTTCAGATCATCCGCAAGAGACATGATCTCGGTGATGATCCCTTCCGTTGAACCTACCCTACCGCCTTTGAGGAACAAGTCGTTGCCACCATCATGAACAACGATCGCAGTCCTCCGACTAGCCACGCGCACCTTATCTAATTCCTTCCTTATGTGCGCCGTTCCCCGACCGGGTAAGCACCTTACCTTCCTCCTGTCTCGGTTTGCAGAAGCAAAGTACTTCTCCTGGCCCCTAACCTGCGAGTCCCCAATTAAAACGGTGTCTTCCTCCTTCGCGCACAGGAGACTAAAGCGGTTGGAGGTCCTGACAGGGGCAACTGGGGTCTCGGGCTTCGGCTTCGCAGCCTTCTTGCCCGAGACCTTTCGAAACCCGTCGCCACCCATAAACTCGGCCGCACTTACACCACTTACACCACCCGACCCACCCCGACCGGCAGCTACATCCTTCCGCTTCTTTGGGTCATCAGTAGGCTCGTTCCCACCCTTTTTCTTTATCGGCCCCTTCCCACCCTTCTCTATCGGCCCCTTCTTTACGCCCTCCACCTTACGCCGCGGTTCCATGCATTCCACGTGGGTCGCTGGCGATTCCTGACACTGATTTAGAACCCTGGCCCCTGGTTTCACCTCTACCCTTTCTCCGTGGTCCCGAGCTCTGTCCATTCCATCGCTGGACCCCCTTTCCACGGCAGCTATCCTATCCTGAATGAGCTCCGGGTTGGAGGGTGGCGCAGCCTCGTCAGTGACCGCCGCACCTCCAACAGCCGATCTGGACGACTCGAGCCGCCAGACTCTCTCCTCCAGCTTCAAGTAAAACTGCATGTGCTCGCAAAAGCGGCACACGCTGGAGTGGTTGATCTTCTCGAAGCAAGCTTCTTTGAAGTTCGTCACCCACTGGTTCACTTCACACTTCGCACATTCAGCCTTCAATTTCTGCGGTCCAGTCATTGTAACTTTTTTTTTTCTTTTTTCGAATTCTGAATACTCTGAATAAGATAAAGCGTTCTAGCAATGAAAACTATCAAAAACGTTCTGACCAGTATATAAAAAAGGAGGGGGGGGGTGAATTCTACCCACGCGTAGACGCATCCACCTATTTGCAAGTGACGTTCATCCCTTCCAGAAGACTACACCTCTCGCTGCTGCCGCACCGACCAAAGGTCTCCCCAGGGCCGGACACTCCCAAACGTGTCGCAGCTACCAACTGACAAACACTCGCGACGCAGGCGTCACGGATTTCCCGCCAGGAGCGACAGCGAGATGCAGCCCCTTACTAAGTCTTACTAGTCACTCACAAGCGGCCAGACTCTTAGAATCCAGTGTTCAAGGGATATCCCACCAGACCTAGAGGCTACGCCCGAGACTTTACGCTGGCCTGGCAGCCAGCTGGGCAGTAAAGCTCTCTCACCTCAGAGCAGTACAGCCAAGCACCATCAATTGGTCACCAAAGAACGGTCGCAGGGGGCTGGTCAGGCCATTACGCGTTAGGAATGTGCTTAACGGGGCACTAGCCACACTCCATTCATCGCGCCCCTACGCCTGGGACCCCTCCATCCCAGTCTCTCACAACCTACGAGCGTTAAATGGTGTTATTTATAGAGGTTCCAAAGCCTCTCTTCCCACGCATGAGGTAGCAGTAGGGTCCTAATAGACAATAGTAAAAGAAGAGAAAAAGACAATATTAAAAGTGGTTTTTTTTTGTTTTTTTTCAGTCAGAGGAGAACAACCTTAACGTAAGCTAAAAGGTGGGATGGGGTCCTAGTAACCCACGGGACGGGATTGTGCAAAATACTTCACCCGCCCTCCCGAAAGAGAGAGAGAACCTAAAGGAACTGGCAGCCAGTTCCTCTAGAATCCCACGACTCGGGACCGGAGGGCTGTCACACCCCAAGTATAAAGTTTACTACATCCAGAAGAAATGTGCATAACCTTTATACCCCCTGCGGAGAGAGAGAGAGAGAGAGAGAGAGAGAGAGAGAGAGAGAGAGAGAGAGAGAGAGAGAGAGAGAGAGAGAGATTAACATTTGTTGCAATTGAACACAAAGATTGCCCCCACGAATGTATGTTTTGGTAAGAGTTTTTAAGAAGTTTGTAAGAAATTGCACCAGTTGCAAATGTTATAGTATTGTTGGGCCTATTTTTATGTGAATATAAGGCAATTGATATAAAAATACGTGTTATGGAACTCTTGAAAGAGACGTTTGTACTTTGTAAAAGATCATCTCATCCATTTACTCATTTCTAAATCCTTATCAGTCATTGTGAGTAGAAAGAAATTCAGGAAATTAACTTTTAACAATTCTTTCTTTCTCATTTCCTCATTCTCTCTTCCTTGCACTCTCTCCCTCTTTTTCATTTTATATCCCTCCCCTCTCCCTGATTTCCTCTTTTTTCCCTTTAAAAGCAAGATACTGTAACGTCAATCTTTTGCGTATGAACTTCTGTTTAAACTAAATTTCCCCTGCCATTATAATAAGCCGTGTCGCTCTCCTTTGTTTGAGCACTTTCAATATTAGCATTTAAATGGGTGAAATTGAAGACATTTCGCTCGCCTTCACTGATGCCTTCCAGAATATACCATTAAAAGGGGCTTACGTGGAGGTATGCTCGAAGTACCTCCTTATGCGATTTGGGTAAGCGTAATTAGTCCTCAATTTACCAAGTTAATGGCATGCGAGTGTTTTACTAGAATTTCAATTTCTGATGTTAAAACCCTTCGCCTGAAAACGGGTTGTCAACACATATATGGCGGCTTTCGTCCTCTTAAAATGAGAATTTTTCCCTATGTTATTTGGTACGTGTTATAAATTGAGTATTAAATAAAAGGTTTTCGTATTTAATACGGTTTCTTGTATTATACAAACGAGCTATTACATCTTCTACTATACTTTTGAAGATAATTATGTGATAATCATGAATTTCTTTATTTACTTGGTATATATATATATGTCGCTTCAATAATACTGTGGCTATAATGTAAGTAATAAAAGCAACGAGAATTTTTGGTACAAGGTATAAAGGAAAGAAAATAATGAATAGAAAGGTAAACTCAAATATATAGTACTTCTTATATATAATCGTAGTACATTATGCATATACACACTGCTTAAATGTATTCAGAAGCGTAGATATTTGCAATATAGTAGCTACAAAAGAGAATCATTATATGATTTTCGGTGTAATTATGACTTACCCATGAAATTATTATGTAATCCATTTTTATTACGTTTCACTCGCTACCGAATTATACTAAATAACAATTAATAAACTTCACTGTGTCCAGGCACTTATAATTAGGGCTTGAGAAAGGGGGGTGCACAAAGTGTTAAAGTACCAGGGCCCTGGGTGGTGGTATCTGGCCTAGGCCAGTTTATACCAGGGATATAGAGTGCCCGTGATTCTTCTCCCGGGCCTTATTTATAATGTACACTGTACAGTGTCAAGCCAGCATTATCACTTTTGTGAGAAAAGAGTATCGCAAGACTTCATTCTTCTGACTGACATCAAAGTTATTTTCTTTTATTTAAAATAATATAAAGTTAATAAATCAATTTTTCATATACTTGCGCTAGTATTTGTCTCATTAATAAAATTCACGTTTTGGAGAAATATGCAAGAAACCTTTGAACTGTGTTTATTTCAAACTTAGTTATATCTGACCCTCATTTCTCTCTCTCTCTCTCTCTCTCTCTCTCTCTCTCTCTCTCTCTCTGTTTTATCGAACCCTCCCCCTTTCCTTTTACTGTGCTTTCACACACCTCCACCCTTCTCCAACTGCTAGATATATATCAGCTCATTTGGCTCCTCTTCTACACCTTTTCTCATTCGGTGCTACAAACTCCCTTTCATTATCTGCTACTCAAGAGGCGTTGTGCAACGACTGAGCGAGTGTTCGATACTTACAAGTAACATTGAGCAGAAACGAGTCGGACAAAATATGAGATGGGAAAATGGTGTTCACGACTAAACACGTTAATTTCTGTCCGTGGAAGCGGCGAACTGCCGTCAGTCGGGCGATCGAGATGCTCGAATTGAAGCTGTGTTCCGTCTGAAAGAGGAAAGGAAAACGAGTTAGAGCACCATTAACCATTCGCAACAATGTTCTGCCAATACATTAACGAGTGTGAATATGCCTTTGAACCTTTGAACACGACTCGTGAACGTGTAGACCTCTCATCGTTCGGAGGTCACGCTCGTGCATATAGATAGATATATAGATAGATAGATAGATAGATAGATATAATAAAACCTATGAAGATATATACACTCAGCAAAAAACAAGTTTCAGCTTTGAGAGCGTTTATTTATTTAACTTCCTTAAGAATAATATAGTATTATTTCCAGTATGCAATCAAATATGTTTTTATACTGGAAAGGGAAAGTATGAATCTGAAAATAAATAAAAGGGAATGACATGTATATATAAATATTCGTATATATTTTGAATTATTTTATGAAATAAACAAATAAAAAACGCGTCATATATAAATCTTTTAAGGATTAATCTCTTTTTCTTTCCTTTTGTGAGAGACGCGAGGAAGGAAAACTGAATTAGGGATGTGTATCGCGTTTATACTCTACACCAAGGCTTTCCAACCTTTACAGGTCGATGTACCACTTTTTGCCACCATAATTTTTTGCAGTAAGTACCACCATTAATGAAAGAAACTGGTACCACCTAACAAAAATTGTAGGGAGAGGACTGTAGTGTTCAATCTTGAATTTTCAGTCCTATCCAAAAAATTATATTTATTCTTATGATATTCATCAACATTTGTACGGATTAAAAATTATTCCAGAAGTGTTCCTGAGGTTGCTGATGTTCTGAATGTAGTTGTCTAGGTTGGGATTAAACCCTACACCCTGTTCCAAAGCTGGGTCTTATCTGTTTAGCCGATAGCTGGTGAGGGAAACTACACTTTGGGACCTCTTTGCTAGTAACCCGTTGTCCACGTTGGGGTTCCACCATGAAAAAGAAAAACTTTATTATTTTCCATTTACCATTACTTATTCGGACTATAGTAGATAATTATCCCAGAAGAGTTTCTTGTTCCATGCACATGTTACTCAATTTTACTCGAACAAAATACCTGCTTCTTCTGTAAGAAACAAGTGTGAGATGTGCTTTTAAAATCGGTCGACGGAACATTGCTTCATAAAACAGAGTGAAGGAATTAAGGAATACTTCGATTTTGCGCTTCCTTTTGATCTTTCATATAATTATTTTAAATGATAATTACCATGGGTCTTATTAAGCTTTTATATGAATTAAGAAGTCAGTTAAGCTATAAAGAACAATTTTTGAGGTGATGTTTGAATAATGGTTTCGTGTTGGGATCTGTGATATTGTTTGAAAAGAGAGAGAGAGAGAGAGAGAGAGAGAGAGAGAGAGAGAGAGAGAGAGAGAGTTACAAGGAAAAGAGTGAGCCAGAACAGCTTTACAGTTGAATCGAGGTTGCACCACCGATATCTTTCATACAACTGCAAACTCACAGAGAAAAGAACAAGAACAGAAAAGTAAGAAGGTCCCACCATCTCCCCTCCTCATCTATCCCGCTCAAAATGTGCAAGTTTGGAAATAAGAAAGAAGAAAATACTCAGCAATTTGCAAGGAAAACCTGCCGACAAATTTTATAGAACAGTTGAAGAAGGGAAAGATATATATACCGGATAATACCGGCATCATCATCATTCATACACGTTTACCTCGGTGAACAGATCACAGTACTTAACCCTTTGATGCCGAAAGTTTTTGTAGGGTTAAGTCTAAATGCGTGTATTTAAACGGTACGTATTCGGCCCATTCGGTGGTAGAGGGTTGAGATCCATTTCAAAAATAAAATATAATATTTATTCAAGGAGATGATCGAATACTAAGTCAAGATTGTTTTAAACAAACTGACGGAGTTGCTAGAAACTTAGAAGGAAGATTACTCCGATAAATGACAATCTTGTTCTAAAGAAGTGTCCGCAAATATCAGTATTGTGTCGTTTTGGTTCGAGTTTCCAGCCGTTATTACGAATTGGGCTCACGTTCAGTGTAAAATGTTTAGAGTAGTGAACGTTGTCGATCCTATTCAGAAGTTTAAAGATCTGGATGCACTCGTCTCTGAACCGATGGTTCTTTAGGGAATAGAGATTAAGATCGGCGAGGTTACGATGGTATGATTTGTGACGGACAGGTGGAATTAGTTTAGTTGCTCTGGCTTCAACATTTTTAAGCCTTTGTATGTCTTTTCTAAAATATGGACACCAAAACTGCGCATCGTATTCATGGTGGGGTTCTAACCAGTGAATTGTAAAGAGGAAAAATAACGTCTTTGCTCCAGTATGAGAATTACCTTTTGATATAGCCTACTATTTTAATAACTCTCTTTTCAATTTCAACGTACTTTTTGGTAAATTTGCTATCACTCCTTGTAAATACCTAAGTCCTTTTCCAAACTGGTCATTGTAAGTTACTGCCCATGCAACGAATAGTTAGCATGTCGATTTGTAGTTCCTTCGTGTATCACTTTGGAATTGCATATGTTTAAAAGGTATTTTCCAAGTGGTCGGCCACTCGGCAAACCGATCTAAGTTTTTCTGAATTTTTAGGACACCTTCTGCACTGCCAACACAAGAACCTAACATGGTGTTTTAACGAATTTTGAAATTTGCTTAATATACCTACAGCATCCACACAGAGGCTTCACCGTTACTTACAATCCTCTGTTCCCTATTGCTAAGCCATGTGGTGCTCGATCCACGAGGCCACAGTACCTGTTATACCAAGGGCCCTTAGTTTTATCATAAGTTGTTTAGGTGGCACTTTAGTGAACGCTTTTTTGAAGTTTAAGTATACTACGTGTACTGCCCTGGAACGATCGTAAATGAAAGAATTCTAACAAGTTAGTTAGGCAGAATCTATGTTTATGGAAACCATGCTGTGACTCAGTTAATAAGTTATGCAGTTTCAAGTGATCTACTACGCTTGCAGTAATTATTGATTCTAAAAACTTGCGTAAGACAGATGTTGAGCTGATTGGCCGATAATTGACAAGTAAATCCTTGTCTCTCTCTTTATGAAGACAGGAGTCACGTTGGCCAGCTTTCAGTCCCTTGGCACTCTACCTGGGGCTAGGAACTTATTAAAGATATGGACAAGAAAGTCAACTATGCTCTTCTTAACCTCTTTAATAAGCTGGGGCGTAAAAGTTTCTGGACCAGAGGACTTGAAAGTGCATTCTATTGATAACTTTCAGAATTTTACCATGAGAAGAAACAATGCAGTCTAAATTCTTCCCGTCTCTCTCAAAAAGGATTTTAGCTACAAAGATATTCACGGTTAAAATTTCATTAAAAACAGACACGAAGAAATTATTTAGCACAGTGGCAATGTCAGCATCACTGAATTTTAATTATCGTATCTCATCTTCGATAGGACCTATGATATTTTTAAATGATATTTTTAAATTCTTTTTGATTAGTTTTACAAACAAACAACTGCAAGTTCTCTACATTTCGCATTTTTAACCCGTGTTTTAACACGCCGTCGGAAGATTATGTTGTTTGGTATATGCCTAAAATCAGAGGTCATTTCCACTGTTTATATCTTTTGGTTTTATTCTTTATAGCAAAACTAAGACCGTTGTTGAACCACTTAGGGCCAACAAAGAAGAAAGTCGACCCGTTTTTTGAAAATTACAAATGTGTTTTGCCTATCCATGAATCCGTCTTATGAATGAAATTGAAATGTTTATGTTATTGCTATCTACCAACATTAAATCATTTAAGTTATCATTGAGATCATTAAAATCAGCCCTGCGAAAAGATACTATCTGCGTAAAGATACTAAACAAATACTGATTCGTAAATGTGTATTTTCAGAGAGTCTTAAAATTTTACACTGAATGATCAGTGAATCAGATGTCGATGACTAGACCCTAAGACTTACTCCGGATTTATGAATTGTTGGCTGAGATTCGTGGAATCCTAACCACGGATCGTTACATTATCTGAACGCAGAGAACGGACTCTCTCCAGACCCGATGTCGATTAACTTCCTGGATTTTAAGGGAAGCGGTGTAATAACCACATGGCCACGACGCAACCCTTCTTTATAAGTTGTATGTGAGGTAATAGTAGTAAAGTTAAAGTTAGTTCAAGAAGATAATCCTTTTCCTGTGCCATTGGGGAAGGGACCCCCAAATAGTGCTCATAAATGAAAATCCCTAATCGGCTAATATATACATATATACATATATATTATATATATATATTTATATATACACTCGTGTATGTTTTACAGGGAATCTGTGTAACTAGGGATTTTATGAAATCCCTAAAATGTTCAGGGATTTCATGAAAGGTTAAGTCGTGATATTTTCGTTAGTTTTAACGAAAATATCACGACTTAACCTAACTAATCGTTAAGAGCGTACAGTTGACTTAACCGGGCAGTTCAGTTCCCTGTAACATATATATATATATATATATATATATACAGTATATATATATATATATATATATATATATATATATATATATATATATATATATATATATATATAAAATCATACACCAGGACTGAAAATAACTGGAGGTGTCTGTGATACAAACTAACAAAAATTGCAAGAAACTGAATACGGATATGGATGTTTTTTTGACTAGTCTAACACAAAGCATTGTTGCTTTCAGTGATGATGAACCACGTACGAAAGCCTGGTCAGTACTTTGACCCCCCTATTTGCTTGGCAATGCTGCAGCAGGCTGCTCGTACCCTGAAATGGACGTATGGGCGGAATGGCGCTTCGTTTGAAAAGATGTTTAACTCTTCATACTTCCGCTTTAAACTATGAATGCATCGATGAATAAAATATAATATATGAAATATATGAAATATATTCATTTATATTGAGTGATTCAGTGCGTGCGTATAAAAGAACTTTTTAAAAAGAAACGTAATTGCGATTCGCGCAAAAAAGTGTAAATATGAAACTTTTGGTTTTACAAATAAAAACCATTTTAAAAGGATGTAATGATAAATATAATGCTTTTAAAGGTTGCGCATAATATTCTTTTCTTTACAGTCATAAAATGTAATTACATCGTCATAAAATACTCAGATGTATTTTCAGAATCTCCAATGTCAACTAAGCCCAAAATTTTAGGGATATGAAATTTTTCTTGCTGTATAATAAATCTCTTAAACCGACAATAATTGCCATATTTGACATATATTACCTTAAGCCACGATTATATATATATATATATATAATATATATATATATAAATAAAACAGGTGTCTTTACTCTTAAATAAATGTTCTAAGCTAAAAAAGGGATTGTAGACACAAAGACAAATGCAATAGGTACGTAAAACATAGGAATTTATTAATTTTAATTAAATAACATGTTCAGTGTAATCGCCATTTTCTTTTAACAATACTCGACTTTACACAAATGTTTGACATAATTTTTGGAAATTATACTCTTTAGGTCTTCAAGTGTCTTACGCTTGGTAGAATAGATCCTATCTTCTATGTAACACCACAAAAAAAATTTGAGGGTGTGTGAGGTCAGTTGAGTATATAGGGGCCATTCCAGTGGCTCATAAAAAGAGATTAGTAACCCGGAAAAATGCTTCCTCAAAATGTTAAAAAGTTACGAGTTTCCATCCATTATAAATCTGGGGTAATGTATTTATTTCTTTTAGGGGCCAAACCAATTATTTGTGGTAAGCAAAAATCTTGTAGCATCTGATGATATGAATTTTGATTTACCACTAATGTTTTTCCAGTTTCATTCTCAAAGAAGTTGGGACTTACTACACCATACTACCCAAGAGCGATCCAAATGTTGAGTTTAGCAATACTACGTGGAAGCTCTATTGGAGCGCTATCATGTTTTTCCTAGTAACGAAAGTTTTGCTCATTAATCTCCCAAGACAGGTGTACATAACACTCGTCAGTGAAGTGGATGTGCTTCAAAAACTCAGGATCTTCTTCTAGCTTTGCTAACATCCATGTTGCGAATTTCATTCGTTTTTGTTTTTGAACATTAGTCATTGTAGCTCGTGAATGAATTTTGTAGGGAAAACGGTTTAATTCGGTAGGAAGTATATGATCCACAAGTGTTCATAAAACACCTACTTCTGCTGACTGCAAGCAATAATTTCTTGAAACATATTTAGGTGTTGCGCAGTTCTTGTGGATCGCCAACATTTCACGAGAATTAATTAAGAAAAATGGAACAGTTTTGGTAGTAATATTGTCAAGGTGAAAAATGTATTTCTATTTTCTTATATACGAGGATCGGTACGAAAGTAATGCCTCTTATTTTTCAATTTATATTTACTTTATATTTATATATATTTATTTACTATATTTACTTTATATTTGCCACATATTTATGAGTATTCCCGTAATTTTAATTTTAATTGTAATTACATTTAATAAGAAATATAATAAGAGGCATTACTTTCGTACCACCCCTCGACTTCTAATTTTTAACTCGGAAATGGTGAAAAGTTTTGCCTCGCCGTCCAATGACTGACAGATCTTTTTCCACTGACTTATAAAAACAGTATCATTGAGAAAGATTACTCGTCGATAGAATTACATTTAAAATGTATCTTATCTCAATTTTTTAATTTAAGTATATTTTAAATTTCATTAAAATCGTCAGAATTTAAATAAGATCTTAATTTTTGTATTTTGTTAGATCTAAAATTAGAACTTTTAAGAAATCCGAGTAAATGGTATTTGGTCGTCAAAATGTGACCCGTTCTTTTTTATTAATTAAGTAATTTTTTCCATTTTGTATTTCTCTTCTTTTAATTATTTCTTTTAATTTTGTTTATTTTCACAGGAATTATTTATTTTAATATCTTTATTTAATGATTCTGTGTCTCGTGAAACGATGATCAAATTTAATTTTATGACAGCTATTTCGTCCTCTTTATTATTTCTATTATATATCATAAGTAATTAATTCAGTATTTTATATAGGGTCTATTAATATCGAAGGTATCCATAACTTCATTACCATAAGTCAGGTATATGGATTAAATATAAAGAGTAAATGAAACACTTCATTGACTTATAGGACACCCTGTAATGGCTGCGGATATATCAAAGCATTCTCCAAACTTCATAAAACTCAGAAACGGGACTGAGTGAAAACGATGATCCCTCAACAACTCTCCAAAAAAGGGTGTGTAAAGAGGGAGAGAGAAATTCTTAGAAAACGAATCTGTTCAGTCGATGCAACTGCAGTTGTGGCACTCCATATTAAGTGCCAATATAACCCTATTTGGGCACTGATTATATACCAAGAACTTCGTTACAGGTAGCGAGGTAATTAACGACTGTAAATTATTATAGGAATTGGTGACTCGGGATACAAATTAAATTGAACTCCGAAAGTGGAATTTTAATGTAACGAATTTAGTCGAGATTAATTTTATCCTTTGGCAAATCTCTCTCACTGGAAATAATAAAAATAATTCCAAATTCGCGTTTCATATCGAGCTTATTTGCATTTAAAGGTAAAATACATTCATGCTGTAATATATGCGCAATATAGGAAACTATATTATATCGCAATACTAATCTTTCTTTGTAATTAATTTTAGTACATGTACTCGTATCGTGTATATATATATATATATATATATATACACACACACACACCGGAGGAACTGATGCAATGAGAAAACGGATATAACTATATATATATATATTATATATATATATATATATATATATATATATATATATATATATATATATATACGTATATACATATATATAAGTTGTTTATACTCTGTGCGTATATAGGCAGTATGCAATAATTCTAGTTAATATACAAAAACTTTTCAATATTTACCTTATTTAAACTTACTTTTGCTTAATTATGTGAGAGAACTCTCTCTAATTGGCAAAATAGAACTAATAACGAATATCATTTGAAACTGTATTTGTAGTTTTCAAAAATTCAGTTTAAAATAATGAATCTCGAGTGAAAATTTGAGATTCGCCAATTCGGATGAAAAAAAAAAGAGAATCATTTTGCGCACGTTCATTTTCATGAAAATTCGGCCTCGAATAATCGGATGAAAGGAATGGTTCATCGGAGAAGTGGAGAAAAAATTCGAGGCGATCGTGCTCTGATAATGGAGAAGAACTCGGACGAAAATTAAAGACTTGATGATTAGTGAATCATACTGTACATTCGTCGTGTATCACTAAATACAAATTCTGTACCGATCCTGGAAAGATACATACATACAGTAGCTTGCCCTGTGAGTGTGTTGCGTCATTGGATGATGTTTATTTACAACAGTTTTGAAAATTAGTTTCAAAACGGGTCATGAAGAAACGTTTTGGATCACCTGAAGATCAGAGCCCCCAGCCTTCGTTAGTTAGCCTTATAAGGCTAACTAACGAAAATATCACGACTTAACCTAACCAATTGTTTGGTTAACTGTACGCCCTTGACGATTGGTTAGGTTAAGTCGTGATATTTTCGTTAGTTAGCCTTATAAGGCTAACTAACGAAGGCTGGGGGCCCTGATCTTCAGGTAATCCAAGGTTTTTGCTCACAAGTACCATGACAGAAATGAATAAGATGAAAAAGCGTTTTATTCTCATAAAATTAAGTATCGAATTTTTGAATAAATGAAATTCAGGGAGAGACGCAATTTTCGGCCGACACAAATTAATGTTGATTCGTGTTCAAGAATTTAGGTTTCTCTTAGACAAACAGTCGGACAATTCTGTCGATCCGGGGCTGAAGTCGTTGGAACTCCCAAGGTAGACGGAGATATTTATATTTCGATTAAATTGCATTTTATAAATGCTTGCTGATAGGAATCGGACGCGAAGAACTTAACTCATTCTATTTTAACCTATTCAAACCTTATCTACAGTATTGTTGAACATTATCCAGATTTTAATCGTAAATTAGTATCAGTAAACTTATGCCCAAAAAGGGTACTAGCTGAAATCTGATATTAAATTACCTAAAAATATGTAAAAATAATAAACAGAAGCTGAGGTAAGTATACTAAGAATAACCTTGGTTAACCTTGGTTTTGTTTTCGCTCGAATTGTTCATTCTGACGAAGGTCAAGCTTGTCACTCCACCTTAAACCTATAGTTTAACGTGGAATACGAACCACGACCCACCAGCAGCACGGCGTCTTAACCACCAGGCTACCCATGGTACCCATTTATCTACCAACCAACTTCTTTATTGTGTGGAAGGATGAACAGCTGGGTTTCAGTGACTCAAGAAAGATAACCGAAAACATTAAAATTGACCTCTTACCTAATCAACACTTGATAAAAGATTCTATGGCATGCTGCCAATCAAAAACAAAACGCGTTTAAACTTAATCGAACATGTCAATGACGAGATTTGTTGGTTTGGAAGATTTCCATCATTTCTGTTGATTTCCGTTCGTTTAAAGAGAAATATACACTCTGGGAGCAGGCCTATCCCAAATCTCCTCCCCTTTAACTCGTCCCCCGAAAACAGAAAAAGGTAAATTACACTTTATCGAAATCTTTTTTTCTTAATATTTAAAATCGTTGCTCGTAAATTGAGGAATTTGAAGCGAAAAATGTTTCTTAATTAAATTAGAATAAAATTTTCTCAAAAGGTAATCGCTAATGAAGTTCCATTTGGCCAATTTGAGCCAAATAAACACTAATTAAATGAAGTTCGCAAAAGGTTCAAAG
Source organism: Bathynomus jamesi (assembly GCA_023014485.1). Lineage (NCBI taxonomy): Eukaryota > Metazoa > Arthropoda > Malacostraca > Isopoda > Cirolanidae > Bathynomus > Bathynomus jamesi. Next base: position 948,780 of record JAJOZX010000255.1, on the reverse strand, counting down.
AAATGTTTTATTTTCCAGATAATGGAAATAAAATAATTATTTATTTAGTTATTTCGATAAACGATTTATAAATTTAATACTCATTATCGACTTTTCTATTTTTTTTTTATGCAGGAAGTAGGCCCACAAAAACGTAGCCCCATAGGGTAACCTGGAGGAAAGTGAACTGTTTTGGGGGTTTCCAAAGATAACTTTTTAAAATATAGTTTTGGAATAAGCACAATGATTAAATTTGCATTATAGAATCTCTACTATTAGGTAAAAATAATTAAAATAAATAAAATAATGTAAATGAACCAACATGTTCAATTTTTTTTAAAACCAGGTTTACTAGTTCACTTTATCCCAAATTCAATAATTTCAAGCCAATATTCACTTCACCTCCGGATGTTGTGTGCTACTATAGCCTGATTCCTACCTCGATTCGGCGGTCTACCTTTTAATTATAGCTTCATGTCAGATTGAAAACATCAAAGAAAAAGGGGTAACCATTCATAAAAAACTCAGGGGACCATTCTGAGTTCATTCCCATCTTGAAACGGACATGTTATGTGCCTTGAAAAGTGGACTCTCAATTCTGCCAGTTGAGGTTTAAGTTTTGGTTTTTGGCTAAAAATATAATGGTTACCCCTTTTTCTTTGATGTATTCAATCTGACGTGAAGGCAGCGAGTCTTTTGCTTATATTAAGGTTCTAAATGTAGCAGGGCTAGGCTGCTTTAAACCCTAGATCCATGTCCCAAAGCTGGATCCTGTCTGCTTTGCAGATAGCTGGTGAGGGAAGCTATATTTATGGGATCTCTTTGCGAGTGACCCGTTGCCCACATCGGGCTAGCATCATGAAAAAGAAAAACTATGGTAGTTGTCATTTACCATTACTTATTCGGACTATAGTGGATTTAATTATCCCAGAAGAGTTCCTTGTTCCATGCACGGTCTGTGTATATCATAAAAAACTCAGGAGACCATTCTGAGTTCATTCCCATATATATATACTGTATATATATACACACATTTTTTTATGGCTAATTTTCCGAGTTCAGAATTTCTCTTTACTTTCATACTTTGAAATTTTATTAAAATATTTACTTTTATTGATAAAAATCGTCGGCAGTTCTGAAGTTGATTAGGTCACGTTCAATGGAAATTTGTTCAAAATATTTTCATTGAATTGAATGTTGAAATTCGAAAATTACTTGTAAAAACAGTTCTTAAATATTGTGTCGCAACAATTTAGGTTGGTAGAGGCAAAATAGACTGTAGTACACGTATTTAACAGTTAATGAAAAATGGGCGTCGAGTGTAGATATTTCGTATGATCGTACATGCGTACAATTATACGATACAGAGTTGAGAGTATTGACAGAATTTATAAGCGGACGGTTTACCAGTGGTGGACCTCTGCATCTCTAATCTACCGTTTTGGTGAGCGTGTAAATGTTTTAAATCATTCCAAGTTAACGAGTTGGTCGGCTTTTTAAGGGTATATGCGATATTGGAGGAATACTGCGAACATACGATGAACAGCGGATAACAGTAGAAGAAGCCCACGATTCGAAGCAAATCTTGTTAATTGCCTACATCATTTGCCTGAAATACATCGCTATAACCTGATAAATTCATGAACAAAATAAATAAAAATAACTAATAAATAAATTAATTAATTAATAAATAAATTAATAAACAAATTAATTAAATTAAATAAATAATAAATAAATTAATTAATTAATAAATAAATAAATAAAATTAAAATTAAATATAAAACAATAAAATAAATGTTTTCTACTTCTTTTCATCTACAAGGGCGGCAAATGTGTTTCCCAGATTCTCCTGACGAAGGAGTAACTTAATGAATGCGACACGCAGACTTTTTAATACTTCAAAATTGTCATCATGCAGGATTTTCAAAGAAAAGGTACCAATAATGTTTATAAATGGAAAAAGGGTTTCCTTCGCAGTGGAAACAAAGAAGACGCTTTGGGAGATGAAGGTAATTTCCTCATTCTTATGAAAAAAGATCTACACCTAAATCATATTCGGTTACTTTTACGGTTATTCCACTTAATGGCTTTTCTTACCGCAGAAAATATATATATATATATATATATATATATATATATATATATATATATATATATATATATATATATATATATATATATATATATATATATATAATAACCCGCAGATTTATGTGCCCACCATTTCAGCGTTTTCGGATTAACGCGGTCCAAGAAATATTCAAATCTTTTTATAAATAAATGCAACGATTGCGTTCCGTTTATTTATAAAAAAAATTGAATATTTTTTGGACCGTGTTAATCCGAAACCGCGCAAATGGTGGGCATGATATATATACCTCCTTAACCTCGTTGCGGTTTCGTGCGACGGTCTCGACGAAGGTCAAGCTGGTGGCCCAGCCTCTAGGTCTGGCTTGGTGGAGGAGCGAGTTGCTTTCTTGCGCTCTCCACCGCACGTAGCCAGCTACACCCAGCTCATCTAATACCACCTTGCGCCAGGCATCTAGTCTTCTCTTGAAGACTTCAACTTTGACCCCTGTAACGTTTCTGAGGTCCTTAGGAAGCTGGTTAAAAAGTCTTCGCTCCCTGACAATCAAGCTATTTTCCTTCAGTGTTGAGGAGGTCCCTCGTGGGGCCTTTAGTTTGGGAACACTACATATTCTGCCTTTCCTATTGTCCAACGTTGTTTGGATGGTAATTGGGTTTAGTTTGAGGTTTGGTACCAGTTTTTCGATCATTTTCCATATGTGGATTATGGTATACATCTCTCTTCTTCTTTCCAGGGAGTACAGATTTAGTTTGCATAGTCTTTCCCAGTAGTTGAGTTCTTTGTAGCCATTAATCTTGGCTGTGAAATGTCTCTGCGTTTCTTCTAGTTTATTAATTTCTTCCTTTTTATATGGGGACGTAAAAACTGAGCAGTATTCAAGTTTTGGTATGATCAGTTTTCTCAGCAGGGGAATCATTACTGTCTTGTCCCTCCTTTTGAACGTTCCTAGTACCTGTCCCGCGACTCTTTTTGCTTTGTTTATTGCTATCTGATTTTGTGTCGCGAATTTGGCATCATCGGTCATTATTACCCCCAAATCGACCGCTTTCGTGCTTCTCTGAATTTCTTGTCTATCTGGAGCATAATATACAGTCTGTTTAATTTCCTCATTTCTACCATATCTCAAGAGCTAAAATTTCTCGGTGTTAAATGTCATATTGTTGTCTTCTAACCATTTGTATATTTTGTTTGTGTCCCTCTGCAAGGCCTCCACTTCATTTGCATCGCTGATTTTTCTGCTGATCTTTGTATCGTCTGCAAATGATGTTACTATACTGTTGCTGTTAACTCCACTCTCTATGTCTATTAGCATGATAATGAACAGGAGTGTGGCCAGTACAGTACCTTGTAGTACTGAGCTGCGTACTTCCGATTCTGAGGATGATACACCTTAAATTTTGACGACCTGTAGTCGTTCTCTGACGAAGTTATAGATCTATTTTCCCACTTTGCCTATTATTCCAATATGTTTCATTTTATGTGCTATTAAACCATGATCGCACTTGTCGAAAGCTTTAGCAAAATTCATGTATATGGTATCATAGTTTTCATTGCCTTCAAGTGCATCTAGGATATTGTTATAATGCTCTATAAGTTGTGATAAGCGTGATCTTCCCGATCGGAATCCGTGCTGATTTTCGTTGAAACTTTCCACTGTCTCCAAGAAGTCATAGGTTTTCTCTCTGACTATTCTTTCAAATATTTTCGTGAGGTGGGACGTCAATGACACTAGTCTATAGTTATTTGCTTGAGATCTATCTCTGCCTTTATATATTGGGACAATGTTTGCTCTTTTCAAGATGTTCGGTATTTCCCCAGTGTCTACGGATCTTCTCCATATCCAGTATAAGGGTGTAGCTATTTCATTTTTACAGTTTTTAATTAATAGTGCGTTCCATTTGCCCGGACCTGCAGCTGAATGTGATTTTATTTGTCCTATAGCTCTCGCTACATCTTCTGGGGTAAAATTAAAGTCTGTTATACATTCTCCTTGCAATTTCTCTTCGAAGAATGCATGTATGTCAGGTATCCCTTCGTCACTTTTTGGGGTACTAAAAAGTGATTCATACTGGGCTCTCAATGTTTCAGATATTTCGTTTAGATCGTCTGTTAGTTCATTATTCCCTTTCCTTAAGGGCCCGATAGTAGCGCGCGTTTTTGTTTTCCTTTTCGCATAGCTGTAGAAGTATTTTGTATTTTCCTTTATTGCTTCTACCACCTTTTCCTCTTCCCTGTCTGTATGGCCCTTTATCAGAGTTTGTATTTCCCAATCGAGACTCTCCTGTTTTTCTTATATTACTTTCCTGGCATTGCTGTCTCTGCAATTTGCTAACTTCTTCGCTACTCTCTTTTGCGGAATATTCTTCTCTTTTGCCTCTCTTGGCAGTTCCTCTTTCCTTTTGGCTGTGCTTTCGGAGCATATTTTCCAAAATTCTCAACGTCTTTTCTTCCAAGGTTGTTAGCATCTCTTCAGTTGTCTTATTCTCCAAATCTGTTCTCCACTCTATTTGGGCCTGCGTGATCTGATTTCTTCCCAATTTATGGTCGTAGAGTTTAGGTATATATATATATGTATATATGAAAATTATTTCACGAAAGTAACACGTGAAAAATATTTATGATGATATATATATATATATATATATATATATATATATATATATTCTCACACACACACACACCAGTGTGTGTATATATATATATATATATATATATAGAGTAGGGGCACTCAATATATTTTGCCCCACCCTTTTTTCTTAGCTAAATAATAGGCCATGGGGTTGAAGTGTCTTTTGGGCCGCAAGTTTGAACTTTCTGCGCTTCACATTACCGGATTTTTCCAGTTTGAACCTCCCATCCTTGTATAAAACCGCTTTTAAACGCTCTTTTATAAAACCTATGGTTAACGCAGTTTCGAAATGGCGTCTGGGAGTGATGTGCGTCGTAAACAGAGAGCTGTTATCGAGTTCTTAACCGCAGAGAAGGAAACAGTTGGAAATATTCACAAACGTTTACAAAACGTTTACGGAGATGCTGTTGTTGATCGAAGCACAGTTGGACGCTGGTCCAAACGTGTGAGATCATCGGAGAGAGGGAGAGCCAGCCTCGATGATGAGCCACGCAGCGGTCGCCCGGCATCGGCTGTCACATCTCACACTGTGCAACGTGCTAACAGCATCATTAGATCAAATCGGCGCGTCACATACAAGGGGCTATCACTGGAGCTGAATTAGTGAAGGAACTGTGAATACGATAGTTCAGCAACTGGGATACTCAAAAGTGTGTTTACGGTTTGTTCCTCGCCATCTGACTGAAGATCACGAAGTCCAAAGAAAAGAAATTGCTTCTGAGTCGTTGGTTCGATACGAGACAGAAGGGGATGACTTCCTTTCACGAACTGTGACTGGGGATGAGACTTGGGTACACCACTTTGAACCTGAAACAAAACGCGAATCCATGGAGTGGCATCACGCAGACTCCCCACGCAAGAAAAAGTTCAAAATGATTCCCTCTGCAGGAAAGGTTATGGCCAACATCTTCTGGGACATGAAAGGGGTGATTCTGGTGGACATTATGAAGAAAGGACAAACAATCAACTCAGAGGCATATATTGCTACCCAACAGAGACTCCAGAGACGTATAAAGCGAGTTTGACAGGAGAGAAAACTGGAAGATGTCCTTCTTTTGCACGATAACGCAAGACTACACGACAGTTTGCAAACAAGAGAGGCCATCACAAAAATGCGCTTGACTGTGTTACTCCACACTCGAGGTGGAGGTAAGCCGTAGAAAAGGATGGAGACTATATGGAAAAATAAAAACTTGTAGAAAAGGTATGTAAGTACTTGCGTACAAAATTTCTGTAATTTACAAGGAAACATGGAAAGAAAAAAAAGGTGGGTCAAAATATATTGAGTGGCCCTCGAATATATTTAAGCCTCGTGTGATATATATATATATATATATATATATATATATATATATAGGCTCTATACAGTATACGTGTACATATTAATGAACAAAAAGAATACAAAATATTCATAACTTGTACTCACAAGAGCTGGAAGTGAAAAAACGGAGGCAACGTTTCCTAACGTCCACGTAATATTAGGATTCGGCCGTGACCCTGCTGTGACACATGTTACTTCGTACGTCACTCCGATCCGCATTCGTCTGGGAGGTGAACGTATCCTCGCCACGATGGGTCGAACTGAAAGGGAGAGAAATGGAGCCCGGTCACTTTTATAGATTTTAATACACAGCTTACCCATATATATATATATATATGAAATATGAAATATAGAAGGTGATGAATAAGAGAGAAAATTTAGAAACTAAAGTAACACACACACACACACACACACACACACACACACACACACACACACACAGGTTGTTTTAGGTTCGGCCAATTTTGAAGGTGAAATTTATGTTTTTCCTATGGTTTTTCATGTGTTTTGTATTAATCTGACTTTCAAAATCTTCGGAAACCACTCGTTTTTGTGATTCTCCCCACCCAAAAACTCCCGGTTCCCACTGGGGGTTCCCCAGGTAAAAAAGGGTATAAAAGGGTAGAAAGTTTTAAAAGCTTTAAGCTTCAATAACTCTTTAACAAATCATTTGCGACGGAAATGAGTATCATTTTTTAATTCAGCACATTGAAAAACATTGAAAACCAGCTTTTAAAACTTTCTACCGGAGACCGGTGTAATAGTAAATATTTACCAAAGTCAGTATATTACTACAGTAATCGAAAACTAATATAAAGTTATGATGCTTGTATATATATATATATATATATATATATATATATATATATATATATATATATATATACACACACACACACACACACACACCGGGTGTCCCATTCGAAATGAAACAACTTTGAAACCTTATAATTTTTTATTGAATGAGGCAAACAATGTAATATTCACACATTAAATAGTCAATGTCATAAAGTTTTATATGTTATATGTGAATTATAACATTTAGATATTACATACATTAGATACATTAGATACATTGTGCATAGCATCATGTTTCCTTTTGTTAAGATCTTCATATGTTATATGCTGAACAATTTGAAGCTTATAGGAGAGAGCTGCAGCCGCTTGCGCACGACTCTATGCACAGTTGAACGAGGAATCTGCAGTTCGACACTGGCACGACGGATGGACTTTCTCGGGCTACTATCAAAGGCGCCGCGTATTCGTTCAACATCTTCCGATCTTGTTCGCCCCCCAGAGTATTCCTTTAGAACACTGCCAGTCTCCTCAAATTTCTTGGTCTATGCATATCGGTCTCTTCTGGTGGGTGGTTCCTCGTGAAAGGTTGTACGGAATCGCCGTTGCACCAGAGTAGGGGACTTCAACTCAGCCATCCATAACACACATTTCGCTTTTTCTTGTGGGGTAAACATAATTCAATCTGAAACAAACAAAGAAACATTATGACAAAAACTTATGCATATGGTGTAGTAACTGGCAAAGTTTCAACATTCTCACATTAATACTTTAAAAATTACAGAGTTTCAAAGTTGTTTAATTTCGAATGGGACACCCGGTATATATATATATATTTTGATGCGACTGTATTTTGTTTTCTTTGTATTTTGAGAAAAAGTCGAATCCCGAAACGTATTGTGTTTCTTTAATGTTCTTGAAAAATAATTTTATTTAAAATATCAACCTAAAAGTGACCCACTGATGGAAAATCTTCTTTTGCTATACTGTACAAGCAAAGCATTCGGCTCACTGCCCTACGGGCACTGCTTGTGCTTCGCAAACTCGCCTGGGTTACCCCTTTGGGCGGAGGTCATTCTCCTTCTCCCCCAAAACCCCTCACCCCCCTTTATGCAACTTGGGGGCTAAACCCTTCCCCATTTACTCCCACCCTTCCCCCATTACCCCCCAGGCGGAAGGGGGCTGGCATCTTGCATCAATTTATCAACATTGTAATTACATATATGCACTTTATTTTTTTATTTTTTATTTTTTAACTTTTTCATGAATGTATTTTCCGGACAATGTGCAACTTTTTTTTAATAATTTTTTTTAACTTTTTCATTTTTGTATTTTTTTTTTCACTTTTTCATGTATTTTTTATATTGGTATAGGATCTTAGAATTATATTAACTCTTACTCTTGAATATTGAGAATAATTTATCAGAATTAATTTTTAATATACATTATCAGACCTCTAAAAGTATATTCGATGGGATTTATTTAAATACCCAATAAAATCCCTAAAGGGGTCAAATCATGCAGCAAATCTTCTCTGGCCATATCGTAGGACCATATTAACTCTAGTTCATGATAATATATTAATTACATATCAATAAAGAAGGTTGGAAAGGTAAATAGACACCTTCGGTTTTTCTATTTTTTTTATAATAAAAGCCAATAAATAATAACCAATTTATTGATTCAATTTATTTAGAATCGTGTTGCCTTCTTCTTTGCATTATCTAAACCTGTTACACCTTCTTGCATTCCATTGATGAGTTTTGTTATTTGTTCTTAAGGTTTTGCAGCCAATTTTTCTTTTATGGCTTTGGCAAAGCTTTCCTTCGATGTAGTTTTTGGTTGCCGCGTCTTAATGACCTTTCTAGCATGTACCGCGCGTGTATTGGATTCATATCCGGGGATTGACCTGGATATAGAAGACGTTCATTTCCATGGTTGTCATGCCACCTCTGCGTAGCACGAGCCGTATAAGCTGGAGGACCATCTTCCATGAATACACTTTGGTATGGAGATACATTTTCACTGGAATAAAAAAGTAGATAGCAGCCCCTCTTCCATGATCATTACATATTTGGTGAATTAACAGTTCCTGTGCGCACTACCAGCTGTGTTCGTCCATTGGTTCAAATTACACCCCACACCATCACAGAAAATCTTCCATGTTTCACCACAGCTTGCAAATACCTCAGAAAATTCTTGGGATAGATATCTCCATACCCACACACGGCCATTGTCTGGAAAAGAAGGAAAACAGAGACTCATCCGAGAAGATTACGGTGTTTCAAAATGCAGAATCATGTTTCACTATCGATGCTGCCCCCTGCTTCCGACAGGCAATATTGCAAGGGGTTGGCATGTGCTTCCTTTTAGTTGCTCTGCAATAGCAGCCATGTCGTGAACAGGCGATTCAAGATTGAACGGCGGTTTGGTGAGGGTTCATTTCTGCGCGTCTTCCGACAACACGAAAAGTTCTTCCAGATGAACCTGGACGGCCAGGACGATCAGCAACTGTTTTTTTCGGGGTAGTGGTGATATTAAGTTGATTTCGCTGAATAATGTCGGCTAGATTAAAAAAATACTTTAGAAAAAAATCTGTTCATTTTCTATCGTTTTATTTTTATGCAATGCCTTTCGATTGCGCTGTTGTTCAGGCTCGATAAATCTACCCGAGGAGAGTTCAGCTAACCTAACTTAACCCTTAATGATGCTGAAGTAAAAGGATGTATCTTTCATTTGTCTCAAATGCCAATAGCCCGACAGAAATCCCCAAGAGAAGCAGTGAGTGACGCTACTCTAGTGCCTACGCCAAACACTAATTAATATATCTTTTATAATTATTTTTAGCTGAAAATACAGTGTTCTAAAATTACCTAGTAAACTTTAGTATGAACGCAATATCTTAGCAAAAATTATGCGATATTTAACAATTTTATTTCAAATACAGCAACAATAAGAAAAGCAACAATAATTATTTATTTTAGACGTTCAAAGTGTCTTCCTTCAACTTGAACACATTGTTCACAACGCCCGACTACTGATCGACAGACATATAAAAGTTTACTAGGTAATTTTAGAACACCCTGTATTTATTAATCGTATCCTGTACGTCTAAGTTTAATTAAAACATTTTTTAATATAAATTTAAACAATGCATACAGAATATTCTACTATTTTTAAAGCATATAACAAATAATTTATGGAAATTATATATTTATTTTCCATGTAGAGTAGGTCCTCTATTTACTCGATATGGAAACCATCGTTTATATCGAAATCGTGTATATCAAATCCCATGTTCCCATAGAGAGAGTGTATTATTGGGGGTAAGCGTGTTCAGCTCAAGAAATTTTGACAACAAAAATTAAACTATATGGCTGTATACAAGAATTATATAAAACGTAATGCTTATTATACACGTACATTAATAATAGAATATAAAATACATTATGTAATTTTGTATACTGTATACTGTACTTACACGTTTTTCGCGTGTGAGAAAATGGCGCAGCAACACAAACTGACTGACGCGCCGCACACTGACGTGGCGCTAGTGAAGCGCCGAAGAACGCCTGTGCTATGTAAACAGATTTTCTGTTACACACTCACATATATATATATATATATATATATATATATATAATATGGGGAGTGGGAGATGGAATGAGTGCAGTGCCAAGTGAGGAATGGGAGGTGTACTAGTGACAAGGGGCGTGAGGTTGCCACACCCCAATGCTATTATGAATATAGAGTATAGTAAGCTAACCTAACCTAGCCTAAAATGGAAAATAAATAAGTGGATCAAGGAGACAAAACAAAACAACTCCCAACAAATGAAAAGATTCAGTGTTGTTTGTGTGAACGTCTTTTTCATTCAAGACAACTTTTTGAATTAACGTCCATGGTTCAGCAGATATATATTGCTGTTAATTCATGTTGAGAGAGAGAGAGAGAGAGAGAGAGAGAGAGAGAGAGAGAGAGAGAGAGAGAGAGAGAGAGAGAGAGAGAGAGAGAGAGAGAGAGAGAGAGAGAGAGAGAGAGATATGAATCTGCTATCGTTTTCATAGTTATCGTTCACAAACCTATGAAATTTCCATTCTTATATTACATTTAATTTAGACTCTATAATTAGATATGTAAGTATCATTTTTCTTTAATATAATTAAATATGAAATATAGGATTAGAAACAGACCAGAATCGATATCCTTTATTTTTTATGGTGATTCCCATTAATTCATTACCTCATATCTTTACCTCATATATCTTTACCTCGTATATCTACATGTATAAATGAAGCGGGGTCTTTTTTTATGAAAGCGAAATCAATAGAGGTGATTTATCTTGAAATTTTAATTAAAAAATTTTAAATATTTAAATTTTTAATAATGGCGAGGACTTTATTTCACGCTCTTGTAAACCCACAGGTATCGTCAAATTCATATATCGGACTGGTATGTTCTGCCATAATTTTATGTCAGTTCAAACCATTTTATCATTCATATATATATAGTCGGTGACAAAAGTTTTGTCCTTCCGAAAAGTATGAAATGCATAAATCCCATTTATTTACCGTTTTTACAATTTATTCAGTTCCCATGGCAACTGCAAACTTTTCGTGAACTGAAGCGACATTTGTCTTAGCAAGTGGATGAATAAGAGACCAATGTACTGTTTTTCGATTCTGCTGCCATCCTTGATTCTGAACCCAGGTTCTGTTGTTGGTCCCTCCTATCATATGACCTTTGACGTTGCAACGGATAAAACATAATAACTAACATAGATTATCTTGTCTTAAAATTTGTCTACACCTGAGTAATTTAGAATTTTGTAACATACTCGTATTAACTATTAAGATAATATTATACTAAACGGAACAGAGTGTCTGAGAAAAACGTAGTTTATTTTAAATAATAGAGCAAGAAACAAAACGTGCGGAAATAAGGTTTTCTTGTCGATGTAATTCACACCTTTTGCTTCTAAAACGTCTGCAATATAAAATATTCTTCAACATTGCTTCAGTTACTTTGTCTACAAATTCTTAATATCTACGTTAATATTTGTATGTTTTATTATAATTAAATTTGTCGTAACCTTATACATCAAATTATAAATATTTATAAATTATTACGGCTAAAGTACCTAATAATACTGAATTCTAGATTTAAGGTTGGTGCTATTGCTTTACTCGTCATAAGAAATGCCAAACTCACCACCGCAAAAGAAAAGAAAAACAGAAAAGCAAATATTTCCTTTGCGAATGGTTTACAGTTGCCATGGGAATTGAACAAATTGTAAAAGCGGTAAATAAATGGGATCCATATATTTCATACTTTTCGGAGGAACAAATCTTGTCACCGACTATATATATATATATAGTCGTCCAGGTATGGACGTCTGCTCTCGTCTTTTGGCGCAGTATCAGAATGAAGGTGTAAACTTTTTGGAGCGCATTATCACTGGAGATGAAACCTGGATCCATCACTATGAACCAGAAAGCAAACGAAAGAACATGCAATGGAAGCATCCAACATCTCCCGTTGCAAGGAAGTTCAAAGCGCAGCCGTCAGCAGGTAAAGTTATGCTAACACTGTTTTGGGATAAACGAGGCCCTATCCTTGAACATTATCTAGAACGTGGAACTACAGTAACAAGTGCATCGTATTCTGACATGCTTCGGAATGAGTTAAAGCAAGCAATTCGCACAAAACGGAGAGGGAGATTGTCGGAAGGTGTTATTCTGTTACACGACAGCGCGCGCCGTCATACCGCTGCACAGACTAGAAAATGCCTTCAAGAACTTAAATTTGAAGTTCTCGACCATCCAGCCTACAGTCCAGACCTGGTACCTTCGAATTTTTACCTGTTTGGCCCACTAAAAGAGGCTTTGAGAGGTCAGCGATTCCAAGGCGATGATGACCTGAAGGAGGCGGTGCATGACTGGCTACGCACACAGCCAAAACATTGTTTTGTGATGGCATTAGGAAGCTTGTAGCTCGCTGGACTAAGTGTATTGAGAAACAGGGAGACTATGTTGAGAAGTGATGTTTTTATAATCTATCACATGTGAAAATAAAATTGTGAAAATAAAAAGTGCGGATACTTATTGAATTACCCTCGTGTGTGTGTGTATATATATATATATATATATATATATATATATATATATATAGAGAGAGAGAGAGAGAGAGAGAGAGAGAGAGTGGTAACTTGGCAGAAGTTTCATGCGTCAGTCCCTTGTTGCCCTACCTCTAGAATTGGCTTTGTGAAAGAAAGAGTTGCTTTCTTTAAATCTACATTTCGCATAGCCACTTACACCCAGCTTATCTAGGACTGTCCTGAGCCAGGTGTTTCGTTTTTTTTTGGTAACAGGTAAACAACCTTGTCCCTCTAACGACAAAACTAGTTTCCTTCAGCGTTTGACAAAATATATCAAATTTTTAGCAGGCGATAATGAACGGGGTTGACAGAACTTCAATTTCTCATAAACAACGGATGCATTGTAATTGTAAACTGTTATTTACCTTAAAGTAATGGCAGCAATGTAGGTGAATACATCGATATTTTGTACAAAATAAAGTAAATGTCGGATAAACCAAATTATTCTCATACTTTAAAGGGTAACGTGTGAGTTGCCAGCGCCCGCAGCTCAGTGGGTAACCCCGTATAAGCGAAGTGAAGACACTGAGGTGTGGGGTTTGACTCCAAATGGTGCTGATAATAATACTCCGAGAATTAGCGCAATGGGTTGCATTAGTTGGCCTGAGGAGGAAATGAAGTGATCTATAATGACTGAATTCACCAGTTTTATCGTGTTGTTCAGTAAGAGATTCCTTTGTGTTCGCATATACGAGTGAAAAGATGATGGGCACGTTTTCCATCGTATGTAACGTTACGGTCCATACATGTATATTTATATATTATATGAGGCCCTCCTAGGAAGAATTGGCTAAGCAACGAAAGTAAAAAACGCCAGAAAACGCAGTTAAAGTTGTACCAAATTTGAAAGTTGCCATAACTTTTGAACTTATGAAGATATTTCGTCCATTCGATATGGGAAGTTTACGCACAAAATGCAGCTCATCAGTAAACAGTTTATAACTAGAAGATATTTTATAACTCTATCAAAAAGCGTGCAGATTAAATTGAGTTTAAAGTTGATAGGCGAGAAGGAGTTAAACTTAGTTGTTAATACAGTAAAATTGGTTTTCTGCGAACAGATCTTACGAATTTGTTGGAATTTCTTGATATATTTACTTCCAAAATCAGTAACTTTTCATCATTAAATTAAAACGCAAATTAAACAACCAACTGAAGTGGAAATATCCCCAGTTTCGAATCAAAAGCGTTTTCTCGTTAAATAATACAATGTACATGTACACGGTAGGACGTTAAATACGTTGCAAAAAGTGTTCGTCACGAATTCAAAGAAATCTCTTTATACTCGTACAGGTTTTCTTGTTCACCCTGAAAGAGAGATTCCCTAAGAACAAACGTTTAAGTGGGATTATATACTCGTGTGTGTGTGTGTGTGTGTGTGTGTGTGTGGGTGTGTGTGTGTTGAAATTAAGGAGTTTGATAATAATTTAAGGCTTAATATTACAAAGTCATACGGTACTAAAAAATAGTTAATTTTTTTAAGAACTATTAACTCTTAATTATAAATGTTCTATGATCCTAGGTTCCTGCGGTCAATAATATAAGTTTTCTACGTTTATAAATTTTCTCTTGCATTCATAATAGTCGTGCTTAATATGAAGGAATTCATATGAGGCGTATAGAATAGAAAGGGCGTACGCCCAAAAATCAAGTTTTGAGATAAGCGAATTTATTAAAGTTAGCGAATGTTATTACTCGTTAACGACTGAACCGAGTTTAATGGTTTTGGTCTCAAGCCCGTGTGGGGACGCGTCACACCCACGGAATACAGCGTGCTGATTGGTTACTGCGCGAAAAAAGGCTATCGGGAAACCTGGGGATACGCTTGTGCTATTCTAATGACCTTATATCACCATTTGAGAATGCGTGAGTGGTATCACCTAAAAGAATAAAAGTACTTAAATTGAAATATACTTAAGATATAGACTTGTGTTTATAGCATTTAATATTTTCAAATCTTATTTTGAAAAGATATGTGCGCAATTTTCTTTAAACATGCGAGTCTTCCCTTGAACGCGAGCAGCTGGAAACAAAGAGTTTTCGTAGGGTCACACACACACACACACACACACACTCACACATCTTGCGGAGTCCAGTTTATTCAAATAATCTCGAGTTGTTCGTTGTGCCAAACTGACAATGTTTGCGATGCTTAAGAGTTTCTTGCGTTCACTGGATGTAAAGATTCTTTTGCTGAAAACACTGACCATACCAAATCTGGAATAGTGCCATAGGCAGATCCAGAGGGGATGCCACGGGGCTTAATTGAAGCAACGTGGACATAAGTATTCAAACGTTTTACCTAAGTTTGTTTAACCAAGATGTATGAGGCCTTCAAATTAAGCCCCGTTGCTTCAATTAAGCCCCTTGGTCCCCCTCTGGATCCGCCTATGAATAGTGGTCAGTCTTAACGTTCCTATTTTAATTTGCACATTTAAAATATAATTTACAAACTGTTTCTTAATGTCAAACTGAACCTTAAACCATCCAAATATCATTCGAAAAATGGGAAAGAATAAATGTGCAGTGTCTCTAAATTGAAGACGAAGCAAAGAACACCTTTAACACTGAAGGAAATGTAGCTTTGTCGTCAGAGGGTCATACAAGAATACTTAGCCACTTATCAAAATAAATAAGGAACATGACTGATGTAGAGGTGAACAGTTCTAAAAGAAGACTAGACACCTGCTTCAGGACAATCCCCGATGAGTAGGGTTTGTCTAGCTATGTGAAGTAGAAAACTTAAGAAAGCAACTCTCTCGACGATGAGGGATAGTTGCGTGAAATGAAATCGTTATCAGAATGAAAGTTGCGAGTATTTCGCAAGTTAAAATAATAAATTAAAGTTTTCTCATGAAATAAAGCCGTTTTCTTTGGTCAAAGGCCAAAATGAACTTCCAGCACGCAACTGGAGATCTGGAAAGTAAATTTACGGCCGTTACAAGGGCCCATTTACCGGAACACTCAACCGCTTTAATTCACTCGGATTTCATTACCAGACCCGCTCTGGATTGAAATCGAAAAATCCTGACTTAACGTCGGGGAAGGACTTCAATATCTGTAAATTAAAAAAAGCAACTTTAAAAAGCTTAGAAAGGCTTTGTTCTAAAAAAAAATTAGATTTCATTTCACGGTATTTCGGATCTCACTAAATAAAACACGCACACACACACCACACACACACACACACACACACACACACCACACATATACTTTATATATATATACACCTCGTTGTTAACCTCGATGCTGTTCCGTGCGTTGGTCTCTCTTCACACGAAGGTCAAGCTGGTGGCCCCGCCTCTAGGTCTGGCTTGGTGGAGGAGCGAGTTGCTTTCTTGTGCTCTCCACCGTACATAGCCAGGTGTACACGGCTCATCTGGTACCGTCCTGAGCCAGGCAACTAGTCTTCTCTTGAAGACTTCAACTTTGACTCCTGTAACGTTTCTGAGGTCCTTAAGAAGCTGGTTAAAAAGTCTTCGCCCCCTGACAACCAAGCTATTTTCCTTCAGTGTTGAGGAGGTACCTTGTCGGGCCTTTAATTTGGGAACACTACACATCCTGCTTTTTCTAATTGGGTTTAGTTTTAGGTTTGGTACCAGTTAATTGGGTTTAGTTTTAGGTTTGGTACCAGTTTTTCGATAATTTTCCATATGTAGATTATGGTGTCCCTTTCTCTTCTTCTTTCCAGGGAGTACAGATTTAGTTTACGTAGTTTTTCCCAGTAGTTGAGCTCTTTGCAGCCATCAATCTTTGTTGTGGAATGTCTCTGAGTTTCTTCTAGTTAATTAGTTTCTTCCTTTTTATATGGGGACGTCAAAACTGAGCAGTATTCAAGTTTTGGTATAATCAGTGTTTTTAGCAGGGGAATCATTACTGTCCTGTCTCTTCTTTTGAACGTTCTTAGAACCTGTCCCGCTACTCTTTTTGCTTTATTTATTGCTATCTGATTGTGTTTCCAATTTGGCATCATCGGTCTTATTAACCCCATATCGACCGCTTTCGCGCTTCTCTGAATTTCCTGTCTAAAAGGAGCATAATATGCAGTCTAAGTTCCTCTTTCCTACAATATGTCAAGAGCTGAAATTTCTCGGTGTTAAATGTCATATTGTTGTCTTTTGACCATTTTTATATTTTGTTCATGTCCCTCTGCAAGGCCTCCACTTCATTTACATCGCTGATTTTTCTGCTGATCTTTGTATCGTCTGCAAAGGATGTTACTATACTGTTGCTGTTTACTCCGCTGTCTATGTCTGTTAGCATGATAATGAATAGGAACTGGGCCAGTACTGTACCTTGTGGTACTGAGCTGCGTTCTTCCGATTCTGATGATGATATACCTTGAATTCTGACCACCTGTAGACGTTCTCTGAGGAAGTTGCAGATCCATTTTCCCACTTCGCCTGTTATATATTAGGATATTGTTGTAGTGTTCTATTAGTTGTGACAGGTATGATCTACCTGACCAGAATCGGGTGCTGATTTTCGTTGAATCTTTCCAGTGTCTCCAAGAAATCATAAATTTTCTCTCTAACTACTCTTTCAAATACTTTGCTGAGGTAGGACGTCAATGACACTGGTTTATAGTTCTTTGTTTGAGATCTGTTCCGTCCTTTATATATAGGGACAATGTTTTCTCTTTTCAAGATGCTCGGTATTTCCCCAGTGTCTAGGGATCTTCTCCATATCCAGTTTAAAGGTGTAGCTATTTCATTTTTACAGTTTTTAATCAATAATGCGTTCCAATTGTCCGGACCTGCAGCTGAATGTAGTTTCATTTGTCCTATAGCTCTCGCTACATCTTCTGGTGTAAAAGCAAAGTCTGTTGTACACTCTCCTTGCAATTTCTCTTCAAAAAAATGCATCTATGTCAGGTATCGCTTTGTCACTTTTTGGGGTACTAAAAAGTGATTCATACTGGGCTCTCAATGTTTCAAATATTTCTTTTGGATCGTCGGTTAGTTCATTATTTCTCTTCCTTAAGGGCGCAATAGCGGCGCGCGTTCTTGTTTTCCTTTTCATATAGCTATAGAAGCATTTTGTATTTTCTTTTATTGCTTCTACCGCCTTTTCCTCTTCCCTCTCTGTATGGTCCTTAATCAGGGCTTGTATTTCCCTATTGATACCCTCCAGTTTTTCTTGTATTACTTTCCTGGCATTATCTCCGCAGTTGGCTAATTTCGCCTCCACTCTCTTTCTTTTGCGGAATATTCTTCTCTTTTGCCTCTCTAGCCACCTTCTCTTTCCTTTTTGGCTGTGATTTCGGAGCATATTTTTCTAAAATTATCAGCGTTTTTTCTTCCAAGGTTGTTAGCATTTCTTCAGTTGTCTCTAAAACTGTTCTCCACTCTATTTGGGCCATGTGCGATCTGAATGCTTCCCAATTTATAGTCTTGGAGTTTAAGTTAAAGGCCCCAAATTTGTTTCTTTCCTCAATATGTGTATTTTCTTTTAATGCTCTCGTCATGTATGTTGATATCTCGATTAAGTTGTGGCCGAAACTACCACCAGTGCTGCCATCTATCGAATTACCCACAAGTAGGGATTTGTTGTTTGCACATCTTAAAACGTCCGTAGCTCCGCAACGGTTGGAAATAGCACCTATGCTGTATTAACTTTTTTACTCGATGTCACCCCGTCAAATCACGCCCCCCAAAGTACGGCAGACTGGTTGTGAAACCACATATATTATATATATATTATATATATATATATATATTATATATATATATATAATATATATATATACAACTGCAAAGAACACGCAGTATAAATAACGTAAAGAACGACGCTTGTATAGGAGATATTCCGCGCAAGACGAGAAAGAGAAAACAACAAATTACGGCATTTGGAAGAGTGGAGTCCATGGTGTAGTGGTTATCGCGTCTGACCGGCAATCGGAAGATCCCGGGTTCGATTCCCAGGTGGTACTTCATTTTTTCATTTGTTGTTTTCTCTTTCTCGTCTTGCGCGGAATATCTCCTATACAAGCGTCGTTCTTTACGATATATATATATATATATAATTAAGCAATTTATGAGGTTTCTAATTTGGAATTAAAATATATATAATTTACATTAAAATTAATGGTTATTTGGAAGAAACTTCGCAAATATTGACACACAAAAAGGAATTAACAGCCTTCCAACTCTTCTTTCATCAGAACCTGAAAATGAACTTCACTAAATATTTATTTCTTATAAACTGCTTTACTATTCAAAGCCAGAAGAGATAAATGTTCCGCCAGAACAATTACGCGTATTTGTTGAATGCTTCAATTTCAAAGCAATCACTTCGCCATCGTTCGACTTAAAACCCTCATTCAAGTGGGAATTTCAAATGAAGAATGAAGTTAGTTTATTCTCCCCCAATCAGTTGCTTTCTTTGTACAAGGGTTTCGTCTGCCCCCGTATGGAGTACGCTTCTCATGTGTGGGGTGGCTCAACCCACGCAGTTCTATTTGACTCGGTGGAATCAAAGGCTTTTCGTCTCATCAATTCCCCGCCTCTTACTGACTGTCTTCAAACCCTCTCTCTTCTCCGCAATGTTGCCTCACTCTCTTTTTATTATCACTATTATAACGGACACTGCTCTTCTCAACTCTAGACCTGCGTGCCCCTCCTTTAAGGAGAGCACGCAGAACCAGATTTTGGACACATTCTCATTCCTTTTCTGGCCAACTCTCTAATGCAAGGAGAGTGACGATGAGGTTGTTGAGGAGGTTAATGAACCATGAACACACTTTTGAGTATCACAGTTGCTGAATTATCGTATTCACACTTCCTTCACTAACTCCTAGCCCTAGTGATAGCGCCTTGTATGTGACACGCCGATTTGATCGAATGATGCTGTTAGCACGTTGCACAGTGTGAGATGTGACAGCCGATGCCGAGCGACCGCTGCGTGACTCATCATCGAGGCTGGCTCTCCCCTCTCTCCGATGATCTCAAGTTTAGACCAGCGTCAAACTGTGCTTCGATCAACAGCAGCATCTCCGTAAACGTTTTGTAGACGTTTGTGAATATTTCCAACTGTTTCCTTCTCTGCGGTTAAGAACTCGATGATAGCTCTCTGTTTACGACGCACATCACTGTCAGACGCCATTTTCGAAACTGCGTTAACCATCGGTTTCATAGAAGGGCGTTTAAAAGCGGTTTTATACAAGGAGTGGAGGTTCACACTGGAAAAATGCTGTTATGTGAAGCGCAGAAAGTTCAAACTTACGGCCCAGACTCTCCACGCAAGAAAAAGTTCAAAATGGCTCCCTCTGCGCGAAAGGTTATGGCCACCATCTTCTGGGACATGAAAGGGGTGATTCTGGTGGACATTATGAAGAAAGGACAAACAATCAACTCAGAGGCTTATATTTCTACCCAACAGAGACTCCAGAGACGTATAAAGCGAGTTCGACCGGAGAGAAAACTGGAAAGCGTCCTTCTTTTGCATGATAACGCAAGACTACACAATAGTTTACAAACAAAAGAGGCCATCACAAAAATACGCTTGACTGTGTTACCCCACCCTCCATACAGCCCGGATCTGGCACCTTCAGACTTCCATTTGTTTGGGCTAATGAAGGATGCTATTCGTGGAAGAAAGTTTCAGAGTGACGATGAGGTTGTTGAGGAGGTTAATAGGTGGCTCGAGCATAGCTCGATGATAGCTCTCTGTTTACGACGCACATCACTGTCAGACGCCATTTTCGAAACTGCGTTAACCATCGGTTTCATAGAAGGGCGTTTAAAAGCGGTTTTATACAAGGAGTGGAGGTTCACACTGGAAAAATGCTGTTATGTGAAGCGCAGAAAGTTCAAACTTACGGCCCAAAAAACATTTCAGCCCATGGTCTATTATTTAGCTAAGAAAAAAGGGTGGGGCAAAATATATTGAGTGGCCTAGTATAAATTAAAAGTTAACTCTCATGAAAATGACATTTCGACGGATGTGTAAAAATATATCATACTTTTATGAAACTAAAGTATGAATGTTTTTACCTATTTTAGGTTATGCAATTTCATCCTAAAAGCTGTAATCAGCCAGCTGATATAAGGTTTAAAATGTATGGTGAGGTAATTGAGGAAGTACAAGAGTTTAAGTATTTGGGTCAAACTATTACCAGCTCCTTGAGTGATGACTCGGATATAAGAAAACAATCTCGAAGCCTGTGTGCTAAAGCGAATATGACCATAGGGAACTTTCGATTCTGTACAAGTGAAGCTAAAGACACTCTCTTTCGTACTTTCTGCAGTAATATATACGGACAGCAACTGTGGGTGAATTATAAAAAAGGTTCTAGCAGAACCCTAAATTTGCTTTACAACAGGTCTTTTAGATCTTACATAAATTACCCCCGAGATACTCAGCTTCGCAAATATCTGCTACCCGCAATGTCCCGAGCTTCCCGGAGGTAACAAGACGTGCTCAATACAGTCTAATGCAAAGAATTAAAAATCAACCAACCCGATCATCTAAGTTATCCATGAGTCCTGCCATTTATCCTCTAAGCTATGGATTTCTTGGTACGAAAACGTCTGTCTGTAGTTCCACTTAACTTCGACATTACAGTATTATTTCTAATCAATTGTATATATTTCTATCCTTAGTATATGAACTGTCATTGTATTAATAATATTTGTCATATGGACTATAGTCTGCCAATAAACCTTTTCATTTTCATTTTCATTATCTACCTATTTATTGTCTACATGAAGGATGACCAATTGGCGGGCCGCTGGCTGCATCCGGTCGGTCCATGAGGCTTTTTTTTGACTGGTTTCCTGTCTCGAAATATTTGTCGGTAGATTTTGAGCAAATAAATGAAGTACAGATATGAGAGTCGGACTGAAAGTATTTAGACAATTTTTGTATAAAATCTACAGCCGCTGACTGGAAACTTTCAGACCAACTCCGTATAAATGTTAATAATAAAATATTAAGAAGAAAACGTCCAAATATAATATAATAATAAAAACCCACTCTAATAGACAGAGTTTATTTCCACAACAGTTTCGATGCCCACTGGCATCCTCTTCGGGTGGATACAGAAAAACGAATGAACCAAAAACAAGAGGGAAAACAGTCCAGGGACCATTACGAAATTGGCACCTAGGTTAGATCCCGTTCTCCCGACACTGGAAGGACATTTTTATTAAAGGGGACTCGCTTATAAGTACATTCGCACAAATTAAAACTATCTTCTTGATTCTATTATTTTGACATAATTACTGCATTTATTATTCCATTTACATTTTACCGAGAAAAAAAAAAGTGAACCAAAAGCGAGTAAGGAAACAATCCAGAGACCTTTAAGAAATTCACATTTAGGTTAAAACCCGTTTTTTCCGTAAAATGTAAATGGAATAATAAACGTAAATGTTAATGTAATAATGGAAGTAATAAATGTGGAAATAAATACAAATGCAATAAATGTAATAATAAAGGTAATAAAATAAATGTAATAATTAGTGTAAAGGTAATAATAATAAATGTTAAAAAATGTAAATGCAATAATAAATGCAGTAATTATGTCAAAATAATAGAATCTGTATGTATAGAACAAGAAGATAGTTTTAATTTGTGCGAATGTACTTATAAGCGGGACCCTGTAATGAAATGCCCTTCCGGTGTCGGGAGAACGGGATCTAACCTAGGTGCAAATTTCTTAATGGTCCCTGGACTGTTTTCCCTCTTGTTTTTGGTTCATTCGTTTTTCTGTATCCACCCGAAGAGGATGCCAGTGGGCATCGAAACTGTTGTGGAAATAAACTCTGTCTATTAGAGTGGGTTTTTATTATCATATTTTGACCTTCACATAGAAAAAAGTGAAGTTTTTTGCGTTTAAATAAAACCATAATTGGCATGATTACATTCAATATAATAACATTATTTCTTTCATTTTTGATAGCTACACATTTCTGAGTCACCATTATTTTTATTTCACTTATTTTCACAACCGAGGTCTGACCGACGGACCACGGGGGATGAAAGAAAGTGACCCCGAAGCAAAAAGAAGTTGACCATCGCTGATCTACATACTGCACCTCTCTCTCTCTCTCTCTCTCTGTATATATATATATATATATATATATAATGTTCTTAGATAACAAATATCTTATTATTTAAATGCAATATACCAACGACAATCCAGTACTCAGTTTTTTGCTTAACATTGGATCTATTTATTGGATCTACATACTGCACCTCTCTCGCTCTCTCTCTCTCTCTCTCTCTCTCTCTCTCTCTCTCTCTCTCTCTCTCTCTCTGTATATATATATATATATGTATATATATATATATAGAATGCTCTTAGATAACAAATATCTTATTATTTAAATGCAATATACCAACGACAATCCAGTACTCAGTTTTTTGCTTAACATTGGATCTATTTATTGGATCTACATACTGCACCTCTCTCTCTCTCTCTCTCTCTCTCTCTCTCTCTCTCTCTCTCTCTCTCTCTCTCTGTATATATATATATATATATATATATATATATATAATATAAAATGTTCTTAGATAACAAATATCTTATTATTTAAATGCAATATACCAACGACAATCCAGTACTCAGTTTTTTGCTTAACATTGGATCTATTTAATTCCGGGATTCCATTTGGGACTTTTGACCTGTCAATCTCTTTGGAACTTCTTTACTTGTTCACTTCCTTTGCGTTTAACATCAAAGAAGAAAATTTTTGCTCAACATCGAAACTTGGGCTGATTTAATTACAGTATTTGGCCTCTTTGTCTCTTGTAAATGTCTTCCTTCGGCTTTTGGCTTCCTGTTTTTTCCCTTCCGCTGAATGAGGCGAAGGAAACGTTTTCTTTTCCTCTTCCTCTTCCTCTTCCGTTCTTCAAGACCCGTAGTTCTCGTGGGCATGGCACTTTTTTACGCCCTCCATGGATAGTTATATACTCTCTTTTGATGAGCGTATTCTGTTATTTGCTCATTCCTTCATTATTTATCCATTCATTATTCAACCATGACTTTAAATGATGTGGCTGAGTGGGGATTAAAAAGTGGGGTTGAATTTAACTCCTTCACGACGAATATAAGAGAAAGATCCAAAAATGATCTAATGAATACTTCAAAACCAATATCTTGTTTAATTTTTTTACTTAAAACTGAACCGTCAATGAACATTTTAAGTGCCGTTTTCATGGCGCTGAAAATGACCACTGTCATTCAGAGCCAGTCAGAGAAGAGGCATTAAACGAACGCGAACTGAATTTTTTTTTCATGGAGTAGTTGTCTGCTCTGGATTTATTCTGATAATAATTATCTGATCAGCTTCACCGAAAAGAACGTACTCACCATCGAGGTTCATGGTGCGCACCACTATAACTACACAGAAAAGATACAACGATATACACAACGCCAATTTTAGAAAACGTTCAGTAAGTTAAAAGTAAAAAAATAAAAGTAAAACAATAACAAGACTGAACTAAAGCAAATAGTTTTAATTTCGCTTAACTTTTTTCCCCAATTACTCGAACTCTGAAAGTCACGCAGGAATGGAGGTTGAGAAGAAATTTTCTTTAAAATGTATAAGAAAAACAAAGAAAACCAAAGATAAACAAAATATTTCTCGAAATTTAGCGCTTAAAGTTAAAGATAGTTTTAAACATCGTTTTACGCCATGTTAGGAGAATATTCTTTAAAGAAATAACTAGAATTGTACAGTTGGTTACAAAAAATCAGGATACTCTGGGCCACACCTGTGCCTCCCAACCCAGTGTATCCTTACTTTTGTTGTCAGTGGTACAATCGCAGAAAGAAGTTTGCTGAATAATTAAAATGTATGGATCAAATGTTGAAAATTTAAAAAATTAGCAAAAAATTCATAATTGGTTGAGAAAATAACTGACCAGTTTGAATGAAAGTGCAACCATAAAAAGCGAAGGATTTAGTAAATAGTATAAGATTATTTTTCCAACCAATTAGGCAATTATGAATTCTTTCTAAAGTTTGAAATTTTCAGTACTTATTTTTATAAACTGTATTTTCTCGGCGAACTTCTTTTCACAACTGTACAGGAAAACGAAAACCGAAAATTTGTCCTCGCTAGAAAGACTTTCCATAAAACTGTGGATCAGTGGGCAACGCAATTTCCCAATAAGCGAAGTGAAGACCCTGAAGTCGGGGGTTCGATTCTTGATAATACTGGTAATAATATAATACAGGAATTAGAGCAATGACCCGCATTATTTGGCCTGGGCGCTGCACCATTTTCTGGCCCTCCTTAATCATTATTATTATTATACAGAACTTTCAGTATCGTCCGTGGCTCGCTGGGTAACATTTTTCCTGCAACTGAAGTGAAGTTACTAAAACCGAGGATTCGACATGGTTGAGCGGTATGTCAGTTTGTGGCCCGATTCACCGATTCTTTGGCAGAATTTTTTGTGCTAATACATACGCTTAAATTTTAAGCATTTCCACTTCACAAGACTGAAACTGAAACGCATTCGCATGGAAGGTTTGAGCATTCTTTTAAAGATACCCGAAGTGTAAAGTATCAATTCTTATATACATATATCGTCCCTTTTCACTTGTTTGTATGACAAGGCTATATTTAAATATAGAAAAGTTTGGCATCAACAATTCTGCAAATTCCGCCATGGAATTTTTTGTCTTTTTTGAAAGGCTTGACGAAGATTAGAAATGCAGATTGTGATTTTTACTGTCGTAAGAATTTTATACTTAATATAATCTTATTGGAAACGTAAATAAAGGCTTGAATATACCAACATTTTTATAGACTTCATTGTTAAAATTAAAGAAAAATGGAGACATTAATCACTAAGTTAAGTTAGATAAAAATAACAGAATTGTTTTGTAGATGGAAGTGGTTATTGGAGGAAGTCTAACCAGGAGTGTAGTGCTGCGGGAGCGCACGGGAGCGCCGCTCCCGCACCTCCATTCATCCAAATTTTACTTATTTTTTTTTTTTAGTTGATACTTGGAAGTTTGGAACAAATAGACTGAGATGAAAGCACTAGCTTCTAATTGTGATTTCAAATTTTTAATATGCCAAGTCTAAGTGAATTATTATTATTATTATTTTATTATTATTATTATTATAAAATAGTTTAACCAGATCGGTGATTCTCAACTGAGACTCTCATAGGGCTGGCCAGTAAGTGAAGTAACGTAAATGTTATTATATACCGTACATTATAACATGCCATACTATAGCTTGACATTATCATTATATGCAAAAAACTGCCACAAATCGTAGAGATAGAGAATAAAATTACGTTCTGCCTTTTACTTGGCTAATCTCTAATGCAGAGCTTTCCAAACTGTGTGTCGCGACACATTAGTGTGTCGCCAATACCTCCCAGGTGTGTCGCCAAATTTAGTTAATTATTTTCAATTTTTTTGTATTTTGAAAATTTTGATTTTTGTATCAACAAAATCGGATACAAGATAAACCACCTACTGAAAAATTATCTGATATTTGATATTTGATAACAAAAATTAATTAATGTGTCGTGAAAATTTTTATGCTTAAATAGTGTGTCGCCAACGTGAAAAGTTTGGAAAGCTCTGCTCTAATGCTTATGGAAAATTCCGGTAAAAACAAGAGCTAGCCTATTACTCGTATTTAGAGAAAAAGCTAAAGATTATCTATTTCTCCATGATATATTTGTACTGCATATCAAATTACTGACAATTTATATATATATATATATATATATATATATATATATATATTATATATATATATATATATATATATATATATATATGTGTGTGTGTGTGTGTGTGTGTGTAAATATTGGTAACGAACTAAAGAAAACAACTTAACTGATGTACCGGTAAAAGGAAATAATAGCACAATTTAAAATTATGTACCAACATGCCGATATTTCCTTAGAGCTACTGCACCTTAAAATTTGCCACTACAGCCCTGACTCTAATCACCTTTGGGTGACGTTGATATTTATAAGAAAGTAAGTTCAAATTCCTCCCTTAAGGAATTACAGAATTGTTTAAAAAAGGAGTTTAAAGCGATGTTTAAAGATTTTAAACGATGCTTTCATGCCGAAATTGTCTTGTCTTTTGGTCTACCAAAGGTCAATAAATTGAATGTACTCATATATCCCTTCATTGAGGTACTTGAAACTTAAATATTATCAAATATTATCTAAATAACTGGAATGTTCGTATAATGAGTTTTTTAAGTAAAATTGGCTAACAGTACTGCTATGGTAAGCTTTCACCCTGTGAGGACCAAGGAACATATTTGTCCCATCGGAAATAATGATATAAATTGCACAATGATGCAACGTTTCTACAAATATGTCTACATGTTTATATAGGTATTGTTTATAGTAGTTGTCGGAAAAGGAACCCAAAATGCGTCATTTAAGTGGCTATACTTACTAACATAATTATCTAATTTTGAATAACAATAAAACTTACACTTTTTAGTTCAAAGAAACATATACCGGTCGTCAAAGCGTTAACGAAGTAGTGTTTACATAATTGAGATTTATAAAGGAGCATCTCCACTTAACTTTGGAGTAAGTTTTTAAGTGTTTTACATGTTACTCTTCCAAGCCCCAAGATATGTTTACTAAATTAATGAGGTTGTGTTTGAAACTTTGAAACATACTTTTTTTTAATTTAATGGAGTGGTTTTTTTTTTCGTCAAAGGCAGGGTTTAAATATGGTCTCGCCCTTCTCGGCAAGTCTCAGCAACACCTTTATGAAGTTATCGGAAGATGTTTTTCGTAAATGATTATTCCATCTGTAGTACAGAGCCACTCTATGAAGCATATATAATGTTCTTAATAGATTAAATAATCTAGTTCTCTCTATAATATGCACGATGGATTTGAAAATAATCGCAACTAACATTCTTTGATGTTTTGGCTAAGAAGTCCGCTTTCAACAAACCCCTTTCACTGCTTATAAAAAGGACTCGTTCTGATTCTTGTTCTTCGCCAGTCCCTACCAAGAAAGGGATTATAACAAGTATGCTTTGGTGAATGTTGAGAATTGTAGTGCGGAATTCCTACACATAGAAATTTCCTTCATTAAAAAATGGACTGCGATATCTTGAAACTTTTATTTATAACTTTTTAAAACGGTGGGGAAGTCTTTTATTCTTAAAATTGATAATAGTTTTGAACAAAAGAATTTTCTAACACAGTCGCTTCTTTTGACGTGTCACTTGCTGTAGACTGTTCTTTCTAAAAGCTATTAAAATTATTTTCAGAGTAACATGCACCTCAATTAACTTCGTTTGACAGAAACGGAGCACAAATAAAAATATTATTACGGATATTAACAAAATTTCATATCAACACTGCGCCAAAATTTACAGTCGGAAGGACGAATGGCTTTGATAGAATTTACAAGCATGATTACAGTCTTAGAATTAGGATACTAATTCCTCTTCACACGCACACAGGATAGACTCTAATCATTGGCTTAAGGATGTATCGATCGTGCTCCATATACAAAATTAACATAAATAAAAATTTAGAGAGTCGATTTTAATCACAATGTCGATAACTTACCAAGATTGAAGGTTGTTTTAACTTAGACATAATGAACAATATTTTGTGGAATACATCATATTAGTCCACTTCTTCATACGTATGAAAATTGCACTTGTTGAGCATGTGTAATACAGAACCAAATGAACACAAAGTGTACCTTTCGATTCATTTATTTCATTTGTCTCTTTGTCAATAAGAGGAAAGTAATTAATTAATTTGTCTTGAGGGTTTTCTTCTAATTTTTAAGGGCTTTATTCTGGGGTGGGTGAGTTTTGTTTGTATTGCCTTATGCACGATTACTGTGCTAAAACACACACACACACACACACACACACACACACACACACACACACACACACACACAGCAGTGGGTGGAAATGGCAAAGAAGAAAGGGAGACAACTGCCTTTTGCACTTACGATTCATGGTGAGGCTGACTGAGGCATGGGTGGGGGTAGTCACGTTGTTGTTGTAGGCCTTGCAGATGAGCCTCGAGTCGTGGAAGGACCGCTGGAGTGTGGCGACCATGAGGTGGTTGACGGTGCGTGTCGGTGTTTGCACCTCCGCTGTATAGTCGATCACCTTCGGTAAAGAGGAATACGAGGCCACGTCATTAAAGAAGCCTTTTTCTTCTAAGAAATCACTCACACTCTCTCTCTCTCTCTCTCTCTCTCCATATATATATATATATATATATATATATATATATATATATATATAAGATTATATATATATATATATATTATATATAGTGAAAATAACCACGAATAAAAATTATAACGCGAAATAGTGCTCAAGCGTTTCCATCTAATGACATTAGACAAAAGCGCTTGAGCACTATTTCGTGTTATAATTTTTCTTCGTGGTTATTTTCATCATAAATGTTATTCACGTGTTACGATCTTGAAATAATTCATATATATATATATTTGTTAATGTTTTTATGAATAGTTTCTGCTAAAAACTTTTAAAATGCTTTTTAAACAAATTTTTAACCACTGTAAAATAAAAAATTAACTACCTAAATATATATTTTAATACATTTGTATTTGTAATAAAAATCCGTTACCTGAGAAGGTGAACAAATGCATAAAAATATTTTCTTCGGAAAATTGCATTAAATATATTTAAACCTAAAAATTACTCGATTCTGATAAAAACCAATAAAGACATTTTTGAAATATTTTTAAACAAACAAAATTAATTTCAGTTAAAAATGAGCGAAGGGGTTTTTGTATGAAACAAAACTGACGCACCAGGATTCGAACCCGGGACCTTTTGAGTAGGCATCGCGAGTACTACTACCTTTTGGACGGGAAAGCGTAATGCGTTTCCTCGATTAGTTAAATACATGACGAGTTATGGCCACTTTCACCTCGTCGTAGTATGGTGGTAGCGCTCGCGATTCTTATTCAAGAGGTCCTGGGTTGAAACCCAGGTTGGGGCAATTGTGTCTTACATATAATTAAAAAATAGAGAAACGTTGATATAATTTACAGTAGTTCCATGAAATTCTTAAGTAGCATTTGTTATGAGGTCACTGAAGGCCCTTGAAAATTGAATGAACTCGGCCAAAGTCGTATACAGAAAGAAAAGGTTAAAATTTTCAGAGACTACGATAGACAGCATCATAAACTGTTTCGGGTAACTGTGATTACTTTTCTGAGAACAAGCATAAATGGTTATAACGGAACCACCACATGAATAAATCAATTATTTTGAATGGTTATCAAACTGTTTAGTTTTCACGGTGTTTTTTTCTTTGGCACGGTTGTAACCAAAGCCTTATTTAGTCTGTTTATATAATTAAAGCCTCAGAATATACACTCTTCGAAAGGAAGTTTATGAATTTCAGGGCAAATTAATTAATATTTGTTTGAATTTTGTTAATTTTTATTTTTATGTCTTTTTTACTTTGATGTCTCTGTCAGATGGACAAATTATGAAGCGTCAAATTTCCTGGACGGAGACGTAGGTGCGCGGGTGAGAGTGGACACATTTTACAAAAAAGTCTATCAAATTCTGATATGTCTTAATGTATCTAAAACTTGTCGAAATATACATCTAAATTTTGGAGAGGTCTATGTAAGCGTGTAGTCCATAGGTGGGCGAATCAAAACCTGGATTCGAAGGGTTTCCGCCGGATTCGGATTTGAATTCGAAACATTTTAAATAGATTCGGATTTGATATTTTTATTTTTTTGCGGCACTCTGATTCGGATTCAAAGATTTTTGTGTTCGATTCTGGTTCAGATTTGTATCGGATTTGATGAGTGTTTTATATAATTTTCAAAACCTAAAATTAAATGACAAATAAAAAAACGTATTAATTTTTTTTATCAAATTTCTTTGACAGAAACGGTACCTATACCGAGTTGCCAATGTTCTCCAATTTCTAAGTGACAACATTTTCTGTATTTCAAATTTTACTTTCCTGACCACACTACAGTGTGTTTAAGCGAAGTTGGGCTTAGTAGTTGAATAGATGGCCATCCTCAGTGTTCAGATGATGTAGCGACCCGTAGGAGGTTCGGATCCCACCTAAAGCTGTAGTAGATACGTCCCGCCCGTTACATGACCTTTGCCATTACAAAAGAGGTTAAAAAATGCCAAACATTACTGCCTTCTTTTCATGACTACCAAAGTTATTTATCATGGTTTTTTTTAATTTAAATCTTTTATGACGTACTCCAAACCGTTAGAATTAAACGAGGTAAAATCAAATTAGGAAGTGTAATAAACTAAATAAACACGAAATGGTGCGCATTATACAACTCCAACAATGCACTGAACAGTGAAGCTTCAAGGACAATGTTATACTTTACACGATTTGCTGCAATATATTTCAAAAGGCCGAAATTTTAATTTAGATTTGCAGAACAGAAATTTGAAACCCATATTAATGTTGTTGTTTTTACATTAATATAATTGAAATTAAGTGTAGGTCGGAAAAAGTAATTTAAAAATGGAATTTAAAATTTAAATTAAATCCATTTATTATTACTTTGTTGAATGATTTTGTTTATTTTTAATTAAAATGAGAATATCAAATAGAAACACGAGATTCACTCAATCTCTCACCGCTTCATTCTGTTATACAGGGTGTCTCAGAAATCGCGCACCATATTTAAAGGTGCGGATTACCTGAATCTGTGGTGCGCAACTTCTGAGACACCCTGTATAATATTAAAAACACGCACTACATAATCCACTAGCCTATATGTGTATGTGGATTGTGGATATACACGCGGAGTATATGTAGGAGTATATCATAGAAAAGGAAGGGAAATTTTAGTGGTTTCCTGATGTTCTCATGTTGTCGGAAATTTTGTAAACGGCGAAAATGAGTTCGCTTTAAAATAACTTTTTATCCCGATTGGTTCGATCAAATTGAAAACTTAAACACGAGATGATTATATACAACTACTACTACTACTACTACTACTACTACTACTAATAATAATAATAACAATAATAATAATAATAACATAATAATAATCCTACTTTGTGACCATTTAGCATGAATAAAACCAGCAATTGCTAATTTAATTGCTAATACGAATATAATGACAATAATATATGAATATAATATAAATACAATCAAATTTCTCTCTCTCTCTCTCTCTCTCTCTCTCTCTCTCTCTCTCTCTCTCTCTCTCTCTCTCTCTCTCTCGGTATGGGCCGCAAGGCCTTTTGAGGTACTTCTTTTTTGTAACTCTCTCTCTCTCTCTCTCTCTCTCTCTATATTATATATATATAAAAGGAGCATATAAAATGAATGTAATGAATAATAAACAAATGAATAACATTAATAGCTTATTATATTAATTAACGGCGAATAGAAGCTACATCTTCCGTTGTCTGTCCACTTCTAAACCAAAATTGTGTTTCAGTTAAAATATCGTATTTGATTAAGAATTTAGTAAGTTTATTGTACACGATTTTTTCGGAAATGGGGCGATAATTGAATGGCGTGTTTGGATTTTCTGACTTAAATACAGAACATACTCTGGTTTCCTTTAGATCAGTAGTTCCCAACTTTTTTTAGGCCAACACCCCCTTATGTCCATCAATATTTGCTGGTGTCCCCCTCATAAAGATAATAATATAACAAGATAAGTGATAAGTGATTTATGAATAGAAGGTAACAATTTTACAGTTTCCTAGCGCTCCCTTAAGATTATCAAACGCCCACTGGGGGGCGGTGGCACCCACGTTGGGAATCACTGCTTTAGACTGTCAGAGAATATACCAAGTGTTAGTGATTCATTCATTAGTTTACTGAGTGGTTTAGCAATTTTATCGGATACTAATTTGTATATTTTTACGAGATCATATTAATGTCAGAATCCTTAATTTTTTTTATTTTTTATTGCTAGAGAGATATCGTATGGTAGGATTGGATCAAAGAAAAATGAGTTTGGACACGAATATGAGTGTGGACATTGAAATTCAATTCTTCATTTACAAACATATACGTAGTTTACATAGATGAATATGATTTCATTTTTACACCATACATGCTATATACCAGTGGTTCCCAACCTTTTTTTAGGCCAACACCCCCTTATGTCCATCAATATTTGCTGATGCCCCCTCATAAAGATAATAATATAACAGGATAAGTGAAAAGTAATTTATTAATAGAAGGTAGCAATTTTACAGTTTCCTAGAGCCCCCCCTAATATTATCAAACGCCCACTTGGCGGGGGCGGTGGCACCCACGTTGGGAATCACTGCTATATACAACTGTAAACTACCTTTAACGATTGTACACGCTTCATAGGCTAAAATCTACCATTACAAGAAATTTATAAACGTCTTAGCGACAAAAGGGAACTTACTGAATGAGTCATACTTTGAGTCATATTTTAAATTTCACACAAATTATAAAAGATAATAATAGAAGGGGAAAATGAATGCTGCGCTCTAAAGAAATGATAATAAAAAGAATAATAAAATGAATATGGATAGGAAATGAATAGGAGAAATAATTAAATGATAATGAAAAATTTAATAACGACAACGGCGCCAATCAATAATAATAATAATAATAATAATAATTAGCATCATTTCTTTTCAGGACATCTGGGAGAGGAGCAGCATGTATTGTATTTGTTACGCCCAAACATCGAAATCGCTCAGTGAGCGAAAAAAACAGCCACAACGCGTTGTGGATGCACCTAAGTGACCACACACCGATGTTAGATATTTTTTCGCTTCATGGCCGTTCTCAAACAACCACAACGCGTTGTGGACGATTCGGATATGACCACAACGCGTTGTGGACGATTTGAAACGACCACACACCGATGTCTTTCATCAAACTCTATCTAAACACGACGTATATTGAAATGATATAAACACGACGTATATTTATCGACGTATTCACCGATTAAAAAACAAAGTTAAACAGATATGCAAGAAAAAAGATAAAATCCTTTAAAAAATTATTATCAATAATTTTCTCGTAGGTTTCGATTAATTTTAAGTAACTTTAGAACGAGACGTAAATGTAAAAATTAACAAACTGGTTAGGTTAATTGAATGCCCGGTTAGGTCAACTGAGTGCCCAGTTAAGTTAACTGAATGCCGGTTAGGTTAACTGTACGCCCTTGACGATTGGTTAGGTTAAGCCGTGGTATTTTCGTTAGTTTTAACGAAAATATCACGACTTAACCTAACCAATCGTCAAGGGCGTACAGTTGACCTAATCGGGCATTCAATTAACCTAACCGTGCATTCAATAATTTTCAAATCGTCCACAACGCGTTGTGGTTGTTTGAGAACGGCCATGAAGCGAAAAATATCTAACATCGGTGTGTGGTCACTTAGGTGCATCCATAACGCGTTGTGGCTGTTTTTTTCGCTCACTGCGCGATTTCGATGTTTGGACGTAACATATACTCTATGTTTTCGTGTTAGTCTAGGGCTCTAGGCCCTAGGGCATTTAACTGCTGTATAAAAAATAAGTGAACATTGATTGATTTTAATTCAGTCGATAGATTGTTCCATAATTCCACCCCTAAATAAATGTAGGAATTTCTACTACACCGTAAATACACCGTGTATCTTGTTCGATGTCCGTGACATCCCTTATTATCCATTATATTTCCTATTATCATAATTGGAGCAAGTTGCTTTTAACTGAACATTAAGGAACGCATCTGTACTTCAAATACTGTATGTCTTTAAATTTTAATATATTCAATTTCTTAAAGATTTCTAAAGTATCAGCATAATATTCACTTTGATTTATTTTTCTCATAAATCACTTTTGGTTCATGATTGAAGAGTTAATGATATATTCACATGCGCTTCCATATGAAGTAATATTGTATGCGAGGTGTGGAAAAACTAGTAAAAAGTATAACATTTCAAGTGTATTCGTGGGTAAGAAAATGTAATTTTGTTAGAATAAATGAGAATTTCGAGAGTTTATGATCTATATATTCAATATGTTCTCGAAAAGACGGTTTGTCATCAAGAACAACTTCTCATATTTTCCCTTTATTGACACGTGATATTGTGTGCAAGTCACTAGTAATACTGAAGTCTGGTATTGATTTCTTTTTGTGATTATCAGAAAGTTCGTTTTATTTTTATTTAAGGAGAGTTTGTTTGATTTCACATGGTCACATACTGTTACGGTGTTTCTATTTACCATTTCATTAAGGGATGCAAGCTCGTAAGTCAGTGTACTGGAAGTCTTTCTTATTATGAGAGGTGTGAAAGTCCAGCATACTCTCATACACACAATTCTCTCCCTATTACTCCCTACACATACTGTACATGCATCTTACACAATACACAGTCTTTTCCAAACTTAAGAAAAGACATTGGCATCGTTTATAAGAGCCTCGGAGTCCCCTGGGAAGGGGACTATAAATATCCTTTTGGCTACCCCGCTGCCGGTATCGGGAACGCGGGGCTGGTTCTGCTATTACCGATTCGAGATGTCCTAGGCTTCTGTCTGATTCACTTTTCATAAACTTCTGCAACCTTCGTGGCCTTTCCTCAAATTTCCAATCTGTGAAACACCACCTCTCCTTCTCTAAACCTCACCTTCTCTTCCTCACTGAAACTCGGGTGTTTGAGACGAGTAACAGCAACCCATTTTCTGTGTCCAAGCATCTCGAAAACATTGAGCTTTGATTTTGGCTCTCTTCTTCGTCTATGGGAGTGGCGTTTATGCGGGCATTTGCCCTTGGCCCCTTCTTCCTGAATAAAAAAAAATTCCAAATTCACAAAATTGGCACAATGAAACGTTTAACGAAACGTCTGCTTCTATCTAGAGTGAAGATAAAGTGGTAAAGATAATACTTGCTTTTTCTACAAATGTAAGCCTGGACAATTCATCCTACTTTCATTTAAGGATAAGAAACACTCTTAAAATTGAATTGAATCTTGTTAAATGCCCGCAAGTCATATTTATATGTCACTATAAAACGCTGAAAATGTCTCATTGGGAAACTTTGCCAAACGTTTTTATGTTACATTTTGCTTTTCCTGTTCATCGATGATGGTATTTTCTGATATAAAGGCATCAATCCGTATTAGAATTCTCATTAGGGAATATGCGTTACGTTGCAAACGTTTCGTAGTGGCACGTAACAATATCATCGTATTAAAGACAGATGTATAATGATCAATTTCTATAACCTTTCGATAATTGCATACAAGGTTGGAAAGCTGTACAATGAACGTTCTAGATATAAAACTTTCGCTTTACTTTAGATGAGCTTGAAAACCTCCTCTAAAGAAGCATTTTTGCTGTAAAGGAAAATCAGTTTTTATCCAAGATCCAAATAATAATGATATGTTTACACAAGGATTTTTTTCCAAGAGGTCAGATGTGCTGTACCGGCTCCTCAGTTTCTTCACCCCGACTCAGATACTGTCTCTGTACAGGGGTCTTGTCCGCTCCCGTATGGAGTACGCTTCTCATGCGTGGGGTGCTGGGTGGAATCAAAGGCTTTCCTCTTATCACTTCCCCGGCTCTAACTGACGGTCATCAATACTTCTCTGTTCACCGCGATGTTGCTTCACTCTCTCTTTACTATTGTTATTATAACGTACACTGCTCTTCTCAACTCTCTAACTACAGTACATGCCGCCTTCTTTAAGGAGAGCACAGTAACCAGACTTTCAACACATTCTCATTCCTTTTCTCTGTCCAAATCTCTAATGCAACGGTTAATAGGTATTCTCAATCTTTCATATGAGACGTCGCGCGCGGCGCGGCACAATGACGAATCAACCAAATGGCGAAAATTCCGTTTTCTGTAAATTTAAATTTCTGTAAATTTAAATTTATCATTTAATCATTCACTCATTCACTGTTCATAAAATTACTTACAAAATTAAAAATAACCCATCGAATAACACCTGTTTTAATAAAGTTATGATTCTTTCACAAACTTTAAAGCCGTTTTCCTCAAAACTTTGTTTTGGATCATTCGGCATTGCGCCGCGCGACGCTTCATATCTACTGAACCGGTCAACTCTGGAACAATCAATCTTCCTGGATCCATTCCCATGTCTATGACCTCTAATCCTTCAAACGGAGAGTGTCCAGGCATCGAAAACTTTGGATCTTGATTTTGGCTCTCTTCTTCTTCCATAGCGGGGGGTGTTTTTGGGGACATTCGCCTTTGGCCCCTACTTCCTGCATAAAAAAATATAAAGCGAAACAAATGTTTCCTCCATTTTTCCCCCCATTTTCTTCAGATGAATAGCGTACCCGAGGGCAAACTATGAATAATGAGTTTTAGCAAGTTTTATATATATATATATATATATTGCGATCATAAGTATTTGTACAGAAAAATATTTTAGTTATATTCGTCCTTATCTTTTATACCATGCATTGAATAGTTACGAAAAACTCGCTGTTCGTTTGGAAAAATTAACAAATAAAAAATTGGTTTAATTCCAACAGATAATGTAAAAAATCAAAGAATTTGAAGAAAATAAAAAAGTTAAAACGCAAAAGTTTGTTAGAATAAATGAGAATTTCGGGAGTTTATGATCTATATATTCAGTATATACAGGGTGGGCCGTAAGTTTCCATAAATAGGAAAATTTAAATACGTGCGTCGGTATTTGGATCAGCAGTTTCCGGATGCTTGGATTGGTCGGCGTGGTCCTGTGGAGTGGCCTCCCAGATCCCCAGATCTCACCCCCCTTGATTTCTATCTTTGGGGGCACTTGAAGGCCATGGTGTATCAGGAAAAGATACGAGACATAAATCATCTAAAGGAACGTATCACCAACGCCATTACAAGCATAACGTCAACTGTGCTAATGCGTGTTCATCAACAGTGGGGAACACGTATTGAAATGTGTTTTCAAAACAATGGCAACCATGTAGAGCATATTATATAAATAAAAATGGTTGTCCATAAAAAAATGTTTATTTTTCCTATGTATGGAAACTTACGGCCCACCCTGTAGATCATATAATTTTTATAGATATATACTGTAGATCGTATATATAAAGCACATACATTTATTTAGAAAATAATTTAATGCTTTGTATGTCCAACAAAGTAGTTGAAGAATTTAAAATTTTTATCAGTAGTTGGCTGTTTATTGACTAGAGACTGTTGACAATTCTGAATTCTAGATTTTTTCTGTGAATCTTCGTGGAAAACGAATGACTGTACAAGCCATTGGGTCGTGGTGGTAAAAGGTTATCTACGGATCTTAAGAGATCTGTTGTTGTTGAAACGATTCACAGTTTCAGAACTGAATTTTATCGTTTCCAATTATACCGAACTGATCATTGATTGGTTAAAGGATGGGAGGCTGGAACCATGGCCGTAACTACCTATGAGGTCACCGAGGTCCGGACCTCGGTAATTATTTCCTAAAAAAAAAAAAAGACTGAACCGTTCTCCGTGTATGAAACGCATATTACCGCTTTTCTTTTGAAAAGAGGGAGCGTCGAGCGTGTATTAAACATTAGAGGACTTTTATTATAGACAAGGGTTTTGTGTTTAGTGTATAGCTTGGGTTGTGTTTGTAGATGTCATTTTGGTCTGAATTTTGCTCGTCCCGCCGCGCTCGAAAAAAATCTGGACCTCACTAATTTCTAAACCCTATTTACGGCCCTGGCTGGAACTGCCTTTGAATCAACAGCATGTCACCGATGGAGCGATGCGCCAGTTTGTAAGTTGAGCAGAGGCAGCACCCAAGGTGGAATTTTACAACTTTCCGTGTCACACAGAAGCACTGGATCGAGGTATTCAGCTTGTGACAAGCGGCTGTTACTGCTTGTGGCGCTGAAAGCCGTGACGGTTTCATCACCGCACGAGTTCAAGGAAGATCCACCATGCTTCAGTCGGAAGTCAGAGTACAGGTGTGTGTGGACCTGCCCATAATAGTAGGGTGGATTTGATGGTTCGTGTGGAACCCGATGTGGAACCCGATGTGCAACCACGTCCACGTGCTGAATTCTGGGTAATTCCAGCTTTAAATTTAAGTTGAAATTAGGAAAGAGTTGCAGAATTACAATCTGCGGTATGCTTAGCATATAGGCCTATGGGCCTATGGGCTTTACGTGTTTTCTGCATGGGAAAAAATTCAAGGTCACGGCGGCACCTGAAAATGATGGTTTAGCGTAAAAATATTTTATTTCTGTATTCATAATGTCGTTTGGCAACTCTTATACACATGTAGAATTAAAAATCCCAAAATTTTATTTTGCCTATGTTTCATTCCACCCTACCAGACACCTTTCAGGTCTCATTTCTTTAGATTAAAATTGGTTATGACGAGTGAGTGTCTCATCCCATCAATGTCTCTCATTGTCTTCTTAAATATGCAATAAAAGAGTAAGTAAAGAAACATTCACCCATGAAATATACTTGAGAAATGTTAAAACAAGGCCACTTTTGGACAAACTCTTATTCGAAACAAAACAAAAAACAAAGACATTTATTCAGAAAAAGAATACAAGTTGCATAAAGTTGTACAATATTTCACAACTTTTTTCTGTACAATTTAGATATTTCATATGGTATTAAATTTTTACCTTTTTAAAATTTTTTTCCTTAAAATTTCAAAAACTTTATTAACTTTTATCTCTTCCTTTAATGAACCCAAATTCAATTTTCTTTATTCTTTAGAAATTTTAAACTAAAAATGTCACTCTCCTTTCTTCTATTTAAAGGATAAAACAAATCTAATCGGTGAGTAATCTTGAATGAGGCCATTCTTAAGTTGACCTTGACCCGAGTGAGTCTCGTACGTGGATCGAGGTTTACGACCCGAAGGGAGGAGTCTTACGAGGTAATGGAACATTTCCGAGAAAGCGAATCAGTCTTATTAACGAATGAAGCTTTTTCTCTCGCGATAACCAAAGAGATATCTCTTGATCCTTAGCAATAAAAACAGTGGGACACATTTAATGAACCAAAGAGGGAATTTGTGTGTTTTTCTTTACAACAAATTTGCTTGCTTTTTACTTTGCTGGTTTAGTTTTATTTTTGGAAGATTCGTTTACTTTTTTTTATCAATAATCACAACATTTTATAAGCAAATATATTTTTTCTTTTATCAAAATAGGATCGAAAATTTCAGTATTTTTATTTTTGTAATTTTCAATCCTTGAAGAACATTTAAATGTATCAACAGAAAATATTACATTTTATCTACAAATTTAACTTGATTAAAATTATTTTGCATTTCTTCAGCTTTCAAAAATTATTTAATTAAAGTTTAGAACTTAATTAAAGTTCAGAATACCTTTTAACTTCGGAAAGGGGAAGGGTCTTCTCTAAGACGGTATAAAATCGTCTGACGTTAGCGTGATAAAATCGATATAAAATGGATACCATAATACGTAATTTTGAAAGGAAAACCAATCTTTTGGACAAGCAACATCTTCATATTAATTCAAAATGGGGATCAGTTTGTGTTTGTTATTTCACATTATATTGCTATATTCAGCCTCGATTATATTATTAATTAACAACATTTCAATTGAAATTTATATTTATATATTATTAATAAAATATATGAAATTTTGAATGAAGGATATGTGAACCATTTGCAATAATTATAATAAAGGGTAATTTTCATTTAATACTTCATACACTTTATGTATTGTATGTTATAAGTTCTTTCAATTTTTATATTGGTAATTACTTCTACAAAGTTTATTAAAGATGTTATTAAAATATATTAAACTCTATATTGCTATTTTCATTTTCATTTAACAAGAAATTATGTACATTTATAAAACATGTTTATGCAAAAGGAACAACTTCTACATATGAGAATGTTTCGCTTCAATACACGAGACCTTATCGAGAAAAGAACATGTTTTTAGTGAGAAAACTCAACAGTTGCTTTTAGCTGTTATTAGACTTCATACTTTTAAATCTTGCGCTCCATCGTCAATAGAAATAAAGCCCATTCCTTTAATAATGCATCGCGTGCTAAACCCTTTCTATCCCTGGGGCCTTCTCTAGAACTCGATAAAATTGTCTGTCATTAGCCAAGAGAAATGAGTAAAGTGGTGGGCTGAACATCAAAGAGTGAAGGCGAAGCACTGGAATACCTACCAGTGACTGTGCCTGCTCTTATTCTCGGCTCGTGCCTGCTGAAATTGGTATAATATACAAGACAAATTCATGAAATATTTCTTTTAACCATTAAATCAAATTAACGGATATTTTCAAGTGTTTTTTATTCCGAGTAAATATTGTTAAGGAAATATAGATCGTTGGCAATCTTTTCATCTTTGATCTGAAACTATGAAAGATTCTGCATTACACGCAAATAAATGAGAAGAATCTCCAAGTTACTTGAACGACATTTTGATTAATTTATCAGACATGATTACCCCCATTTAACAACTCTGCTGTTGTTTCTTCCTTAGTATATCGTTATATATACAGGGTGAGTCAAAACTCTGGAAACATAGAACTATGATTTTCAATGGAAATATATATGTATATTTGCATTGAAAAGCATAGTTCCTATGTTTCCAGACCTTTGACACACCCTGTATATATATATATATATATATATATATATATATATATATATATATATATATATATATATATACATATTCTACTTTTTGTAGAATAATAATATATTCGTAACGACTGATCACTTTAAGTATTTGATCGATGCAATAACTTCCTAAAGTTTATTAGTACTAGTGAGGAATGTGTGTATTTAACGCAATTAACAATGAATAAGGTTAAAACTAATTTAGTCCTTTAATACTAATAGAATGGCAAATAGAAATGAAATGAGACCTCACTTGTATTATGCCTGAAAGCGAAATATTCGCAGGCCATAGAATTCACACGTGACTGATTTCAAGCGGCAGAGAAGGAAATATAATTAATTTGAGCTTCATTTCGATATCGGTGCCACAGACAGATAAACAGTGCCCAAAGCAAATTTGCTTTTGCTATGTTTCCATTCAAAATGATTCTAATAATTTCCTTTATCAATTTTTTTTTTCCATTTTGGGATTGTTTTTGTTTGTTAATTTTTCAAAGAAATTCCCTTTTAAATTAAGTATAGCTGACGTTTACGTGAATTCATTTTGCTAGTTTTTATTAAAATTAGAGCAACTTTCCATTTTTTTTAATGCAGGAAAGGAGGGCTAAAGGCGAACGCCCGCAAAATGCTCTCCCTGTAGAAGGAAAAGGAGAGGGCCGAAATCAAGGTCTCCGAGGCTCTTGAAAATGATGCCATTTTTCTATATTTTGAAAAGATTGTGTAGTGTGTAAGATGCATTTATGTGTAATGAAGAATAGAGGGAGAATTGTGTGTTTGACAGCATGCTGGACTGCTCACAGTGTAGACAAGACACGAAAAAAGATCAGCTAAGGAGAACAGTGAGAGGAGAAACGGGAATTCCACCACTCCCTGTCTCCTGCCTAACGTCCTCCCCTGGAATGCTCCCTAGTCGATTACTAGACACCGTTGATCAACTTTTTAAAAATGTTATATGGGGTTGTTAATCCCCTTCGCAACATCTTAGGTTATACGAAGGAGGGGAGCTACAGATTTACGTGGGATCCGAACCACGGGTCGCTACATTATCTTGACGCAAAGGACGGCCTCCCATCGAACTACTATCAGACCCACTGTCGCTTAACTCCGCTAATTTACGTATGTCTTCTGTCAACATTCAGATAAAAGATTTGTTTAGGTTATATTCGAAATAAGATGAATAGGACATGTACAGGGAGACCCATAAGTCCCAATCGGTTATAATTAAAGCGAAAATACAAAACATCAAACAAAGTAAAAAGTTTATAATAAGTTTAGAAATATTTATTGATTATTTAAAAACATATTTTTTAAAATTTATTTTAAAATCCACTAGCTGGATTTTCGCTTCACTTATAACCGATTATGATTATGGGCCACCCTGTACTAATATATACACATGTCATTATTATTTTCATTTTCATTTAATACCATTTCATCTTATAGATAAAATACGAAATAGTTATTGATAAAACACTTAAAGAGAATAGATCTGGAAGAAAAACGAATGATTTATTTATGTAAAATCACTCAATCATTTATTTCCTTAAATTCACGTGATCATTTTGTAATAGGAAAGTAATTTCGGATCATCTGAAGATCAGGGCCCCCAACCTCCGTTAGTTAGCCTTATAAGGCTAACTAACGAAAATATCACGACTTAACCTAACCAATCGTTAGGTCAACTGTACGCCCTCGACGATTGGTTAGGTTAAGTCGTGATATCTTCGTTAGTTAGTCTTATAAGGCTAACTAACGAAGCCCGGGGGCTCTGATCTTCAGGTGATCCATAATTTGTATTATTCACTTTCTATTTTGTGTAAATAATGAATAAACTAAAAGGTACGCCATTGATAAGTGCGCAAAGGCTTCTTTCATACATTGAAAGCATTCAACTAAATACTTTGTTACGAAAGTATGTAGATAGACTATGGTATATAAACATAGATAACTACAGGTATATTCTTAAATATACCCTTACAGGCTTACAAGACATATTAAGTTAAGAGTGAAAAATTAATACCAAATTTTAATGACTCATTATTTCCATTTTTTCCATTCTATATTTCCCTTCCATCAGTTAAATTTTGATTTGGATAGTTTACTGCCTAAAAATTTAAACTGAAGTAAAGTCGCCACTAATTCTCATTTCCAATTCCAAAACTTGCTCAATGCTCATTCCACGCGCATAAACTTTAAATTGAGTTCACTTACACAAAAATAAATTTTTATACCGCCGCGCGGCCATTCTATGATTACTAATATAATAATAATAAAATTATATTTTATAACTATGCGCAGGCAACTGAGCGTTATTCATTCAAAGAGTACCATGATAATAATAGTCTGTCCATTAACTCCTACGTACGTAACAAATAGCGAGTACCTGCGCGTTCTTTAATACAAAAATACTTAAATTTCGGTGCTACTGTAGTATGCGGTCTACCGACGATTGGTTAGGTTTAGTCATGATATTTTCGTTAAAACTAACGAAAATATCATGACTAAACCTAACCAATCGTCAAGGGCGATTGACAATGGGATGTAAACAAACAATTAGTAAACAAGATAAGAAGCTATAATTAAAAGGTAGACCGCCGAATCGTAGGTAGACCGCATACTACAGTAGCACCTAAATTTCTTTATTGGTCTTTGTAAAATAATGTTTTCAAATGGTAACACTTGAAAATGTGTTACGCGCTGAAATGCGACCAAAGCTCAGGAAAGATTTAACTTCGATAGAAATATACTCAGCTTATTTATATGGTTGAGTCCTTCCTCGCTTAATTTACTCGAATTAGAAACATTGCCGCGCTGTCATTTTCTCACTTCATTATATTACTCAAAATCGATCAAACTTATAATATATAAAATCTTTATTTTATTGTGTTTCCGTAATCAGTTTGTTTATCGGCCCATTACATTCTTTGGACTTATTCACGCGTATTCTGAATTCACTTTCATACCTTCCGTTAATGTGATTTTATTTTCCCAAAGTTTCGTAAATCTTCCGAAGAATTAGACTTCGGAAAGTTAAAAAAAAAAAAAAAAGCCGTAATTGAGGTCGTCGGAAACTTTCCTGCATTTCTCGAACGCGAACCGCCGCTAATTTCTGGTACAGGTTCGTGCGTTTAATGATTTTGGGACGTCGGTTGACGAAAGAATCGATAGAAACTGTTTTTTTCCTTTCTTTTTCGGAAAGTATCATAA
The DNA here is from genome assembly GCA_023014485.1 of Bathynomus jamesi. Taxonomy (NCBI): domain Eukaryota; kingdom Metazoa; phylum Arthropoda; class Malacostraca; order Isopoda; family Cirolanidae; genus Bathynomus; species Bathynomus jamesi. The sequence continues at coordinate 904,056 of JAJOZX010000255.1, read as the reverse complement.
CTTTACATACTTTTTCAGTACGAGTTTTTAATACAATTGTTTTTTTGTGATCTAATTTTAGATTAATGGCCACTCAATGATGGTAGACTGCAAATGAGGCGTCGCGAGTATGAGGGGCGAACTCCCCAAACCAGTTTTGAGATAGACGCGGGGGCACATAGCGCAAATACACGCATTGAAAATAACTACATTTTGAACGTACGAGGGTGGGGGTATTTGGTATACCAAGTCGTCTGTGTATGGGGGAGGGTTTGAACTATTCATTGGTGGAACAATCGCAAAATCGCCAATGTGACGAGTTCGCCCTTCGTACTCGCGACGCCTCATACCTCAAAAGTGAGGTGCAGCTTTAACTGTAGGATGTCCTAATACTCAAAAGTTCATTGTAATAATATTAAATAAAAATAAAGTAAATATAAGCTTTTGTCTTTCGTTTCAACACGACTTTTGTTCGAATTTCTACATTTGCTTACAAACGTTTTCAAATCCAAATAAATCGCTCTGCTTTCATCAGTATTGTATTTACATTAAAATTATGACCAGTTTTCGCTATGAATATCATACGTACAATTAAATAGGTCTGAGAATATAAACATTTAAATATTTTTCAAATGACTTTTCAAAAATAATACTAATTAAATTATGAGCTTGAATAGAATATGTTAAACTTATAAAGGATTAATTATGTAAAGAGATTAGAGATTTGTATTTAATCTGTGTTTATTTAAGAAAATACATTAACTAAATTAACTAAATGAAAAAAACAAAGCTTTATATTATTATAAATATGACGTTTAATTTTACGAACGAATTAAATTAATCTTATAACGAAGAGCACCTGAAAGAGATAAAGGAGTTCCTCGCTCCTCCACCAAATATGAAGTTCATCATGAAATTGCTTTTAGGTTTCTGAAGTTAAATGCAAACACAACATACCATTTCATTCTTCATCCAAATGACTTCTGGCGCTGGTTTTCCCCCTTCAACAACGCAAGATATCCGGAAAGTTTGTCCTTCCCGTAGAGGCCCAATTATCGGTTTGTACAAGGGCTGTCCTCCTATCCTCAGGGTAGGAGTCGATGGAGGGACAACTACATGCAAATTCAAATGCGTAGCTCGAGAATTTGCTGAAAAAGAAGAAAAAGTAAATAATATATTATCACGGACATTCATAGACACTATATAGTTATTTATCTCTCTCTCTCTCTCTCTCTCTCTCTCTCTCTCTATATATATATATATATAATGGGAATATCGAGAAGAGAAGAGCAGATAAAGGGAACGAAAAATAGGGAAACAGAAACAGTAAGAAAATCAACACACGAGAAGGGCGAAAGTGAGAATGAAAAAAAAGACACCAAAACTACCAAAAATCAGACAGCGAAGATAACAAAGAACCCCCCCCCCCCAAAAAGGCAACCCTAATAATATACAGAAGTTATCTTCAAAGAATGAAATAATACAAATTCCAAAAACGAAGGCACCGAGGAGGAATATAAAAGAAACTGTGTGCATATACTATGTAAGAGATAACCGCAAATATAGCAGAGGACAGTGTTTATGTAAACACGCAACCATGTGTTAATTCTAATGTAATAATAATAATGGCCAATGTAAATTTGGTGTCAGTTGCAAATTCTACCACCCGACATTTGCAAGAATTTCACAAGACATGGAAACTTCAAATGCGGTAAAAAGTGCTACTAATAAAGGAAGACCCCAAATACTTCAATAACTTTGCAAAAGATAAACAGGAAATTGCGCCACTATAGGGCCCTTGAGGAAAGAAAACAATGAACTAACGACGATTTAGAAGAAATATCTGAAATATTGAGAGCTCAGTATGAACCAGTTTTAATTACCCCTAAAAGTGACAAAGTGGTCTCTGGTCACAATACCTTCTTCGAAGAAAGGCTAAAAGAAAGAATATAACTGATTTTAATTTGGACCGAAAAATATAGAGCGAGATATAAGGCAACATTCAGCCGCAGGTTCAAACAAATGGGACGTATCCCTATCCATTGTCCCTATATATAAAAGAGGAGACAGATCCCAGATAAAGAACTATAGACCAGTGTTACTGACATCACATTTCACCAAAATATATGTAATAATTATATTAGAGAGACAATTGACGTCTCTTTAGAAACACAGGAAAGATTCAGTGAGAACCAGCACGGATTCCAGTCAGGAAGATTGTGGCTATCACAACTGATAGAGCACTATAACAACATAACTGATGCCCTTTAAAGCAATGAGAACTATAATGTAATATACACAGACTTTGCTAAAGCATTCGACAAGTGTAATCATTGTATAATAGCAGATAAAATCAGCAGAAGAATTAGAAATGCAGATGATGTGAAATCCTTTCAGACAGACACTTACAGAATATACAGTTGGTCAGAAGAAAACAACAAAGAACTTAACACCGAAAAATTCCAGCTCCCAAGATATGAAAAAAATGAGGAACCAAGACAAACAGATAGGCAGAAAATCCAAAGAAACAAAGAATTGTGGAGTTATAATGACCGACGATACAAAATTTGAGACACAAAGTCAGATAACGATAAACAAGGCAAAAAGAATTACGAAACAGATACCGAGAACCTTTAAAAGAATGGACAAAGAAATAATGATTCCATTACTGAAAACACCGATCAATTCAAACCTGGAACACTGCTCAGTCTTGCTCCATATAAAAAAAGAAGAAATCAATGAACTAGAAGAAATGCAAAGAAATTTAACAGCCAAGATAAATGGCTGCAAAGAATTGAATTCCTGAGAAAGACAACGTGAATTAAATCTATATTTGCTGAAAAGAAGAGAGAGGTACAGAATAATATACGTATAAAAATAATAGAAAAACTAGTGCCTAACCTCAAACTGAACCCCATAACCACCCAAACAAAAATGGAAAATAGGAAGGGTAAAATGTGCCTTGAGCTAAAGGCCAGACAAGGGCATTCCTCAACTCTGAAAGAAATTAGTTTTGTTGTCAGAGGGCCAAGACTATTCAACCAACTACCCAGAGACATCAGAAACATCACAGATATCAAAACTGAAGTCTTTAAAAGAAGTTTAGACGCTAGACTCAGGACGGGGTGCCTGTGTATGTGAGGTGAAGTGTTCAGAACAATTCCATCCTGCATAAAGTCAAGTCTAGAGGAGGGACCAACAGCCTGACCGTGTAAATGTACAAGGTTACGAGGTGTATATATATATATATATATATATATATATATATATATATATATATATATAATGTTTTCAGTTTTAAAGGAGCTATGCACAATTACACATTTCGTCGACGGAACATTTTGACACTGTTACTTACCCTAACTCAACCTAACCAAATCTAGCCTAGCTAAGCCTAATTTAATCTGACTTATGCTAATGTGGCCTAACCTAGCCCGTAGGTCAACTGTCAATCGAATGTCTTGCTGACGAAATATAGCAGGAATAATTTCAAAACGATCACTTTCAGAAAGTTTTAGAAATCATTAATTTTTCTGAAAATTATATATTGGACACTTAAATTACATATTTTAAACTATAAATTAAAGTGTCATTTCACGTGTAAAGTTAGTGACTGATCTGATTTTCTGAAAGTTTCATGTTTTATAATCTCGAAGAGAACAAAAACCGTGAACTATTGAATGATTACAAATTGTAAATGAAACTTCTTTTGTACAGTATTTCTAGGCACGTGATTTCCTTATCTGTCTTTATAGATGATATGCTCATGTCTTTATTGAGTGTATTGGATTTATTTTATATGTACAGTAGGTAGAGAGATTGGTATATTCTACAGTATATTTATTAGTTCCTCTGAATATTTTAAATGTTTCGATATACAACTCGTACATATTTTTGACAAATGCCTCGATGAAACTTCCAGCAGATATTTTCCAAAACGCAAAATCACATTTTGAGATTGCATCATATCGGCTTCTTTTATTCTGTATAGGAAAAACCTTTTGCGTGGCACCCTGTCCAGCAACGTTATCAAATTCGAGACCGAGATGTTCTGACGAAATTTAATATTAACGCACTTACTGAACACACGCACGTACCGTACAAATAAAACGCTAACACCAATCAACCCGATCGGGAAATCTCTCTACGATCTACAGTACGATGATAAACTTTTATTAATGAAGGCATGTAAAAAGTTAGTTTTAGATAGTCTTATTAGAATACGTAATAAAAGCATGACACAGTTAGTGTCTTAAATGAATCTTTCGGGACCAAATAACATGCGTATCTATATTTCATTTGTTTCTTTTCCTTTCCATAAGAGTAAGGTCATTTGTCATCAAACGTACACTATATTCAATTATATACTGTATATTTTTCCTTGCATTTTACGCTATGCTAGATTTCTACAAGATGTATAAGATGGGTTTCGTCTGTCTGAGAGCATATTTAACGGAAGTTTCTGAGTATGTGTTCATTGTGAACAAAATATTGGGTTTTAAAGCGAAAGCGCAGCATTGGTGGTTTCCAAAGTGGAGGTCGATATTTGTTTCAGGTGAAAATTGAGCGTATCCACTACGCGTTATTTTGAGAGTAAATTGGGTACATACGAGTACATAGCTGCTGCTAAATGTTTTCCTTTCCTTGTTTGTTGTTAACAAGACTGAAGCGAAAAGATTCAAACACGAGAGAGAAAAATAGAAGTTCTCAAAAATCGATTCCATTTAATGATCGCATTTTCCTCTTAACACTTAAAAAAGTCAGATTCATTAAACTTCCTTTTGTGTTTAAGGGAAATTTTGCACCAGATACAAAATTTGTTTTTTATATCGATAAATTTTTCATACTTCATTTACCATTATATACCAGGTGTTCCCAAAATTGTCCTTATTTCTAAATAAATTTTCTAAGCTAAAAGAAATTAAGCAAAACACAAAGACAAACGCAATAGGTACGTAGAACAGGAGTTTATTAACCTTAACGGAAAAACATGTTCAGTGGAATTGATCTTTTATCTAACACAATATTGAACCTTACACAAACGTTTGACGTAATTTTTGGAAATAGCTCAGCTGAGATGTTGTTGATTACCTCATAGACTTTGGTCTTAGAGGTCTTCAAGTGTCTTAAACTTGGTAGAATAAATCCTGTTTTTATGTAACATTAGAAAAAAAATCACTGGGTGTGAGGTCAGTCGCCCAGAAAAATGCTTCCTCAAAATGTTGCGAGCTTCACAAGCAGTGTATGGAGGTGCTCCATCCTGCTGAAACCACTGTGAATCTGGGGTAATGCAGTTATTTCTTTTCCGGGACAAACTAATTGGTTGTGGTAAGTAGAAATCTTGTAGCATCTGACAATATAAATTTTGTGTTACCTTACTATTTTTCCAGTTTCGTTCTCAAAGAAGTAGGGACTTACTACACCATATCACACAACAGCGACCAAAGGCGGCTATCTGTCGCAGCCAAAATAATATCCCAACATATACACAAGCAGCTAACATTCTAGTTAATCACTACGCAAAGATAAGTCACTTAAACAGAGACAACAACCAGAAATACGCAGACAGACAAGCAGCCAGACACAAGAAAACCTACAGACTCGAAACGACCATTACACCCTTCAATACAGACCAGACCATCAAGATCATCAAAAACATTAAGAATTCGAAGGCTACTGGACCAGACAACATATCTAACATACACCTTAAACACTTGGGCCCACAGGGAATACTAGCTCTCATAAACATCAGCACATATTCATACTAACACTGTATTATTCCTTACATATGGAAACAAGGTAAAATTATTACACTACTCAAACCAAACAAAAATCCAACGGAACCAGCTTCCTATAGTTACTTTACTATGCACACCTTCCAAAGTAACAGAAAGACTAATCTTACAAATCACGAACCCACACATAATACTATCGTCTACTCAACATGGATTCAGACCTCACCACTCAACCACGACATTACTCACTAACCTCACGCAGCACATCATGGATGGCATCAACTCCAGATGACCAGCTCAACGCACACTATTAACAACAATAGACATTAGTAAATCATTTGATGCTATCCCACGCTTCTTTCTCATAAACAAAATAATCAGCACAAACATGCACAATAACACCAAAAGATGGCTGAGCAACTATCTTTCAGGAAGATACTCGCATGTCACATTTAATGGCAAGTCATCCAAAAACAAGCTTTTTCCGAACTGGGTCCCTCAAGGCTCTGTTCTCTCACCAACACTCTTCAACTTATACATGCATGACATTCCAACACCCATAGATAACAAGCTCTAACAAGCTCTAACAAGCTCTAACATCCACCCACAACAACGTCGACACCGCTACAAATAACCTACAAACATACATAAAGAGTATACAAGACTGGCTCACACACAATAGACTCAAAGTAGTGCCCACAAAATCAACCATCACCTTGCTAACAAGCAACACAAAAGAACACCAGATAACTCCACAGATTACACTAAACAACACCAACATTCCACACACTCATAGGACCAAAATACGTGGGGTCACATACAACACATCATTATCTTTTGCAAACCACATTCAGGACATTAAAAACAAATGTACGTCAAGACTTAACACGCTTAGGGTACTAACAGGCACAAACTTTGTACACCAGCAGGAAACAACATCACTCATATACAAACAATATATTCGCTCAGATATGGACTATGCTAGCCCATGCTGGGCACCCATTATCTCAAACACACACATAAACACCTTACAGACAACACAAAACAACGCACTTCGTATCATTACAGGATGTACTCAAAAAACACCAATAGAACACCTGCACACAGAAAGAAAAATACTGAAAGTTAGGGAACAGTTAGACATAAGGGGAACACAATTCATGGCAGCAGCGACAACTAACACACGACACCCCTGCCACTACATGTACAATCATGCACCAACACCTCGCACCATTAAGGTAACACCAGAGAGACATTATAACCAAATACTCCATTCCATACCACGCCCCACAGACATCACACAGTGCAAAAAACATATACACACACACCTAACCCACAAAGCACTGACACGACTCGGTCCGAATGCGGTCCTAGGTGCGAAGCCGCCACCCATTGACAGGTCAGACACCAGCCTGAGCAGATCGGATCGAGTTAACTTAGCACTATTCCGATGTGGACATCACCCCAACTTACAGACATAAAAACACAGACTAGACAACTCCACAGACGACACCTGCCACCTGTGCCAGGACACACCACAAACAATTGAACACATTATGACAGACTGTACCGCTCTAGCACAACAACGAACACAACACAACATCACTAGTGCGCTGACCCTCTGGTCCACTCCGGAGAGGGCGATCGGTTACCTGCGTGCCGCTGGCTTGCTCGATCAGGGTGGGCTGATCGGCTAACCAAAAACAACAACAACAGCGACCCAAATGTTGTTTAGCACCACTACGTGCAATTTCTATTGGAACGCCAGCATGGCTTCTCCAGAAACGAAAGTTTTGCTTATTAATCTCCCGAGACAGCTGTACATAACACTCGTCAGTGAAATGGATGTGTTTCAAAAACTCAGGATCTTCTAACTTTGCTAAAATCCATGTTGCGAATTCCATTCGTTTTTGTTTTTGAACATTAGTCACTGTAGCTTGTGAATGAATTTTGTAGAGAAAAAGGTTTAATTCGGTACGAAGTATACGACGAAATGTCGAACTGACTTCTGCGGACTGCAGGCAATAAGTTCATGAACCATATTCACGTGTTGCACACTTCTTGTGGATCGTCACCTGCCACTCTTACTCTTACAGTATGTTGATTGCTGACATTTGATATTCTTTGAAATTTTCTAACAGTTCTTGATATTATCTTTCTGTCGAGTAGATCTGCGCATCCATATTCTCTGCAAATGTTCTCTGCACCTGCGTTATAGAATTTGTCACATGAAAGCACCCAGCTATCTTGATTTTCTCTTCCAGCTGCAAACATGGCATCACTGTTTGAGGGCTGAGTCAAAAGATATTGTCAGCCACAAAAATTAATTATGATGACTAAAATTAACATTTTTCTGGTGTTAAAGTTATTGTAATGTAGACAGTGGTTTTACTTATAAAATATAATTCGACAAAGCTTCTGTGGATAATTTTGAAATAAATCACAAATAGTTTACGCTTTAATCGCCTTAAATCGTTTTCTTTGAAAAGTTAATTTTTAAAGAAATTGATTTAAAGTGATTGAAGCGCAAATTATTTGCATTTTATTTAAAAATTATACATAGAAGCTTTATCGAGTTCTATTTTTGTAAGTAAAACCACAGTATAGATTATAGTAAATTTTACATCAAAAAAGTTTAAATTTTAGTCATAATAATTAATTTCTGTGACTGACGAAAATATTTTCTTAAGCATTTTCTTACTTATTTACTTATTATAGTGATCTATTAAAACCATCTCAGTTATCCTAAACTAGGAGCTTTTCCGTGTCATGTACTGTTTCCGATTTTGCTGAAAATAAGATATTTAATGTAGATTTTTACGCTGATTTAAAAAATGTAAGTCTTTTTTTGGAGATTTGAGCGGTTCAAAAGTTAGGTTAGGTTAGGTTAACTGAATGCCAGGTTAGGTCAACTGAATGCCCGGTTAGGTCAACTGAATGCCCGGTGAGGTTAATTGAATACCCGGTTAGGTCAACTGTATGCCCTTGACGATTGGTTAGGTTAAGTTGTGATATTTTCGTTAAAACTAACGAAAATATCACGACTCAACCTAACCAATCACAAAGAGCTTACAGTTGATCTAACCGGGCATTCAGTTGACTTAACCGGGCATTCAGTTGACTTAACCGGGCATTCAGTTGACTTAACCGGGCATTCAGCTGACCTAACCGGGCATTCAATTAACTTAACCGGACAGAAAAATAACGGTCGAAATCTATTCACACAAATACTTAGTGACATAAGCCAATATTGCTAAAGAATACAATAACTTGTATTAGTTTTCAGTTGTATTGTTATAGTTTTTGACCTAATACAAAATTACAATAACAAACATAACTTTTGAACCTCTCATTTCTCCAAAATATGACTTACATTTTGTAAATCAGCGTAAAGATCTACATTAAATATCTTATTTTCAGCAAAATCGGAAACAGTACATGAAACGGAAAAGACCCCTAAACTAATAAAATTTACTTGAAAAATAATATTTTGTTGGTCTTTATTCGTTTAATTGTGTAGTTATATGCACAACTCGTCTCCACCAAAATTTGAAGCTTTTCATCCGAAGACGACAAAAAACAATGAAGCATAAAAAGGCAAAATGCCCAGTTTGCGACTCCCAAGCTTTCAAAACACTAATTTTCCTGCTTCTTTGAGCCCTCCAGGTTCTCAACTCTGGTTCAGCCATATTGTTCTATGTAGACTAGATCCTTAAGGAAGCTTAGTGAAGACCTAGTCAAGTAAGAACTTCTATGGCCTTACTAGGCGTCATCGTCTTTTCCTAAGTTCGTAGAAATTTTGAGTACTGATAATGAACTTAATAACAGTAAATTTAACTACAGTTTTAGAAGAAATAAAAAATTAGTTTCACCTAATTTTGACTAATTCAGCTCCCCAATTCTGGTTAAGGAAGGCCTTTCCTTCACTTTTATATGATATGTTTGGAAATAGAAAAAGATGTCCATACTATATTTCTGCTGAGAAAAGTTTTATTCAGGAAAAGAATCAGAAATGTCTGCAAACGTTTGAAAAAATACATTGTTCGCTGCAACCATTTTACTTCCATTTCCACATCTTAAAATGATACTTTGCGTGACCACCGAAACAGATTTCAACTCATTTGTTTAACTTTTGTTTGAAATGCTTTTTTTTACTTATTTCTCCGCCATTCTTTTTGTCCTGTGACGTAAATTCCTTTCCTGCGCTCAGCTTTCTGACAGCTAATTACCGTCTTCCTGAAGTTAATCCTCTCTCTTTCGTACACTTCCTGCCCCTAAAACCGGTACTCCACTCTCTCTATACTAGAAAATATTACACGAGATCCAAATAATTTTCCCTTAAATTCTCTACAATGGAAATATCCTCCATTGACTGTTCTCCTTCAGGGTTAATGTATACAATATGCATATTATAATTTCAAAGTAACGTAATCTAGGCTCCATCTTCATTTCCATTTTGCCTTTTTATGCTTCACTGTTTTCCGTCGTCTTCGGATGAAAATCTTCAAATTTTAACTTTTGAATAACACGAAAAGAGGAAAAAGATTCCGTGTGTCGGAATTTTCATAAACGATAATTTCCTCAGAGCGTAAAATAAAATGCACATAACTGTATTTAAAAATGGGTTGGCGTGTATGGGCGCATTGGAAATGTAAATAAGTGTTTTTTTAAGCCAAATGTTGGTTGAATATAGAAAGGATAGATAATTTTTTGCATTTATTTTTCATGCTGCATATGTATTGTCTTGCAATAAATGCAAATATAGGATGGGTCACAAAAATGTACTCGATTTTTAAATGTTTATTAAATCTACTACTTTTAATGCAAGACCACTTAACTTAAGTAATACATAAAGAAACTCAGAAAGTTTTGTTTGACTATAACGAATGTTAATGTTCGAAATGTCCTCCTCTAAGTTCTGCACACTTACGAATACGTACGGAATAGTTTGTGACTACAGACTGAAGTGGTCCACGTGAAACTCTAGAAATAACCCTCGTTACAGTTGCTCCGTCCTGTTGAAACCAAGCACCAGGAACGTTTCTCAAACGCCTCCAAAAAAAAGTGTTCAACATGTGAACGTAAAGTTTCGCATTCACAGGCCCCCTTCCTCAGTATCCTGATCTTCTAAAAAGTATGGACCGTAAATCCGACGACTACTGAGACCACACCATACCATTATTTTTGGGGAGTGGAGAGGCAATTCAACAAAGTGAGCTGGTTTCTCCATGCCCCAAAACCGAAAATTCTGTTTGTTTACCAGGCAATTATTCGTCGCTGAAAACTATGTCATCTATGTTGATTTCTGCTCGATCAAAAATCCTACTGAATCGCACACAAAATTCAAAACGTTGACGTTCGTCATCTAAGGTTAACTGCTGCATCAACTGAACTTAAAGGAGGCTATTTCGAACATTTGTTATAATTAAGTAAAACTTTCCGAGTTCCTTTATGTATCACATAAATTACGAGTCTTGCATTAAAAATAGCAGATTTAACAAACGTTTAAAATTGGGTACATTTTTGTGACCCACCTTGTACAAACATGAAGTATATGAGTGTTTTATGACAAAAAAAAAGCTAATAAATGTACAATTGACGTTTCTTTTAATTCCATACTACGCCAAAATTCTTTTATATTACAGTATGTTAAACTCGTGATGTGCTTCAATAAAGCATCGAAATCTTGCAAGTTGAAGATAAAGCAATTGCACTCTTATTTTATATTAAGAGAAATAATATATATTTTCTTTACAATGTAACATACGCTGATAACGCGGGTTACGTTCCGAGAGACCCCCGCGATAACGCGGTCCGCATTATCTATTGTTAAATATCTTACGGACCAAATACGTTAGGTTCGAAAGATCCATCAAATATTTAACTTTTACCTAAAATATTAAATATTTACTTTAAATCTGAAAGTAATATACGGTTCCATAAAAACGTGCAAATAAAATTTAATAATGCTTAAAGACATAATACATATAAATGCAGATCAAATATAAAATAAAACAGCGCTACATAATACCGCACATCATTCACTCAGAGTCTCAAGCTCTCGGCTCGCGTTTCTCCGCGGTTAATGGGTGCCTGGCTTAAATTTTGCCTCTTTACTTTAAAAAATACCGCGTTGTTTACTTCTTGGCCAAAATAATTGTCGAAAACAATTGTCTTATAAATATTTGTTACGTTATTCGCGTACCACTATCAAACGCCGCGTTATCGGCATATTGTACCGTATAATATCGATTCCAAAATATATTCGATTCGTATGTGAATGTTTGATTCATAAATGTTTCCATTCCCGTAAATATAAATCGACGGAAAAAGAATTTTAAAGCTAAAAATAAAATTAAAATGACATTCAATAAAAATCTTTCCTTCTCTTAAATTTTTCACTGCAAATAAATTCGAATCGAAAGAAACTTACAACCTTCGTAACATCTACAAAAAATTTCAACAGCATTCCACGTTAGAATTTATTGAATTCTGATCTATTTCATCGTATCTTTCCCTATTTTATAACCATTACGCTACGCATTTTATTCAGTAAAAAATGAAAATAAAACATTTAGAATGAAAATGCCCTTCGGAGAAAAATTTCTGAGTTGGACGGAGATATTCCTTATTTAAAGAACATCGCGAGTACTACAGAGGTTACTGTAATGATTGTTCTTCCTTGAAGTACATCACAAATAATTCAACCGTGGCTGTACAGTAATCGTTCTTCTTTGAAGTACATTACAAGTACTTCAAATGTTTCGTACAATGATCGTTTTCCTTTGAAGTACATTACAAGTACTTCAAATGTTTCGTACAATGATCGTTTTCCTTTGAAGTACATTACAAATAATTCAAAACTTAATCTACTGTACAGTGGTCATTTCATTTGAAGTACATCAGAAGTAATTAGGAGATTGCGGTACAGTGGTCAATGCAAATGCAAAAAACTTCACTTTTTTTTTCTACGTGAAGGTCAAAATATGAAAATAAAAACCCACTCTAATAGACAGAGTTTATTTCCACAACAGTTTCGACGCCCACAGGCATCCTCCTCGGGTGGATACAGAAACACGAATGAACCAAAACAAAAGGGGAAAAACAGTCCAGGGACCGACCGTTAAGAAATTCGCACCTAGGTTAGATCCCATTCTCCCGACACCGGAAGGGCATTTTCATTAAGTACATTCGCACAAATTTAAAACTATCTTCCTGTTCTAAACATACAGATTCTATTATTTTTTTTATTTTTTTACATAATTATTAAATTTATTATCAAATTTATTACATTTAATATTGCGTAATTATTTATTACAGACATTATAAATTTATTATTACATTGGTTATTACATTGTTGTTTATTATACAGAACTTATAAACCGAAAAACGAATGAAAAAAGCCGATTAGGAAACAATCCAGAGACCATTGAGAAATTCGCACCGAGGTTAGATACCGTTCTCCCGACACCGGAAGGGCATTTTATTACAGGGTCCGCTTATAAGTACCTTCCCACAAATTAAAACTATCTTCTTGTTCTATACATACAGATTCTAATATTTTGACATAATTACTGCATTTATTATTGCATTTACATTTTTTTAACATTTATTATTATTACCTTTACCCTAATTATTAAATTAGGGTACAGTGTGCAGTTGTCGTTTTTTTTTTAAATACATCGCAAGTACTTCAAAAGTTGTGATACAGTGATCGTTCTTTGAAGTACATCACAAGTACTAAAAATTATGCAATGTCGAGAAAAAATAACAATGTAGCAAAATTACCTTTTCAGAATCATGTGAACTCGAATGTTTTGGAAGGTACGGGATGTGTCACTGTTTAGTTTTGAAGTTACGAGGTGTTTCGGAAGGTACGGAATGTGTTTCGGAAGGTAGAGGATGCGTCATTGTTTAGTTTTGAAGTTAATCCCAGAAATTAATTGATTTCTGCTATAAATTTTATTTACTTCTCTGTTTCTCAGATTAGCCAAAGTCTAGTATATAAGTGTAATATATAAATCGCGCATCATAGGAGTTTTCAGTGTTGATTATAATATTTTTTTTCTTTTAGGTAGGGGATGGATGCGAAATTAACAATAGACGAGAGGGTGAGCTTGGGTTTAATGCAAGGAATACCAGGTACTATAAATCAATAAATCGGTACAGAATTTAAATTCCGTACCGATTCATCGATTTGTTATACCTAGTATTCCATGCATTAAAACCAAGCTCACCCTCTCGTCTATTGTTAATTTCGCAGCCATCCCCTACCTAAAAGAAAAAAATAATATATTACAGTAAACACTGAAAATTCCTATGATGTGCGACTTTTGCGCCACCCTATATATACTCGTATATAAACAAATAAAGTTATTTAGTATAATACTTAATGAATTTTAGAATCGTATCCCAACGAAACGAGACAGAGTGGCAATGACCAGAGTGTTGAAAATAAAGGACGTTCACACAGATTTCTTCATGATGTCACTCGACCAATAAATAAACTGCTCTCACCTATACGAAAATCGACTCTGCAGGTGTAATTCGCCTCGTCGCCGCTCCACACTGGTTTGATATGAAGAGCTGGCACTGTGCCTGGCTGGAAGAACACACGCCCCTCCAGTGACTCACTCTGGATGATGTGCCTATCTTCTGCGGCTTGCAAACCCCGTGGCCGGTTGTCATAGCTGGAAAGGAAAATCAGGCTATTAATACAAGTGAAATTTAAACCTCTTTCAAGAGGAATTTTCTCAATGAGGCAACTCCAAATTATGTCGATATTGTCTTCCATTTATCAGAGACAGATTTGATTTCAACTATTGAACCCAGATATCAAACGTTTCAGGAGGTGCAAACAAATTTCCTGAATTTCCACTGATTCTGCTTTTATAGGGTAAAATACTGTTCACAGTTAATTTAACTATTAATTATCATCGTTGCTGGCATTGCTTTACTTGTATTTAATTTAACTATTTATTTAACTGTTAAACTTAACTGTTTTATGATTCCGTGAAACAAAATACTGTTCAGTAGAGGTCCATGTAGTTCTTAAATGCTCAGAAATAATTTATAAAAATGAATAAAATTGTCTGGCGTAAACTGGAATGAAATCAGTGACCCTTTGAACCTTTCATTATCCATGAAAGGGTCAAAGTTCAAAATAGGCATTTCTCTTCAACGGATACCATGTCATGAAGTGTCAATAACAGAAGTTCAACTAACTTCCATATGCGTTTCTCGCATACAATTTTGCAAATTTCACTTATTTCAGTTTGATAAATTCATTCCTCACTAAATATACTTCACCATCTAGAATGATGAAACATTATATAGGTATACCAAATTTCACTACATATATATATATATATATATATATATATATATGATTCCGAAGTCCAGTCTCAAAGGTACTTGTCTAAAAATTGCAGACCTATACCCATTACCAAGTTCGTCGTCAAGACCAAAACATCGACACTCTAAAAAAATAACTTAACAACTTAACCTAACCTAACCTAGCGTAACTCAACCTATCCTAACCTAATCTAATCTAACCTAACGTAACTTAATCTAACCTAATAATAACTTGTCGATCAGATGTCGTAAGGCCGAAAATGCGTAATACAAAAGGGCAAATCATTTTTGTGCGCATAATAATAAACCTCAAAAACAGGACAAGAATATTACACAGAAAACATTTGGCGTTAAAAATTCAAAGTTGAAAGACAAAAACTATTTAGCGGGAGCTTTAACATGTACAGTTGCCCGCATATGTAATGTTCCTCGCCTCACAGGCGACTCCGTACATGTGGCACGCCGCAGTGATAGTCAAGGTACTCCAACTGGGGGAAGGTGGGGTGGAGGGAGGACAACCGAGTCCAACAACATAAAACACAGACATATACATCTAAGGGACAATTGAATGTGCAGTCATTGACATACAGGTAATTATAATGTAATGTCTGTGTTCATAAAGATAAACAATTAATATGATCGCGAACAGCGTTGAACTCCATTTAGTTTACTAGTCCTATACAGTAATAAGATTCCATTATGATTACTGCAAGGCTATATGAACAGTTACTACAATACAACTTTTTATAGACTAGTGAATTTAAACCAAAAATAGACATTACACAACCACCCTCCACACTCCCTCATTTCCCTTTATTAGTATTGTTAGCTTTATTGGTATTGTTACATAATGATTTAATACGCGAGACTGGTGGTGGGTGGGTGGGGTGTTATATGTTGTTGGACTCGGTTGTCCCCCCTCCACCTACCTTCTCCCAGTTGGGGTACCTTGACTATCACTGCGGCGTTGCCACATGTACGGAGTCGCCTGTGAGGCGAGGAACATTACATATGCGGGCAACTGTACTGGGTGTCAGGAAATGATTGCCCCCCCTGTAGAGCAAAAACTAGAAGAGATAGATAAAAACCGGCGAGACCACTTGAAAGAGCGTTAAAATCTGAATAAAAACCATTATATTCTATTCCTGTGATTTTAATTCTTACCATTTTTTTCCCCACAGAAACCATGGCATCATCTATTTTGAACGATTCAGAGAAAAAGCGAGTTCTTGACCGCATTCGACACTGGGTGGCTGAGAGATTAAAAAGATCAGAAGACTTTGTCAAAAGGAATTGGAATAAGAATCCTGAAGATTGTGAAACAGAATTTCGAGGAGGAAGACCGGAGAAATTATCTCAAGAATCGAAAGACATTGTGCTTGCTGCATCACGGCGCCGAAAGAAGAGCTGCTCTGAGGTAGCGAAAGAGATACTTATCCGTCGTGGTAAGATAGTCAATCGGCGGCAACTTGTGCATCAATTTCGAGTTCGCCAAGGCTTGAGTGCTTGGCATGAAATAGCTAAGCCACGGAAGAGTGATCTTAATATTGAAGATCGGCTATGGTTTTTTGATTATCTTGAGGAATGGACGGAAGACGATTTCCTTCACTTGGTTGTCAGCGATGAATTCTTCGTTTATGTCTCCAGAAAACCAAATTTTCAGAATGATCGGGTTTGGGCAACAACTCCTGATGAAGTCCCAGACGACCAGAAGTATCGAGAAATAGTAAAAAATCCAGCATGTGTGGGTGTTTTCATTATGTTCTCTATTTGGAAGCTCATCTGGGTTATCAAACCAAGAGGAACCAGTTCGGATGGGCCTTATTTTCGAAATGTAATTTTAGCCCAACATGTAATTCCGTTTTTGAAAGACCCCGAGTGCGTTTTGGATGTTGAACAGGCAACCTTTCTTCACGACAAAGCCCCCTGTATGAAAGCACTTGCGACTCAACAACTGCTTAAGGACAATAACATTGATTTTTTCGGAAATAATGAATGGCCTGGCAATTCTCCCGATCTTAATGTCTGTGAACATGTCGGATCCATCATGAAGGATCGGGTGGAGTCCTTAATGCTGGAACAACCCATTCAGAATCGGTATTCAACAGAAATTATGACTGCAAAGATCAACGAAGTCCTTGAAGAAATGAGTCATGATACCGATCTCTTTGAGACACTTCTGGGATCATACCCCCGTCGATTAATGGCCGTCAGAGCTGCAAATGGGGGCAACACCCGATATTAAAACAAGTGTTTTTTATTCAAAATTAAACGCTCTTTGGCGTGGTTTTGTCTGTTTTTTTCTATTCCTTTCAGTTTCTTCTGTACAGGGGGGGCAATCATTTCCTGACACCCTTTACATCCAAGAAATGTTTACAGTTTAGATTGTTTTATGATAGATTTACATCAGAATATTTTCCAGCTGTTATAGACTCCATTATAATTAATTGTTATTATCTTACATCCAATCGTCCATCCCTAAATTTCATCAGATTATACATGCACATTTAATGTAGCATGGTTAAAATCCGTGCTTGTACTTTCTTATTCATCAACTTTTTCATTTACCAGTGCGTGTAATTTAATAAGTATTACTATATATAATTTAATATATTTATTTACTTGTTCATTCACTTTTATACCGGGGTCGTACACTCATCACTATCGTGGCTCTCATTTATTTCGCCCTATTTTTCCTTTAATGACTTATACGTCCGAATTGAGTAATTATGAATTAAAAAAAAAATTCTCTCTCAGTTTTCATATTGAATACTAAATACTAAATTAAATACCAAATTGAATATTAAATACTGAATGAAATATCAAATTAAATGCTAAATATTTCCATATTTCGTATTCATTGTATAGTATGAAATGTATGACATGTCATACTATAGAGTGTATACATATACATATACTGTTATATATACATATACTGTTATATATAACATATACTGTTATACATATACTGTATAACAGTATATGTCATACATGTCATACTATACAGTATATGTCACTCTATAGTGTGACATGTATGACATATACTGTTATAAAGTTCATACTTATAGGTCATTGCATATATCGTGTCTTGCGAATCGTCCCTTATAGTAAAACATGTATTAATTTATCTATTTCCTCCCATACATACATCGTCATTATGCGCTCGTGTTTTGTACAATTGTCTGTCAGTTCACAGATTAATTTATATATACTCGTATATACACAGTAATCATTTATTACTAAATGCAAAAACAATGGAATTCGCAGGTACATTCCGTTCTCAGCCCCTGACCTTTTCACATTTCTAAGAATACTCTTTCTCTCTCTCTCTCTCTCTCTCTCTCTCTCTCTCTCTCTCTCTCTCTCTCTAAAATTTTTCATGTTCATTGCGTTGTAACTGTTACATATTTCATCGTCACTGTACGTTACTGTCACAGTCCTGTTACCTAGCTGTTACACCATTGTTACCTACTGCTTGTTGTTAATTCGTTTCTTGCGTGCTAAAGTTAACATTCATGTATGCTTTCATGTACATTTATTTACATCCATGTACCATTATTTGAATCCTGTCGTCGTTTTCTCATTCTACGCCCAACTAATTAGATAATAATAATGATAATAATTAGGACTATAATAACTGTAATCATTATTATTTATATAAAATTACGTAAGTCTTAAAAATATGCTGTTGAACATTCGACCAGCGAGTACATAGTACGTTAAATCCTTGATGTACTAAATTGTAATATTTTATTAGTGTACAAATCCCAACATTATATCGCTATCAAAAGTATGTAATTAACGAATTTTTATTTTTTATTTAATATTTTATTTTTACTTTTATTTACTAAAAAAATGATGAAACAGTTCGGAGATTCTCTAGCAAGGATAATTAAACTTCAACTCCAGCTCCCCAAATCATTTTTAAATTTAATTTATTTTTTATAATGTAAATGTATTCCTGCCTGACACTTAGACCAAGGCGGTCGAACTTTCTCCCCTGCAAATTTCTGCCTTAGCACTTGACTGAGGAGGTCAAACCTTCTCCTCCTTAACTTTAACTCTCAGCAGAGTTAGAGGCCCCTTAGATTTTTGTCCAAGGCAATTAACCCAATTTAGTGAGCCTCGGTATTATCTCTCCCTTCCGTGAAAATTTCGTCAATAAAACAGTTTGAGTGAAAGAAGACGCCATTTAAGTAACTGGTGTGTTCCCATCCGTTCCTTCACTGATTTGGTTATAAAATTATAGTTATAATAATCAATTTGCTCGGATGTTCCCCCCTGGCCAAGGCTGAACTCAACTTCGAGGACCACATCACGTCAGGTCGTCTAACAGTATATCCTTTATAAAAGTCGCGTTGGGAAGTGGCCTGTGCACGCGCGACACATGCATATCAATTTTATGTTAATCAGGAACAACATACTAATAGAACTCTAAGAAAAGTTCCATCATGTTGCGAACCGATAAGCTCGTCGTCCCCTCTGAAATCCAAACCACGTTGCCAAAAACTGTATAACTGTAACAACACTTTGAAGCACTAAACGCCAGTAAATTTTTTCAACTTCTTGCTGCTTTTATGGTTCGGCGTCAGAGCAAAGTGTGGGGCTTGTTCTTAACATCCATGCCGTTTGAGCTTTGCGATGTTCTTCACTGTTTTCATGCTGTTTCAAAAGTTTTGTAGCATTATTCTAACCACTAAAACCGTCTCTAACAAATGCAGAAGTGCTGGAGGAGAGAAGCTTGCATCAGTATAAGCGCACGTTTCCTCTCGAAGGTTAGTATAGTAAATAATCCCAGTGTTACAGGTCGTCGTTTGCCTTTCTTCCATAAAGTAATGTTTTAGAGAAATACCTGTTTCCATTACTTTGTTCTCTGAGCGAATTTTTCCAGGGGATCATCTTCATTCTGGCAATACGAGGAACCCTTTGTGAGCAAAAAGTCAAGTGTTTTGCGTTAAAATTTTCAGCCACAGTCCAAGATCTTCAGATACAATGACGAGTTTCTCTTTCTCCGCTCCTTCTTCTCTTACATCTACACTTTCTTCTCTCCGTATAGTTCTCTCCTTATGCTTGTAGCAGAATTAAGACTCCTTCGTTAGTCAATTCATTTATAGTATCCTCACTCGATGCTAATACCGGATATACACAAGATTGTTCATTCGACGTAAATTATTGAACTAAACTTCATCTAAACTGAATACATGATGGCATAATTCTATGTATCATTTTGACCCATATTAAAATTTGCATTACATGAGCTGCGTAAGCAAGATGTTTCATTAAGCCACACGCCCGTTGTATTGTTTAATCAGATTATGTTGGTTGTGTGACAAACATATATTTTGTGCAATTTGTGCTAAACTTCACATGATGAGCAATCACTCTTTGTGGTCGCTCTGCAATGAGTAGAATAGACTCTTGGTAGGTAATCAAATTCTTTTTTATTTTCTTACAAAAATTTGTCCTATTTGAAAGCCAAGATTTTGAGCTATCTGTCTCTTAATTTGATTGCAGTCTGATTGCCAAATGACAGACCCAAAAGTAAATTACGATATCACAAGCACAAATTGTACGAGACATTTTTCACAAACTAGAAACTCTTTCGGCCCATGATACATTATCGCTAAGATAAACACATACCTTGCCTGTAAAATCGGCTGTTGCAATAAATTGTCTTAGTTTTCATATTATTGTGACAGAACTCTGTAAAGAGGATTGGTGTGTGTGTGTGTGTGTGTGGTGTGTGTGTGTGTGTGCGCGCGCGAACGCAAAACTACCACGCATAAAATAAATTATTTAGAAAATTAATTAAATTCAAAGTTTATTACGGATTTAACTCATTTTATGCCGAAAGTTAATTACTTGGAGACAGAAGCCATCATTTTTCAGTCTCATTATAGAAATTTATTGACTGTAAAAAATCCTTAAAATTCAGTAAAGATTCATGGCGCGATTGGTTGTGGCTGAAACTGAGCATAAAATTTAGCTTACGGGGCTATAATTAATGGATGAAGATGTTCACTAAAAGTTATTTCACTCTTTAAAAGGATTTTGGTGTTCTATGATGATATGATTTCTTATTTATACTTTCTATAATAATTAGCTTGTATTTAACTTGCATAAAAACGATTAAGAACAATGTTCGTTACTAGACTGTGAGGAATGAGCAGTGAATCGAAAAATATCTTTCTCTTCAGTATATCAATGATAATTATACTAATTTTTGTACGCAAGAGAGCACGTTAAAAATTTAGTCGAAGTTAGGCTCACTGGATCGCATTCTATAATCAGGGATGGCCAACTTCTTTATGCTTGCGGGCCAGTTTCTTACCTAGACTGTAGTCTCAAGGCCGAAACTATGTGACCGGGTAAAGTACGTTTAAAATTTGCAACACGAAATGTTAAAAACACAAAATATGAGGGGCGGTACGAAAGTAATGCTTCCTATTTTATTTCTCACTAAATATAATTCCAATTACAATGAAAATTACGGGGAATATCCATACATACGTGGCAAATATAAAGTAAATATAGTAATATATATATATACTGTATATATATATATATATTATATATATATATATATATATATATATATATATGTATATATAAAGTAAATATAAACTGAAAAATAATAGGCATTACTTTCGTACCGACCGTCGTATTTTAAAAGTCAGAAATACTAAATAACACTGGCCTCGGGCCGCCAGTTGACCATTTATGTTCTACGAGTATATCATCTATGCTCTATATTGTTATAGAAATTTTCTACAGCCATTCTTTATTTATGTTAAATGAATCATAAAACCATGAAATCATTAACTGTAATAACACAATACTGCTTCGAAATGCCTAGTATAAACATGCTACTGAACTGAGGTGCATGAACCTCTACCTGTAAAACACACTACCGGTATAATGTCCAGTAATTACATTCTCGCACTGGAAATTGAACAGTCGTCAATTTTTAATGTAAACTATCAGTTGTGCTTTTCGAGACCTTAGATTTAAATGAGGGAATAAATCATTGATGGTAACGGTAATATCCAAGACATTTCCCCGCAACTTTGGGGTCACTTCGCCGCAAAGGTCACGTGAGCCAGAGCAGAAACAGAGTAAGCGGCCAACTCTAATTCCAGCCGATGCCAGCGGTTAGGAGCGAACCAGCGTCACACTGCTCGCAGTCAAGAAATAATTTTGTTTTTACTGCGGGTGAAACAAAAGTGTATAATGGCCTTAATTGCAGCGATTTAACAATAATGACGACTCACCATTTTACATTGTAGAAGAAAAATTAAAAGAAAACTTTATGCAGTGATTTTAAACGTATCCGTCGGTGGATAAGGATTGAATTAACTGTGTGAACAACTTTCCTTCCACACATTAATTTAAGCGAACGTAAGAGGTATTATATATATATATATTAGAACGTTCTTTATTTAGAGTTCTTTAAAAAAAAGGGTAGCATTGAAAAGTGAAAGATAAAAAATTTCCTTCATCAAATGAATAAACTTTGTAAAAGAAGATAAATAATTTTCAAATAATTTTTTACAATTTTTTTTTTTTTTACAAAATTTTTGATGCAAATTCCTCCTCCTTACCCCCCCCCGCCACTAAAAAAGTTTTTACAAGAAAAATCTTTTAATTAAATCCGAAAACGAAATAAAGAATAATTTTTAGTTTGGAGTCAAAATTCTGGTGGGAATGAAATCACTGCAAAACGCCGAATTTCACTAGTTTGGCCGTTCTTCCTCATTTGATGGTCCAACGTTTAAATTCTTTGTGACGTGCTACGTTTTTATTACCAAAAGCGAAATACAATGGAATACTGAAATAATGAGTTTTGTATAGTTAATATTAGCATGGCTGAACTGTGCTTTTCTTCCTAAAGGTTTTGTTTACCATATTTTACAATGAAATCTATGTTTTACGTTCAGTTTAATTTGTATGTTAAAATAACGAATGTCTTACGTTGATTTGCCAAAAAATATAGTTTGGTTCACACTACATGACTGAGGTAATAATGATGGGGATGAGGAGTGGTAGCCAGTAATGGCGACCATTTAAGCACATACAAAAAGGTGTTGGCTAGTGATGTAGGACTCGAGACCGGTCTCGAGACCTTTTTTTCTGGTCTCGGTCTCGGCCATGGTGGTCTCGACTGCTGAGTATGTTGATGTTCCTCAAGTGCAACGAACACTTATTTTGTTTGAAGTAGGCAGTTAACTGCTGAAAAATGTCACAAACTATGAATCTGTGAATAAATTATGAGTAAATTTTGCAATTGTCACTCGATAACCTCTTTAAAATCTTTATCCCTGAATGTTAAATACAGAGCTTAGGAATTATGCATTACACAATATTAAATAAATGCAAAAATTGTATATGGTCTCGGTCTCGGTCTCGGCCATGGTGGTCTCGACTACATCATTGGTATTGGCACTTGAAGTGCCAGTTGACTGCATTGCTTTTCAGGGTGATCAGCAAACAAGACTTCTCAGTTAATCTCTTATTCTTTTTAAATTTTTTTACAATTTTGTGCGTGTTCCTTCCGTCGGTGATGGGTATACCGATCCACCCACGTTTTCACTGAGGCAGAGACAATCGGGCTTAAATATTTATTCTAGGCATTCGTAACCAACAACTTCAAACTGGGCGTGCGATGCATTACACAATTATACTCCAAACTCACGTTGCTTTGAACCATTTTTTAATTAAATTAATAAATTTATTTTTCTGCAGAAATAAAAATCCTTTTGAATTCAAATTACACTTCAAACATATTTAGAAAACTGAAAAAGTAATTAAATAATTTTAAAAAATGTCCTTTTTTTTGGCACTTATTATTACTCTCTGGAATAATTTATTTCCAACTTGGCAGATAATTCGGCAAAAGAATAATTTTCTTTTTAATAGTAATAATATTCGGCTCTTGAATGGAGTTCGTGAGAAGAGAACGAATTAGAAATTACACGATGCAGTAGTGAAAGTTGGAAACAAGCTGCGAACTCTTCTCATGAAAGGAATGTCTCGTTTGTTGACATCTCGAATTCTCATGTGATGAAACATTTTGTGAGCCGAGTAAAGACTTACAGTATATTCATACTGGAATGATGTATTTATCCCTTAGGTATTACGGAGAGTAATGAATGAATAGGTGAAAGTGTGACTAAAAAGAATATACTCCTTGTTCATGGAAGTTGTGTTATGCTCACAACTATTGTACTGATGCCAAACATTATATTTAAAAACACTTCAAATATCGTTTTTACATCTTCTCTACCTTAAAAATGAATGAATAAATGAGCGAAAATCCAAATAGAATTAAAAAGAAAGAATAAGTTCGATTCTCTTCAACTATATCGATACAGCTTCTGTTAATTAATACAGAAATAAGTCATTCCATTATATATATATATATATATATATATATATATATATATATATATATATATATATATATATATATATATATGGTGTCTCAAACAGTGTCCTTATTTTTATTTGCCAGTTACTTATTATTGAGGTTTCTTTTAAAGAAAAAAATAGACTGGAGTTTTTATTCTGCATATATATATATATATACGTATACAATTCTAATCTTTCATTACTTAATAACAAAGAAATATTGTATATTAAAATCATTCTTTCACCATTTCATACTTAAAGCAACTACCAATAGACTACCAATAGACTATAGCCTAGTAAGGCCTTCTTTGGCCTTACTAGGCCATAGTCTTTAAGGAGAGCTAATTCTTTAGTCTTCAGCAGGATGGAACATCTATACACACTGCTTGCAAAACTCCCAACCTTTTGAGGAAACATTTCCCAGGTGACTAATCTCTTCAAGAGCCAATGGAATGGCCTCCATATTCATATGACTTTACACCCCTTGACTTCTTTTGCAGAGTTACATAAAAGAAAGGATCTATTCTACCAAGCCTAAGACACTTGAAGACCTAAAGACCAAAGCCTTTGAAGTAATCAACAACATCCCAGTTGAGCTGTTTCCAAAGTTGTGTCAAACATTTACGTAAGGTTGAAAATTGTGTAAAAAAAACTTGCGATTATACTGAACATGTTGTTTAATTAAGGTTAATAAGCTCCTATGTCTTACGTACCTATTGCGTTTGTTTTTGTGTCTAGATTAATTTTTTTAGCTTAGAACACATTTAAAAAATAGGAAAAAAATTTTGGAGACATCTAATATATATATATATATATATATATATATATATATATATATATATATATATATATATATATACAGGGTGTTTGAAAACTTTCTGTACAAATTGTAATGGGGGATAGGCAACACCAAGACAAACCCTTTTCGTCTATAAGTGTATGTCCGCTGACGTCACCATTCGGCGCGAGAGGGCGCCGCTGCAATTGGCTAAAAGGTGAAGTGAGCTAGACTCGCGCTTGCCGCGGGCATTCTTAAATCGGACGTAGTACGCGTAACATGGAGCGCTTCACGACTGCTGAGATGGCTGACATGCATATGGTGTATGGGGCTGCCAATGGAAACGGAAGAGCTGCTGTGAGGTTGTACCGACAGCGCTTCCCAAACAGACGTGTGCCAAACCACCAAACGTTTGCGCATTTGCATCGGCGACTGCGAGAAACTGGAACATTCCATGCAAACATGCATGACACTGGTCGGAGAGAAACGTGCGCACTCCTGACATGGAAGAAGAAATCCTACGGCGATTTGAGGACAATCCAAGCGAAAGCACGCGAGGTGTTGCACGTATCCTCGGTGTGAACCACGACCTGGTCTGGAGAGTGTTGCACGAGCAGCAGTTACATCCGGTTCATCGTCAGAGAGTTCAGGCATTACAACCTCGGAATTACCCTCTTCGTGTGGAATTCGCACGCTGGTTTCTGCAGCAGACAGCGGTGCAGCCTAATTTTCCGGCTTATGTGCTGTTCTCAGATGAGGCCTGTTTCACACGTGAGGGTGTGTTTAACATGCACAATTCTCACGTGTGGGCGCACGCAAATCCACATGCTACACGGGTTTGTAATGCCTGGACTCTCTGACGATGAAACGGATGTAACTGCTGCTCGTGCAACACTCTCCAGATCAGGTCGTGGTTCACACCGAGGATACGTGCAACACCTCGCGTGCTTGCGCTTGGATTGTCTTCAAATCACCGTAGGATTTCTTCTTCCATGTCAGGAGTGCGCACGTTTCTCTCCCGACCAGTGTCATGCATGTTTGCATGGAATGTTCCAGTTTCTCGCAGTCGCCGATGCAAATGCGCAAACGTTTGGTGGTTTGGCACACGTCTGTTTGGGAAGCGCTGTCGGTACAACCTCACAGCAGCTCTTCCGTTTCCATTGGCAGCCCCATACACCATATGCATGTCAGCCATCTCAGCAGTCGTGAAGCGCTCCATGTTATGCGTACTACGTCCGATTTAAGAATGCCCGCGGCAAGCGCGAGTGTAGCCCACTTCACCTTTTAGCCAATTGCAGCGGCGCCCTCTCGCGCCGAATGGTGACGTCGGCGGACATACACTTATAGACGAAAAGGGTTTGTCTTGGTGTTGCCTATCCCCCATTACAATTTGTACAGAACGTTTTCAAACACCCTGTGTATATATATATATATATATATATATATATATATATATATATATATATATATATACGGAAATGTTTGTGTAAATGCATTTCGAAAAATAGATGAAAAAAATAAGGCTAACTTCGTAGAGGTTTTCAGACTTTGACCCTCGACGGACCTTCTTGAAAGAGACCTTTTTTTTTACATGTTTTTGGCACCAGCTGCTTCTTTCTCAAAGGACGATCATCTGTTTCAAAGCTTCTGGACGAGTTCTTCAAAAATGAAAGTATTCCTGATAATGTGATAAGTTTATCTTACAAGAAGGACATAAAGACGGAGAGTCTCTCTCTCTCTCTCTCTCTCTCTCTCTCTCTCTCTCTCTCTCTCTCTCTCTCTCTCTCTGTCTATCTACTTATCATAGCAATGAGCAACGTTTTAGATCAAAGGCCAGATCCCAAACTCAAAAATTGCTCGACGGCTGAATACATTTTTGACCTTAATAAAGTCTTTAATAGTAAACTAATTAATTTCAAATAAAAGAAAATTTCTAAAAGTTTTGGTCCGTTAAATTCAGTAGTTTATGTCAAATAAAGAAAATAAACAATTACGTCTAAATCAGCCCCAAACCCCCAAAAATCATGCGGGGTCCGCTGCCGCTGCCCCCAGGTTGCTCATCGATGATATCTTGTATACCATTTCATTATTGTAATTGACAACTACAGCGAGATTAACTATTGCAGTATATAATTACTGAATTTCCCACCTATCCTTTGTTAATTTGTGTTAATTCTGAGATGGGTATCTCCTGGTGTCTCCTCTAGTACTTACATTTTTTAGCCACACTGTAATTTACCTGACGTGATTCTACGCATGATATCGCTCATAACTGGATACTTACTTTACTGAAAAAACGGGAAAGGTATTTAACGTTTAGCAATCTGTCCTTCGTGTCTTTCATCTTCTCAAAAGATCTTTAAAACTCGAATTGTTCAGATCATTCCTCGCGCCTCAAAATTCTCACAATTTATTGACTTTTTCTTCCTTGTTCGTAACCTGCATAAAAGTTTCAAACGAGATCAACTCATTCCTTTGATGTCCCATTCAAGACATTCTACCGAAAACTATAAAATTCACTTGGGGTACAATGACCGGAGGGATTTCATCTTATAAATTCAAAAGTTGAAAATGGTGAAAACGTCAGCGAGTTGGAATTTATCTGTACGGTGATATGATAATTAATTCTAAGAAATAAATGTACATGAAATAAATATTATAAGATCGCATTTCAGTGGTAAAGAAGTAGACGTAAATGGCACATAACTGGAAAATCTAAAATAAAATTTGAAGGTAAGTGGGAAGACATCGTCTGGAAACTGGAAAATGTAAAATAACATTTGAAGGTAATTGGGAAGACATCGTCTTCCAGAGATATTTATTTAAGAAGAATAATTAATTTTTCTTCGATTATACGTTTGGTTTATTTTTATTATAAAAATGATGTAAATTATTTTCTTATATTTTCTTGCACGTTTTTTCTGGTTTGGAAAAATGCCGACTAATAAAGTGTGGAAGATACTCGTATAATCTGTTCCGTGTTTGCAAATTTTGGTGTTTTAAATGAACGCGGGATATGGTGTTCTTTTTGTCAATCGAGCTAATACGCAAGAATTATGAACTACATTGTGGTTGTTTAAAATGTTTTCTGTTCAGAACACGATATCACAGTCTGGGAACGGAATGGGTCAGTAGGAACTCTCTACATTTTGATTTTAGTTATTGTACAAAGGTTATTCTACGTTTGGAGAAGAATTTTTACAACTTTCAAGGTAAGATTCAAATGGAACGTTGAATCGCCTCGTGCCCTCTAAGAGTGTTGTTTTCAGTAGCATTAATATTAATTTTATTGGGTGCCGTGTTTCGCGCTTCCTCAAGATAGATAAAGTTCAATACAAAAGTTTCTGAAGTGCTCAAATGCTTTGTAACGTTTATGACCTAAAGAAATATGAAGAAGAAATTTCTTTGTTCTAATGAAGTGATAAAGATAATGGCTGCACATAATGTTAGTTTTCTATAGACTGAAGAATGAAATGTTTGCCTGTTCGCGCACACAACCTGGCGGACCAGCGCCTAACATGGTTAAATTCCATACCTACGAGGCTCCGTACGCAATACTTGGTGGCACTTCAAGGACTTATCAAAGTCCTCTCGCTCACCCGCTCACACATACCTGACATCCCAGTCACACTCTCCACACCCTTTCATGTTTGTTTCACACATCCCTAGAACACCAAACCTGCCACTCTTGAACACCTGCATCACTTCTGCTCACTTGTGCTCCTTATTATTCCCCTTATATTCCGCATACATACATGGGCGGCCTGGGCAAGCGCAGCGCTCACATCCGAGGCTATTGCTGCCTTTCGTGTGGAGGAAGAGGGGGGGATGGGTCCCCAGTCCAGTCCTTCTCTTCCTGTACTGCAGAAGACGTGGAGATAACTGTATCTTTTGGCGGGCGGTAGGGTTACCACATCCCTACACCTGTAGGTGTTGGGACATATATATATATATATATATATATATATATATATATATATATATATATATATATATATATATATATATACACCTCTCCTATATAAGGTATAAAAAATACAATATACGTATTGAATAATAATATTGAAGAGACTCCGAATGAAAATAATAGAAATTTAATTAAAGAGCTGAACCAATAAAAACAGCGAAGCTTTAAAGGTCTAGACTTCTTCTTTCAGGCGGTGTGTTAAGCAAAAGAAAAAGAAAGGGACTAGCAGCTATAGTTGTGCATCTGACATGTGAAAATGATTCACCATGTTTCCTCCCATCCAAACTCCATTAAAAAGGCTATCCTGATCGACACGTTCTTGCGCGCCATAAACATTTGCAGCCCCTAATATTTTTTATAATGAAGTTAGTTTATAAAATCTCTCTTACTAAATTGGGACATTCTCCGAATTTTATCAACAGATCTTTTAAATTTGCAAAAAAGAGTTTTATGGTGAACGTATTCGTAGGAATCATGATTGGAAAAAACTTTCGTTTGCTTTTCGCATCTCAAAATACAAATCGCTTCCCTGGAGATGTCACAACTATCTCTAAAATTTTTCATACTACGGGAAGTTTTCTGCGTAAAGATCGCCTTGAAAAGAGAGAGAGAGAGAGAGAGAGAGAGAGAGAGAGAGAGAGAGAGAGAGAGAGAGAGAGAGCAACGCAGGTATTTTCAAAATTCCATGCAACCATTGCATCAAACATCATATTGGAGAAATGAATAACTTTAAAAGATGGGTTTACAAGCATAAATATGTAGTATGAGAATACTGTAGGTGACGATAAATCTGGCCCAGGGCTTTAAAGTGTACAAAAATCTGAACCACCACGGTTCGGTGACTCATGTGCGAGCAAGCAAGGAAAAATCTCAAAAGCAGAAGTGTCCTAATAATGAAATGTGGATGTTGAATTAATAAAATGATAGATAGAAAATTGCAGTTATAGCACATTTACCTTTCATTCATTTCTTTCACCAATGAAACTGAAAATGCGTGCTTTTCATCCACTGTTTACACATAATTCATTAGTATATTGCGCATAACTCAGTCGTGGGAAGACAACTCCGAGCACATGGAATGCGTCCTTACAGATCGGGAACGTAGTTTTCCATCTTCGCAAACCTAAGACGTCTTTGTAAGAATTCAATCATACAACAGTCAACAGTCATGAATTAGAGCTTTTTTAGGCTCGATTTTTTTAAAATTTGTGCTTGAAATTTGAAGAGGAACGCAGCGTTCCTGCTCAGTAGAACTACCACTGCGTTCCAGAACGTTCCAATGGACTTTAAATCCTGCTCTGGCCTATATCAACATCGCTCTTCGTTAAATCACACTGTAACATTGCTGTTGTTAATAAATAATATAATACATTTTAATAACTGTCAGGGTTCTTTTAACATAGATCTCCTAACCAATCACATTTTATCGCAAGAGATTTTAATAAAGAACATTCTGAAGCATTTTCACGTACCAGATGCACAACGATAGCTGCTAGTCTCTCTTTTAATTTTTTTTTTACTTTTAGCATAGTCAAAATAGTATAATTATAGTCTAACAGATATAATGTGTAAAATTCAATACACCAAATTTGACCTAGACTTACGCACTGTACAAGATAGCTGACAAGTTACTTTTTATTTTTTATTAGAGTGAGTTATCCCAGTCTCAGTTGGTATTTTTCAGTACTACACTATATTTTTTCATGTTAGTATGTAATAATTTTCATTCATAAAAAGTTAAAATAAAATAATTTACAACTTCAACATTGTTAGTTGGACATTCATATGGCAATACTACGAATGGCCACAAAGTCCCTTTGCAGTGAAATTACAGCATATCTGTAGGTTGCCCTTCTTTATCATGCAAAGGGACTTTGTGGCCACCCTCTAGACCGTGCAGTGGTTCCCAACCGGTTTTGGCTTATGGCCCCCCTTAGGAACCTTATTTTTTCCCGTGGCCCCCATAAGCATTATTTTCAGTAGGTAATATGCAGATTTAACTCTATTTTACAAAATAACATTTTCCTGTGGCCCCCTTCAAATGTGCCATGGCCCCCAGGGAGCCATATGGCCCCCGGTTGGGAAACACTGCCTGAGTCTAGAGAACTGACCAATCAAAGTGATTCCAAGTTTGTTTACGAGCTACTGAAGTCACTGTGCTTACAAGCCACTCCTTGATAAATGTTGAATTGGAAGTCATGAATGTTTAATTAGTTATACCGGGTGATTACAAATGATCTTCCAGCTTTCAAACATTTATTATGAAAAACTAACAAAGCTACAACGAAAAGCAAGATATACAAATAAAAAAGAACTCAAAAAGTTTTGCTACAAGCTATTGAAATTCAATATGAGCTCCTTTTGTGGCTCCTTTTTGGGTTACAACATTCATGAATGAGCAATTGCCTGATCGTTGGATCTGTCGTGGGGGCCCCATTCCTTGGCCGGCTCGTTTGCCCGATCTAGCTCCCTTTGACTTCTTCCTCTGGGGCTATGTAAAAAATAAAGTTATTGTGCCACCAATGGCAACAACTTTGAAACATTTGAAGGAGAGGATACTTGAATCTGTTAGCAATATTCAGTATGATATGGTGCAAAATATATGGAGGGAAACAGAATACCGCTTTGATGTCTGCAGAGCCACAAAAGGAGCTCATATTAAACTTCAATAGCTTGTAAATAAAACTTTTTGAGTTCTTCTTTATTTGTATATCTTGTTTTTCGCTGTAACTTTGTTAGTTTTTTCATATTAAATTTTTTAAATCGAGATAATTTGTGATCACCCTGTATAATGTTGAAACTTCACAAATAATGATTTTTTTGGTGCTCTCAAAATTTGTAATACGTAAGAGGTCAAGAAAAATTCGTAACTGGCATCTCAACCATGTCGACTCTGGGACTGCAGAAATAAGGGGATGAATGATGGAATACTTGGCGTTGAACAGTGTGTTTCTTTTTTGGCGGAGAATCAATCAGAGTGTACTGAACCACATTCATTTTAACTTTATCTTTATTTAACTGCGGAAACAATTTTCCATAAATTATAGGTATGAATCATCGAAGGATGAAGTTGTAAGACCATTGTGTTTTATTAAAATCGTACGGTTACTTCAACAGATTAAATTCTTGAAAAAAAATATTTTTAACTGTGTAAAACCAGTACTTGTCACAGTGTGTAGGTGGTCACTATACTGGAAAAAAATTACATTGTAAACATATGATTTTGGCTGGGACTGTATAAAAGTGGTTAATTTTAGTCGCGCGGTTACTCTATAAAAGTGGTCAGTTTCGCAGGCTTTAATATATAAATATATATACGAATATATATATAACAGTTACGTTCACTCCTATTCGGTGCTATTTTTTGTATCGCTTTCCTCCTACATGGAAAATAGGTACTACTTTGTTGTAGAGTTTTTTTGGGTTCAATTTAGGTTAGGTTAGGTTAGGGTAAATTAGCCTAACCTAACCTAAAATAGAATAAAATAAAACAAAACAAAACACTGGGTGTGTAAAAACCTGAAGTAGCATGAAGTATTAATAATTTGATTTTGAGTTTTTTAATTAAAATCCTAACGCGAGTGAAATTCGAAAAAATAATCATTATATACGATAAAAGAGCGCATTCTCTAAACTTTTTTATGGAACAACTCCCTACCTTAATGCAAGTGTAATTGATTAAAAATTTGAAAAAAAATAGATATTATATGTAGAAGCTAATGAAACTTCTGTGACCACCGACAAAAATGTATATGATTAAGATACCAAGAGTAAGACAGAAATTAAAAAAAAAAAAATTAAATGAATTTCCTTGAGGAGAAATTAATTTCCTTTTAAAGCGTTTGTAATTGTAACAAAAAAAAATGTCATTATTTTTTCTTTTTAATTTTTGACTGAATTTTGACTGAATTTTTGAAGAAAGGAGAAGAGAGGAAAATTTTAGGGGTTCTTTGGAGGGCTATGGAATACTTCCCTTTTCAAATCCGATCCACCTTTGATGTCGGAAATGGCCAGCGAGTTAATCAGGAGGAAAAAGTTTAGACGATGAAAGAAAATAATTAAAAATGACAATTCTAAAAAAGGCTTTATGGAAGTTTGCTAATTAAAGAATGAACATGAATTGAACACACACACACACACACACACACACACACGCGTGTTGCGTGTTTCATGTTTTCTCCTGCACTCCTGTACCCAACTTGACTCTACATTGTCACTTAATTCAGCAACAATATCTCTTGTGAAGCAATTTACAGGTAAAACGAATAAACTGCAATTTACTTATAAAGTGTACGCAATTTTCCTAAGTTATATTTTTATTAAACTGTAAGCTGTCTCTGTGTAACTCTGTTCACCTGTAAGCAACTTTACCTCTGAATGGGTCGTGTCTGTAGTCACCCGCAAACTACTTTTTTGCCTGTAAATGGGATGTGTCTATGTGGCTGCATTCACCCACAAACAACTACTTTACCTGTAAATTGGCTCCTTGTTGCCGTTCAGGTACCAAAGGACAACATAAATCATGTCTCCTTCTTGAATCATTCCGACCTCGCAGGGGAGAACCGCTTCTCTTCCGCTGATCGCCTCTACCTTCCTCCACACTGAAAAATAAAAATAAAACTTATACCTTCATACCCAGCAATTCGGAGGGGCAAAGTTGAGCAATACCCATCGTTACTTTGAAAAGATTAAAACACATTTATAAACCTAAGTCTGAAAATGAAGAAGAACAAAGAGATTTGTAAATCTCGAAAGAGAAGGAATATATATACAGCAATACCTCGAACATCGTCGCTAATGCGTTCCTGGAAAAGGCGA
This sequence comes from Bathynomus jamesi, assembly GCA_023014485.1. Classification (NCBI taxonomy): domain Eukaryota; kingdom Metazoa; phylum Arthropoda; class Malacostraca; order Isopoda; family Cirolanidae; genus Bathynomus; species Bathynomus jamesi. The sequence goes on along the minus strand of JAJOZX010000255.1, from coordinate 870,017 downwards.
CGATATTCAAAACAACGATGTTCAAGGAATGTAACCTATGGGAAATAAGCGGTTCCGTTCTCAGATTTCTTTTTGTGTCAAAATCAGGATTTTTGCATTACAAATACAGTACAAATACACTCGTTTTAACAGCTCAGTCACAGGAAAAATATCAATAAGAAACTGTTCAATTCAAACCTTTCACTTAAACACGAAAATTTAAAATATGAACGAAAAAATGGGATCACTTGAAGATCAGGGCCCCCAGCCTTCGTTAGTTAGCTTTATAAGGCTAACTAACGAAAATATCACGACTTAACCTAACCAATCGTTAGGTCAACTGTACGCCCTTGACGACGATTGGTTAGGTTAAGTCATGATATTTTCGTTAGTTAGCCTTATAAGGCTAACTAAAGAAGGCTGGGGCCCTGATTATCAGGTGATCCAAAAAATGAAATTGGAAATTATTTTTAAGCAAAACATTTGTCTATTGTTCAATTTAAACCTTTTATTAAACATGAAAAGGGGGGAGGGTACGGAAGGGCGAGGCTGCCAGGCGTAAGACGACGAAATAGCAAAACCCAAGACGATGATGTTATAAATCTTAGTCGCAAGCAGAGCAACGACGAAAGCTCAAAACGACAATGTTCAAAACAACGATGTTTAAGGTATTACTATATATATATATATATATATATATATATATATATATATATGTTACAGGCAAAGTATGAAATTCAGGTATTCTATACAATACCTAGGCATTCTATACATTACCGAATAAATTTTAGGCAAAGTATGAAAAGAATATTGTATTACATCCTTTACCTAATTTAGGTTAGGTTAGGTAAATTTTGTAATAAGAATGGCTTAGGTAATCTTTAATAAAAATAAAAGAAATACTCTGTATAGGTTGATTGAATGCATGCCCGGTTAGGTCAACTGTACGCCCTTGACGATTGGGTAGGTTAAGTCATGATATTTTCGTTTACTGTCAAAACGAACGAAAATATCACGACTTAACCTAACCAATCGTCAAGGGCATACAGTTGATCTAACCTGGCATTCAATTAACCTAACCGGGCATTCAATTAACCCAGCATTCAATAATTTTCCCGTAGGCTTCGATTAATTTTTTGGTAAAGATATTAAAATAACACTTTACCTAAATCAGTCTTGCCATTCTATAGAATACCTAGGAATTATATAGAATACAAAAGTAGAGTATAAAAGAAACAATCAAAACCTAAACTAGGTAAAGCATGTAATACAATATTCATTTCATACTATGCTTGTAACAGTGTAACATATATAAAAATAATAATAATAATATACACACACACACACACACATACACACACACCCATATATATATATATATATATATAATATATATATATGGGTGCCTGGTAGCTCAGTGGTTACAGTGGCGGTTCGCTCTCGGCTGCTGGCATTGGGTGTAGTTGAGGTAACTGCTTACTCTGTTTCTTCTCTGACTCAAATTACCCTTCAGCACACTCATTCCCACGACGTCGTGGGGAAATGAACTTCTTGAATGTTTACTTATTTATATATATATATATATATATATACAGCGTGTCCCAAAGAAATGTATACCCACTTTGTTCGATAATACCAGCTATGAGGATAATAAATATATTACTTTTTATATGTTTTTTAATAAAGAAGTTTCTCCTGAATCTAAATATGTAATTATTTTTATTAAAAATTGAAGAACAAAAAAGTTACAGATGTTTAAATTATAATTATTATTTTCGAGACTTCATGTGCGATATTTTCTAATATTTTAACCGACTGTTTTGAGATACTTATGTTTAGTGTTGATATTGAAGCATAAATGTTGTAATTATTAGTTAATTCAAAAAATTTACAAATTCCATGGTTAAATGACACTTTATCTAAGATGTTCGACGTCTTCCAGAACGTTGTTTTTGTAAGTTTTGCACAGTGCCGTCGGTTTCAAACTTATCTCGTATACGTGCAAAAATATTAGAAAATATCGCACATAAAGTCTCGAAAATAATAATTATAATTTAAACATCTGTAACTTTTTTGTTTTTCAATTTTTAATAAAAATAATTACATATTTAGATTCAGGAGAAAATTCTTTATTAAAAAACATATAAAAAGTAATATATTTATTATCCTCATAGCTGGTATTATCGAACAAAGTGGGTATACATTTCTTTGGGACACGCTGTATATATATATATATATATATATATATATATATATATATATACACTATATGATCAAAAGTATTCGGACACCGCATGGTTTTGGGAAAAATGGTTTTATTATGGCATTTAGTAACCAGTAGGTCCACCCTTTGCTTTTATTACAGCGTCAACACGTCGAGGCATACTTTCCACCAGTTTTCGGTAAGTCTGTGCAGGAATGGCTCGCCATTGCTCTTGCAGAGCTGATGCAAGAGATGCAAGTGAAGCCGGGCGTGGTGTGCGGTTTCGTATCCGTCGCTCCAGTTCGTCCCACATGTGCTCGATTGGGTTGAGATCGGGGCTCTGAGCAGGCCAGTCTAACAAATCCACCTTATTTTCACGAAACCAGTCCTGCACACGCCTTGCAGTATGGCAGGGAGCTCGATCCTGTTGAAACAAACAATGGCCATCTCCGTAGTATTGCCACAGTGTAGGGAGGGCCGAATTGTCCAGAACGTCGAGATAAATGTCAGCGTTCATGGTAGTGGGTATAACAACCAACGGGCCGAGCCCTAGCCAGGAAAAACAACCCCATACCATGATGGACCCTCCACCGAACTTCACCGTTGGACGTACACAGTCAGGAAGAAGCCGTTCTCCGGGCTGTCGCCACACCCAAACACGCCCATCAGACTGGAAGACTGAATACCGCGACTCGTCGCTCCAAAGAACAGTTTTCCAGTCCTCCACGGTCCAGGAACGACGGGAGACACACCAGGCCAAACGACGCGTGGCATTAACTTTTGTAATCAGTGGCTTGTGTACAGCTGCTCTACACATAATAACCGAGTCTGTGCATCTCTCTGCGGATAGTTACAGTACTAACGGAGGTACCGGATGCTCTTCCTACCTCCTCAGCGATGGAAGCGGCAGAGGACGTGCGGGACTTCTTGACATGTCGTACCAGACTTCTTCTATCACGTTCCGTCAGTTTGCGTGGTCGTCCGGAACGTTTTTTCGCGTTAGTTGCACCGTCGTGCTTCCATCTCATGATAACATCCGCTACAGTCGACTTTGGTATATCCTGTTTGGCTGCAATGTTTCGTATAGAAACGTTACTTAAATAACATCCGATGACGAGTCCACGTTGGAACTCGGAGAGTTCACGACCGCGCAGCATGGCTTCACAACAGTTACTGATAACTTAACAGAACACCTCAGCATTATAGTTTCGCCACGCTTTTTCCCAGCATACCTTTCGGCGAAGGTGATATTTGCAGAAATGCGGATTTTCCGGGTGTCCGAATACTTTTGATCATATAGTGTATATATATATATATATATACACACACTATATACATGTATATATTGGAACGAGGAACTAAATGTTATTGGTGAGGATTGAAAACAAGGCCTGGGGGAAGTCTGGTTAATGTAAAGTAAACACGAGGTATTTGCCATCATTGTCCTTTGTGGTTCACACAGCAAATAGAGAAAGGAAACTTTTTCCTTATGGCTTCAATAAATGCCGCTTTCTATGTTTACTCTTATGAACAAATAAATATGGAGGAAAAAACTAAAAATCCGTTAATACGGGCGAGCCGAGTTTGAACGTGTTTCACACACACACACACACACCACACACTACATATATATATATATATATATATATATATATATATATATATATATATATATATATATATATATATGAAAATTGTTTCACGAAAGTAACACGTGAATAATAGTTATGATGAAAATAACCACGAAGGAAAAAGGAAACAGAATGGTGCTCAAGCGCTTCCGTCTAATGACATCCTCAGGAACACTGAAATAAATAACTTGTTTGAGACTTATATAGGTCACAAAAATAAAAATTATAGGAGGAGCATACAAATTTATAAAGAAAAGCTACTAGACTTTTAGCACTTTGCCCCTCTTGTCTAAATCCGTTCTGAACGAATTCAAAAACAACAGGATCAAGCGAAAAAAGGCTCTGGCTAATGTTAAAATTATTTGTAAGTTGAATAATGGCAGACTCAAGAATATTTCTATTAACAATGTTGCTTGAGTGAAACAAAATTGGACATTATTCCAATCAATACAGTGGGATAACTCTGACAAATGGATGAAAAGGGCACTGGACGACTGTCCCGTTCTAACTCTAACGGAATATTGATGCTGTTTTACACGTGTGTGCAAATCCTTTCCCGTCTTTCCAGTGTATATATATATATTATATATATATATACACACTATAAAAAGGCACTCCTGTCCGTCCGTCCGTCTGTAGACACCATGTATTTACTATTAAGCGATTCTGAACATAGAAATAAATGCACTTTGCTTTCTTTCAACGTTTTACTCGAGCGCCTCAAGATTTTCATTGCTGCGTTCTTTTCAATTATTCGGTCAAAAAAACTATAGAAAAGAACGTGGCAATGAAAATCTTAAGCTTCACATCCGAACCCATTGTAGCAAGATTTGTGAAGCTTAAAATTTTTATGGCTGCGTTCTTTAGCGGCCCCGCCCCCAATTACTGAGGCCGAAGGCCCCAGCACCGCAGGTCTAGCTAAATGGTGCCCGTAGGGCCCACTTTTGCTGGTCTATATATAAAAGATCCCAAATCTGACATTATAGTGCTTTCATTAAATGTGGAAATACTGTAAGACTTACGTTTTAAAATTCATTACGCTATTCTTTGCCATACCAAAACTTAAACAATTGTAAGGCCAAAAGTTCACTCACAGAAACCAAGTCAGAAAATGCGAAACCAAAAAGTTTAAATATAAAAAAAAAACATCACCTTCGAGTTTTGTTTGAATTTGAGTTTAAGTTCATCAGCAAAATTTTTTAGTGGAAAAATTAAACTGGTGTTTTCTAAAATCCATTTGTATTCTTCGCTGATATTGAGTTTCGCACAGACCAGACTATACTAGGTTAGGTGGTGGATTTAGATTGATTAGTTATTTCTCAAGTGACTAATTTCGTCCAGTCAAGATCTTTGTAAATTTCGACTTCGACAAAAAACTGGTCCCCAAGAAACTTAATATTTATCTACTTTTTTCCACAGAAACTGAAATTAAGAAGCCTCAAAATTTGAGCGAAAAAAAATTGGCCAAAATTGCAAAAAAAATATGTCATCTTCGATTTTTAAAATAATTTGCGCAGTATATAGGATATGGACAGAAATACAGGTTGTTTATAAAGTCCCTATTTATTTCAGTGAAAAAGTAGCAAAAAGGGTAAAATTCAATAACAATATAATAGAAGGCATACATTTAATGAATACTTAAGCATATGATTCTACATGAGCACCATCAGTATCTCTACAGAGTTCGAATCTGTCAGCAGCATTGCGAAACACATTTTGGAGCATGACAGGAGTTATTTTTGTAACTGCTGTTACGATACGAGCGCGTAAATGTCCCAGCTTCATTCAGATGGCATTTTAAACACCGTCGTCTTTCAACAAGATGTGGCACCTTGTCATTACGCAAACATTGTTCGGGAGTACCTAAATGAACGATTTCCAAAGTGGTGGATCGGACGTGGAGGCAACAGGCCCTGGGCGACTCGATCTCCTGACCTAACGCCCTTGGATTTCTTTGCATGGGGCTTTATCAAATCAAACGTCTATCAAACGAGTGTTACATATCTGCAAGATTTACGTGCTCGTATCGTAACAGCAGTTACAAAAATAAACCCTGTCATGCTCCAAAATGTGTTCCGCAATGCTGCTGACAGATTCGAACTCTGTAGAGATACTGATGGTGCTCATGTAGAATCATATGTTTAATTATTTATTTAATGTATGCCTTCTATTATATTGTTATTGAATTTTACCCTTTTTGCTACGTTTTCACTGAAATAGACAGGGACTTTATAGACACCCTGTACAAAGGTGGAACGAGGAGCTATAAAAAATAGAGAAGGAAAAATTGTAGAAGAAACTAGTGCAGTAGTGAAAGTATATGAAGATTTTTACTATGATCTACTTTTACAAATAAGGCAGAAAATAAGGAAGAGAAAAAAGCTGAAGAGATTAATAAACTACACCTGGAAACTATTAAAGCTGTAGTAGAGGATAGACATACCATAAATAGCATTACAAATGAGGATGTTGAAAATGTTATTAGAAAGTTAAAAAATAAGAAGTCAACAGACCAACAAGGATGGAGCAATATTATAATGAAGAATGCTGGATGGGATGTAATAAGAAGTCTGACAAAACTATTCATTGTAATTCTTAAGACTTACAATATCCCAGAACAGTGGAACAATATGAAAATAATATCAATTTACAAAAGTGGTGATAGAATGGACATAGGCAATAGGAGGGGGATATTCATAACGAATATAGTTAGTAAAATTTTTGAGAAAGTTAGACTAAATAAGAAGAGAAGTGACTGGAATCGGGGATTAAGTATGTACCAATGTGGAGGAATAGAAGGGAAATCAACAATAGACCACATACTAACGTTCAATGCAATAATTGACTATAATAAACATCTAGGTAACAATATATATATGTTTGGTTTGGGGATGCTATAAAATGTTTTGACAAACTAGAATTGAAGGACTGCATCAAAGAAGCTTCAAAAGTAACTTAGGAGTAATAGAAAAAGCAATTAGTAATTGTAAATCAATGGAATTACTAAAAAAAATTATATTTAATAATAAAAAAGAGAAATCAGCAGTAATGACAACAAATGTGATGAGAAGAAAAATACCTGAAATGAGAACAATTAACATAGTGAAACTGGGAAGTATAGAACAAATGCAAGAATACAAGTATTTGAAGTATTTGGGACAATGGTTCAATGGCAGAAGTGATCACCAAACACATATAGAAAAGAAGAAAAGTAAGATAAATTTCATGATAGCAGATCTAAAGAGATATGGAGATCCAGCTACAGTGGGCCATTGGTCAATGAGGGTGAAAATAAAATTGTATGAAACCATAATAGTACCTACAATATTTGAAACATGGACGAGAACAAGGACAAAGGATATTGAAGAAGTGGAACAAATGCAGGGAAGAATTCTAAGGGAAATAACAGGAATGAAATGTAATATCCAATATTGGGGATTATTAGCTGAATTAGGAGTGTGGCTAGTCAAAGAAAAAATTGGATACGAGAAGATAATGCTAATGAACAATATATTAAACTCAAATGAGGATAGATTAATTAAAATGATAACCGAAGATCAGTTGAAAAATCCATACCCAGGATGTTGGGCAGAGGAAGTGGCAGAAATGTGTAAATTATTTAAAATAACATTAGAGGACTTGCAAATGATGAAAAAAGTGAATTAAAGAAAAGTGTACGACAAAAATGAATGAATATTTACAGGAAGAACTAATAAAGAGGAAAACTAAAATGGAAAAACTAAGATTCATTGATGAATTTAAAAGAAAATCATATTTTGAAAATATGAAAGAAAAGGATATGAAGATTATAATGGAAATCCGATTAAATATGGTAGAGGTGAAAGAAAACTATAAAGGAAAATATAAGGACATGAAGTTTGAAGTATGTATATGACAGAATACTTGTTTCATTATGAAAAACTAAGAAACATAGTGGGGGAGATGATGGGAGTAGAGAATATAAAAAACCCAGAAAGTATCAAAAATTATATTGTAAAAATAATGGAAATTAGAAGAAGACTCTGTTGACGAAGGTTTAAGTACATAATAGGAGATACAGTGTAGAGGCTCTGCACCGGAAACGTGTGCTGATCCGCAGGATCAAGTGAGCAATTTGTGGAACCTGGAACCTGGAACCGGGAACCTTTGCAAAAACTATATTAGTGGATGAAATATTTAGTAAACTTTACTGGAGAAAGGTTTACGACCATGACGTAAAACCTAGCAGATACAGTTCGCTCATAAAAAGAGAGAGCCAGATAGAAAAACAAAATAGATAGATAAAGATATAGAGAGATAGAGACAAAAAGAGGAGAACATGTTTTATGATTAGCATTTTTTTCTATTGGTAGAAGCTTCCGGAACTGAAATCTTGAATAGGATATGAATTTTGATTCCGAAATTCGAAACGAAGGCAAACTTTCCATTTATTGATCGCTTCGCGTTATTCTGTATCGCATGCGGCCCTTACCCTGCCTTAACCTACTTTTGCCTCCCCATTTCTTGGTGACCGAAGGCCCGGGTGGACTGATAAGAATGGAATAATAATATGGAAATTTGGCCTCGAACTATATCTTGGAGAATGATTGTTTGTTTTTCAACGTTATTTGTTATTTTCTTGTATAAGTCATGAAGGAATAACGAAACCGTAATACACACACACACGCACACGCACACACACATTTGAAAACAGCGTCGAATCGTCCACGCACGGTAAAAAATGGACGAATCTTTTTTTGACCCGACTAGCACATGGCTATTTTGAGGTCTATAACTTTTTTCAGAAGAAACTGCACCACACGCACTTTACGCCAAAAGATAGAGGACGTTGTTGCGAATAATTCGATGTAAACATCGAACAAATTTGTTCAATACAAAAATATTTAGATAAAGTTTATTTAGCCAAAAAGATGGTCAGCTGAGTAATCCGCTTATTCGTCGAGAGTTCTAAGCTCTGCCAAGCGTCACGCCTCTTGTCAGCAGCACGCAAAAACAAAATTTTGGTTATTTTATAAAAAAAAAAATGTTTGTGGTAAAAAATAATAGATAATTTTGAACATCTACGAAGACCACGCTCGTACAAATTTTATACTCTTTTGTGAAGTCGAGGAAAAGCAAGTCAGTCCATATATTTACAAAAAAAATAAATAAATAAGTAAAAATTTTGAGCTTTACATCCAAAGCCAGTGAGATCAAATTTATAAAGCTGCACTGAAAATCTAAGTGGTCTATGAACTTAAGTAACTGTTAAGTTCTTACTGGTTTAAAAAACTTCTATTCAAAAGGTAGGATGAGCGTTAATTTTATGCAAAATTTGTGTTTAAAACAAAAATGTGTTGCCTACAGAAATCATGAACTAGTCTGAAAAATGCGTAAAGCAAAGTGGCAAATCTTTTTTGTGTACATAATAATAAACCTTAAAAAGAACAGGACAAAAAGATTTTGGCATTAAAAACTCAAAGTTAACCCTCAACATGTAGGATGGGGTTAGAATGTTCCACGTCGATTTTGTACTTGCCAATTATCACATTGTATCCAAATGCATATAAAACTTTTTTGCACTTTTCATTGCATTTCCTTCTAATATAAACAAGATATTCTGATATAATTGAAACTTGAAAGTTGTTTTATGTGCTCATTTTGACCCACCCTACCACTTATAATACAAATATTTTATCTTATCTACTCAGGGTTAAAAATTTAAAAATATGTAGTGACAGCTCTTAAAAAGTAAACTCGTTATGCGTGTTAATGTACTCGTAGTTTTGCAGATTCAGTTACCACATGTCACTCTAATACACTCAGACTAGAATTTTCATCGAGATTATAAACGGTTAGTCATCGAAACACTTCTGATGATTAATTTGGTTTTAAAATCATGAACAGTGACTCATGAGGTACTCTTGATGATTCATCTTTCATTTTATATATATATATGATACACACAGACAATGCATGGAACAAGGAACTCTTCTGGGATAATTAAATCCACTATAGTCCGAATAAGTAATGGTAAATGACAAATACCATAGTTTTTCTTTTTCATGATGCTAGCCCGACGTGGGCAACGGGTCACTCGCAAAGAGGTCCCATAAATATAGCTTCCCTCACCAGCTATCTGCAAAGCAGACAAGATCCAGCTTTGGGACATGGATCTAGGGTTTAAAGCAGCCTAGCCCTGCTACATTTAGAACCTCACTATAAGCAAAAGACTCGCTGCCTTCACGTCAGATTGAATACATCAAAGAAAAAGGGGTAACTATTATATTTTTAGCCAAAAGCCAAAACTTAAACCTCAACTGGCAGAATTGAGCGTCCACTTTTGCTTATATTGAGGTTCTAAATGTAGCAGGGCTAGGCTGCTTTAAACCCTAGATCCATGTCCCAAAGCTGGATCCTGTCTGCTTTGCAGATAGTTGGTGAGGGAAGCTATATTTATGGGGCCTCTTTGCGAGTGACCCGTTGCCCACGTCGGGCTAGCATCATGAAAAAGAAAAACTATGGTATTTGTCATTTACCATTACTTATTCGGACTATAGTGGATTTAATTATCCCAGAAGAGTTCCTTGTTCCATGCACTGTCTGTGTGTATCATAAAAAACTCAGGGGACCATTCTGAGTTAATTCCCATATATATATATGTATATATGAAAATTATTTCACGAAAGTAACACGTGAAAAATATTTATGATGAATAAAACCACGAAGGAAAGGAAACAGAATGGTGCTCAAGCGTTTTCATCTAATGACATCCTCAGGAACACTGATGTCATTAGACGAAAGGGCTTGAGCACCATTGTGTTTCCTTTCCTTCGTGGCTTTATTCATCATATATATATATATATATATATATATATATATATATATATATATATATATATATATATATATAGTGGTGAAGTGGTTAGCATCGCTGACTACGAATCCATCGGCCCCAGGTTCGATTCATGGTGACGGCAGGCGACGCGCAGCTAACCCAGCTGTTCATTCTTCCATACAATAAAAAATTGGTTGATAGATAAATGGGTACCCTAGGTACCCTATTGGTTAAGATGCTGGGCTGCTGATCGGGAGGTCGTGATATCGAGCTCGGACAAGGCCTTTGTAATTTCTGACCGCCCGTGGTGGGTCGTGATTCGGATTCGACGTTAAGCTGTAGGTCTGAGGTAAAACAACAAGCTTGACCTTCGTCAGAATGAACAATTCTGGCTGAAGCAAAAACCAATGTTAAACAAGGTCATATATAACGAGAAATAGTATACTGTACATATTAAAATATACATGTTGAAACCGATGTGTTAACCGACATTTAATATACAAAACTCAGTATATCGCAACGTATTATGGTTGAGTGGGTAACGTGGAGGGCTCGCAAAATTCGAGTCTCATCGATGTAAAGTAAATTTATTTTTAATGTATTTGATCTTAAAACGTAAGTTTCTGTTATTATGTTATTCCTATTTAACATAAAAATGATATGCCTGTAATTGCACTCGGTTAATGAAAATAAACGCAAATGATATTTAATTGACATTTCTTCCAATAGATGGCGCCACCCAATTCGATTAAACTATTTTCAAGGAATCAGTTTCCCACAAAGTATTTCATCAAGCATCGAAGTTCGATGAAAATATCGTCATCACTTGAGGACACTCTTTCCAAGAAAGAATTTCCCACATCTTGATAAAAATTCTATTCTCAGTGTGCATATTAAAAGCAACTGCTAACTATTTTTTTGTTTTTTAACTATGAATAATTTTTTAACGCCAAATGTTTTCTCTTATTCTTGTCCTGTTCTTTTAAATGTTTATTATTATGCACACGAAAAAGATTTGCCGTTTAGCAGGACGCATTTTTCAGACTGGTATAAGTTATGCCGAATTTTAACCAAACCTTGAGGTATTTTACAGGATGTTCGAAAAGTCAAGTCACCCCCTACAAAATGTATATATTGTAATACCAATCGAATTTATATGTGATTCATTGACAATTTTTTTCTTTTCCAGGTATTAGAGTTATGTTGTCCACTTACACTCTGGAGGAAAGGATAGTGATGAGCACATGGGCTCATGAAAGGTCGCATAGTGGCAAAACGATGCATGATATCCAGAATGATTTCAACACAAGATTCAATAAGGCTGCACCACCAAACAAGACGGTTACGCTGGGAGAAAAAGCTGTTTAAAACTGGTTCCATCAAGGACAGACCACGGTCGGGAAGACCAACAACGCGAGCAGAACAATGTGAAAGTGTGATTGCATCGGTGGCACATTCACCGAAAAAATCACTTCGAAAACGATCACAAGAACTTGCAGTCCCCATGTCCACACTAAGAGATCACATGATAAAAGATCTCGGCATGAAACCATACCGCCCCTCATTTGTTAATGAATTAAGCGATACAGACATGCAGAAACGATATGAAGCCTGTGAACGGTTTTTGACCGTTTTTCCAACAATTTCTGCATGTGGAACAGTGATTTTTTCTGACGAGTGTGCAATTTACCGTAGCGCCAAAATGAAAAATGTTTACTTCTGGAGTAAGGAAACTCCACACTTCTTTAAGGAACTGGAACACCATCCACTGTACGTGATGATACGGGGTGCAGTGTCTGCCAGGAACTTGTTCGGTCCATATTTTTTTTAGGGTCCTGTCAACTAAACTGCCTACCTCAACATGTTACGGGACTGGTTTGTGCCTGAGTTCGAACGTTTAGGGCTGCTTGGTCGGGTGTGGTTTCAACAAGACGGGGCTCCGTCTTATTTTGCCATTAATGTGAAGGAATTCCTCAACGAAGTGTTTAGAGACAAATGGATCGGCCGTGGCTCGCAACACTTACCTGCCACTCTTGAGTGGTCGCCCCAAAGTCCAGATCTGCCACTGTGACAATGGGTTATGGGGTTTCGTCAAGCAGAACGTATCCCGGGTGCGTTACCGCACAACAGAGGAACTGAAACACGCTGTTCGAGATGCATTTGGTGCAATCACTCCAACAATGCTGCGTCGATTCTCACACCTCATATGGAGGCGCATAATTCTTTGTACGAAAATGATGGTGCACACACAGATATTCTTGATTAGTAACTGTAATTAGTAACTGTATTTTCTGTAATTAAAGTAAGTGTTGCTAGTGACTTGTTTCTTAAATTCCACCTACCACATATAAATACAATTAATCACAAAACAATAAAATTCGCATTACAATATATACATTTTGTAGGGGTGACGGGACTTTCCGAACACCCTGTACATGAAAAGTCTTTTGAGGAATACACCTTTTCAAGTTTCCTTTAATATAAACTGAGGTTTGGAGTAAAGTAATTCACAGAATATTTTCCAGTAATTCGAGAAAGGCGACACATAAGTTTCACCTTTTTCACCTTTCAGAGACTAAGGAACTTCTTCCTATCATACATATACCACCTCTTTCAATAACAAAAAATAAAAGAAAGTTTAGAAAAGTTTACCCTGTTCTGTACAAAACTGAAAACGGGATGAGTGAAACTTATATTAGTTAAAAATTAAGTTTACAAAAGCTTAATTAAATTTTTAAATAAAATTCTTTTATAAAGTTAAATAGTTCTCGTGTAAATACTGGAATTGGAAGCAAAAGCTTTTCGGCAGTGCATTGAACTTTGGTTTGTCGTCACTACATTTCTGTATCGATTTAGAAATGATAATCAGCTTAAAGATGAAAATAAATAAAAACGCGAAAGGGATTCTACTCAAGCGGAACACAATAAGTTAGTGGCGCATTCTTTCCTTGACTATAAAACACCTCAGATATCCACACAACCCTCAGATAACAAATACAAACAACGTATATATCAGTTTGTGTGTGTGTGTGTGTGTGTGTGTGTGTGTGTGTGTGTGTGTGTTTGTTAGGAGAGGATTTTGCCAGTATTAGAATCAGTATTTTAGGATGAATGAAGCAATAAACGTTAATTGGCACTGTCCTTACTGTTTGATATTTCGGATAATTTGAAGAACTGAATGCACTAAAAACGTTATTTCTGTTTATCAAAAGATGAGACTCGACATCCTTGAAATTCTTTTTCAAAAATCTTTAATTTTTCATATCATCTGGAGAAGATAAACCGCTGACGATGAAACATAATATTCTCCGAAATTCTGAAATTATCAGAAATGTTTGTGTCTACCAAATTGCATCTTTTCCTTTATAGCACCTTTGTGTCAATTTCTTCTTCATGATTATTTTCGTTAAAACTAACCAAAATATCACGACTTAACCAATGTTATGGACATTTACAAATGAATTTCTTATTGATCTAACGTTATGTGAAGCTAATCAGCATATTAACCGCCATGAGTATTTATCCGATTATTATTATGATTATTATTAATTATTAGTATTATTGCTATTTTGACTATTACCAAATCTCCTGGAAAACTTAATATATTCCTTAACAATAATACCGTCTGCCCACTGACTCATGTTGAAAGGCTTGACGTGCGAGTTTACACCTCTAATTATTACCATAAATGATTTATAATAAGGAGAATGGGTGTTTAGTTTAGTAATCAACAGGTCATTGGATTCACAAACTTCTTCCACCATGTAATGAGTGAACTGGAATTATTTTCATTAATTTGTAAAGGAAGTGAAAATCATCTTTAATGATTTCGAAACAAATAAAAATGTTTTGTTTCATTTGATGGAAATCATCAATTTGCTTCCTTTCCAACAAATCTCAGTTGTACTCTTTGCCGTCAATCCCTTCTCTCACCTTTCTTTTCTAATTACCTTGATAAGAAAGACAACCAACGAAGGAATTCCTCTTTTAATAATATATATATATATATATATATATATACACAGTATATATATAGAGAGGCCATTCACGAGCTGAATATTGATGCCAGATCCAAACCCCAAGAAAAGATGTCAATAACTGAATTCCATATTATTGAATATCTATAATACACTTGTGATTGCTACATAGGTCCTATTTCTGTGAGTCAGCCTCAATAAGCCCATAATGGTTATCGGTAAAACTGTTTGAACGAATTGAGGAAATTTTTTAATAAATCTCCCATCGTCAAAGATTGCTTACATTTAAAATCTTTAATTCTGTTTCAGAGCCAAAACATGAGACTAAAGACATTCTCACAATTTATTGATCGTTATATATTTTTAAACTTTTTAACTTTTTAATTTTTTAAATGTAAATTAATTACAGTAACTCTACAAGAGTGGATAAAATAAAAGTTTTTAATCAATTAATTATTTTTTATTTTTAGATTTTGCAGCTATAATAAATAAATTATAATAACGTACAACATAAATTATTTCAGTTACGTACACACAAATTTGTTGGAAGTGAAAATTTTGAAATTATCAAATTTAATTTAAAAAAATTAGAGTTCATTATAACATACAAAAAGTGTTAATTAATTATGCAAATAAAACCACGAAGGAAAGGAAACACAGAATGGTGCTCAAGCGCTTTCATCTAATGACATCCTCAGGAACACTGAAGTACATAAACAGTTACAGCCTATATATAAGTTACAGAAAAAAAATATATATATATATGTATATATAATATATATATATATATATATATATATATACAATAAAGGAGAGATAAAAAAAAATTTTTTTTTAAATAAATAAAATAAAAAAAAATTATTAAACATTAAAGGATTATGGGAGGACATACAAATTTGTAAGGAAAAACTACCGATTTTTAGCACAAGATCAAATGAATTGTTTCCAACCAATGTTATAGATAATTAAAAAATAATAAAAATACAAATTTATACTGGAAATCTGCCCGGGTTTTAGCACTCTGCTCTTCTTGTTAAAGTTCGATGTCTATAAAAATAAAATGAAAAATAAAAGTTATTAGAGTAGCATACAAGTTTGCCAAAGATTTAGCGTTCTACCCTTCTTATCTAAATCTGTTCTGAAGGAATTCAAAACAACAGGATCAAGTTGAAAAAGACCTTCGCTTATGTTGAAGTTATTTGTAAGTTGGATAATGGCAGACTCAAGAATATTTCTATTAACAATGTTGCTAGTGTGAAATAAAACAAGCATTATTCCAATCAATACAGTGGGATAACTCTGACAAATGGACAAAAAGGGCACTGGACGACTGCCCTGTTCTAACGGAATATTGATGCTGTTTTATACGTGTGTGCAAATCCTTTCCCGTCTGACCTATGTAAAAGGAATCACATTGTTTACAACGAATTTTATAGATAATGCCTGAATTATTGGTAGGGCTATTTTTTACTACGATATTTTTCACAATATTGTTATATAAAAATACTACATTAATATCCAAAAGTTTAAGTACATTAGCAATGCCTAAAAAGCCCGGGAAAAATGGAAGTACTAAAATATTTTTTGACAAAGTCCGAGTGTTATTATTCACACGATAGAAAGTTCGTTTTGCCTTGTTGAGACAAGATTCCATAAACGCAGATGGATAACACAGATCACTTCCAATACCGTTGCTTTTTTCCAATTCGGCATCGATGTATTCCGAACTGGCGATCCTAAGGGCGCGGAGAAACATTGAAGAAAAAATGGCCTTCTTAGTGGGGGTGTCATGTCCCGAGTAAAAGTGTACATAGGACAAATTTTTTTTTTTTTTCCGATAGATACTAAACTTAAAACCTGGGCTTTCCCTATGTACAGGCACATCCAAAAACGGGATTGAGTTGTCTTGTTCCATTTCTAAAGTAAACTTAATGGAGGGGACTTGATCATTTAACTGAAGGAGGAAGTTATCCAGGTCACGATTCATGGGCCAGATACACAAAATATCGTCGACGTACCGCAACCAAGGGATGCCAACCACCAGGATTCTCGGGATGTAAGTAATTTCGAAAAACTCCATATAAATATTGGAGAGGAGGGGCGACAAGGGGTTGCCCGTGGCCATCCCAAAAACTTATTGATAATACTCGTTATTGAAAGTGAATTTACAGTCTTTGATGCAAAGCTTAATAAGTTCCAAAACAATGTGTGAAGGTAGTGGCAGGTCATACTTATGTAATTCTCAGGAGAGAAAGTCAAGCATATCGTCAATCGGTACTTTTGTAAACAATGAACAAACGTCGAAACTGATCAATCTATCGTTGGTTTCAGTACGTGCATTATTCAATTTTTCAGTAAGATCCATGGAATTTTTTACATGGGAATCAGAGATAGTTCCGAGAATGGGGGACAAGACTTTGACAAGCCATTTGGAGAGTTTATAAGTAATAGAGCCCACCGAGCTAATAATAGGGCGCATAGGGTTGCCAGGTTTGTAGGTTTTAATAAGACCGTAAAGGTAGGGCAGAGAATGTGAAGTGGACATGAAAAGCGGAATTAAGTCCTTTTTTTTTTTATCTCTCCGTTTATTGTATATATATATATATATATATATATATATATATATATCAACGTAAAGAACGACGCTTGTATAGGAGAACATTCCGCGCAAGATGAGGAGGGAGAACGAACAAAATGAAAAAATGAGGTAACCACCCGTGAATCGAACCCGGGATCTTCCGATTGCCTGTCAGATATGATAACCACTACACCATGGTGTAGTGGTTATCATATGTGACCGGCAATCGGAAGATCCCGGGTTCGATTCACGGGTGGTTACCTCATTTTTTCATTTTGTTCGTTCTCCCTCCTCATCTTGCGCGGAATGTTCTCCTATACAAGCGTCGTTCTTTACGTTAATTATACTGCGTGTTCTTTGCAGTTGAAATGTGTATATATATATATATATATATATATATTTTTTTTTTTCTGTAACCTATATATAGGCTGTAACTCTTTATGTACTTCAGTGTTCCTGAGGATGTCATTAGCCGAAAGCGCTTGAGCACCATTCTGTGTTTCCTTTCCTTCGTGGTTTTATTCATCATATATATATATATATATATTAGGGTGTTTCATAAATTAAAAGTTTGGAAAAATTTGAATCCACATGGATCCCCTTGTTCCATTTGCTGAGGAGACTGATAAACCGAAGTATTAATTCAATAGTTTAAAGTTTACGGGTCCCCAGTTTGATGCTCTGGCAGATCATAAACGGAAAAAATTAAACAAAAATCTGTCAATGAATTTTTATTCAACAAACGAGTACCATTTCACTACACATTTTCACAAAGATACAAAAAACATAACCACTTCTTGCGAATCATTTGTCCATGAAATCCTTCTTGGTTTTATTCGGGTATTTCGCCCTATGCTGCATCACAGTTTTGAGCAAATACTGCTTCTGCTCTTCGTTCTTCGTCAGAGAACAGTTGAACTCTTTGGTGAGCGCGATGGCTCTTTCCTTAATCTTGTCCAGCCTCTTCCTTTTCCTAATCTCCTTATAGTGAAGCTTCATGTCAACAGGGCCCATGCTGCAGGAATTTGGATCTTCACGCTGCATGTCGAGAAAGTGGATGTCCTCCTGATTCTTCATCATTTCCTTAGCCTGTGAATGAGCAATGTCCATGATCTCCTTCGCTATTGCCTCCTTGAACATCGCCTCCTTCACTCGGAAGGACTCTGCTTTATGTGACTTGTGCTTCACAAGCCGGTCGTATTCCTTGAGAAGGGATTCCATCTTCCTCAAGGCCGAATCTCGACGCATCATGGGGATTCTCGCTCTCTCCCAAAATATGAGACAGGCATCCAGGCACAGGTTCAGGCATTTAGTACGTCCAAATTTTTGCTCCTTTTGGTGGTAAAAGTACTTTTTGAGTACTTGCAACTGAGTTGGAAGGCCACTTGATGTGATGTTCGCATCCGTCTGGCCAATAAGAAACACTTCTGTTTTCGCTCTGGTAGACACCTGGAAAAGAAAACAAACTAAATAATTCCACAGAAATAATTTCACATCGTAATTAATTTCATTAATTAAATAAAGAAAAGCCGTAACTGGGACTCGAACCAGTGTCATAGCCGTTTGGCGGCATCGCTCAAGTCGGCGTACACAGCACGCTATCCACTACACCATCTAGGGAGTGGATAGCGTGCTGTGTACGCCGACTTGAGCGATGCCGCCAAACGGCTATGACACTGGTTCGAGTCCCAGTTACGGCTTTTCTTTATTTATAAAACTGATACGTGTACACTACGTTCTCTTTGACAATTCATTAATTAAATAAATTTCAATACCGCAGTAAAATTACATTAATTAGTATCATAAATAATTACCAGCTTAGTTGTCCAATATGCAACAGACTAATTAATTTCATGTAATATTAATAATAAATATCACTACCACAGTAAAATGACAGAAATTAAATAATAATAAATTTCAATACCACAGTAAAATGAGATAATTAGTAGCATATATAATTACCTCCATAGTTGTCCAATAGGCTATACAACACGAACCGCTCAAGTGACGAAGAAAACCGTCTTCACTGCAGGCAGGCGAGAAATGAACTGACAAAAAGTCGTCAAAGTTGGGGACCTCTAAATGCAGCGCGATCTGGTTCAAACTTGCACAAACGTGTTTTCTTGTTCTTTAGAATACGGAGAAACGTGTGGATTAAAACTCCAAGCTCATTTTTATTTTACCCTATAGGTATGAAACACCCTAATATATATATATATATATATATATATATATATATATATATGTGTGTGTATTTGTGTGTGTGTGTGTGTGTGTGTGTGTGTGTGTGTGTGTGTGTGTGTAGTGTTAAATACATTTTTATTATAAACAACGTGACGGTTAAACTTTAAACATGGAATTATATTGGCAGTTTGACACGAGAAGAGTTCCCCGTCAAACTAGAATTTTAGTAAGCCATAAAACTGAGGTAATCGAAAGCGTTTGGATATTTTATAATGTGTTTCAGCATCCTTTGCAAAGTTAATGCCTTCAAGTAGAACGTATCTGATCCGAGTGAAGCGATCAAAGTTAATTTATAGCCTCTT
Source organism: Bathynomus jamesi (assembly GCA_023014485.1). Classification (NCBI taxonomy): domain Eukaryota; kingdom Metazoa; phylum Arthropoda; class Malacostraca; order Isopoda; family Cirolanidae; genus Bathynomus; species Bathynomus jamesi. Next base: position 850,286 of record JAJOZX010000255.1, on the reverse strand, counting down.
TAATTGTTTCAATACTGAGCCAACAAATAGTTTGTGTAGCCATTTCCAATTTTATATCATATTTTCCGTTACTCAGTAGTGGAGTAGTGGTTAGCGTCGCTGACTACGAATCCATAAGCCCCGGGTTCGAGACCCGGTGACGGCAGCCGGCGCGCAGCAAAAACCCAGCTGTTCATCCTTCCACACAATAAAGAAAGTGGTTGGTAGATAAATGGGTACCCTGGGTGGCCTAGTGGTTAAGACGCTGGGCTGCTGGTGGGGCGTGGTTCGTATTCCACGTTAAACTGTAGGTCTAAGGTGGAGTGAAAAGCTTGACCTTCGTCAGAATTAACAATTCGGGCAGAAGCTAACCAAAGGTTATATACACACACACACACATATATGTATATAGTATATATGCATTTTTTTTTAATAAATAATGGTACAGTCATCATACTAAAATTATTTCCGGATGGAATGACTTTACAACCCCCTGAAAAGGGCCTCAAAGGATGTTTATGATGACTCTTTGATCGTCCGAGAATAGGGGCAGCTCACACGAATATGAGTAGCAGTAGCTCACTATAAAGCAGCCATAAGACTATGTAAACAGAAACAAGATTCCATTCGAGTTTCAAAGGCCTGTGAGTCTCATTTAAATAATAACAGTAACAAATTCTGGAAATCTGTCGAGAAAGAAACGGGTGCTAAGAATACTTTCCCATCAACAATTGATGGAATGTCTTTGGAGGTAGAAATATCTAAGTTATGACGAACGAAGTACTCAGACATCCTTAACAGCATGTGGAGAGAGTTACTCTTAAAGTTACTCTTTATGTAGGTTGTAATGGAACGACATTAGGAGGGGCCAATGAAACTACGGAGACTTCAATGCCAGAAATTAAGGGTTTGATTAAAGAGCTAAAGACAGGCGCCTCACCTGGGTAGATATCTTCTCGAATAAGCATTTAACGTATGCTAATAATGTGATTATTTTTCATATTTCATTACTGTTCTCACCCATGCTTGCTCACAGTTATATCCTATTGACTCTCCATACTGCCTCTGGGTTTTTAAGTTTTACCGCTTTACCTTACCTAACCTAACCTATTACCAAGCTGTTATGGACTCTATCTCTGAATTTTGGGATCACCTGAAGATCCGTCACCCCAGCCTTTTTTATTTAGCTTTATAAGGCTAACTAACGAAAATATCACGACCTAACCTAACCAATCGTCAAGGGCGTACAGTTGACCTAACGATTGGTTAGGTTAGGTCGTGATATTCTCGTTAGTTAGCCTTATAAAGCGAACTAAAAGAGGCTGGGGTGATGGTTCTTCAGGTGATCCGAATTTTGTCTGGATTCTGGAAATGCACCAAAAGAGGTACATTCTGACCCTGGCCCATTTTATGCCACTAGGCCTGAGCTACAATAGGCATGGCAGTGACAGCAGAACCACAAAGGTGGGGGCAAAAGGGGCATTCTGCCCTTTCTCCCATCCTAAGTATGGCCCCGCGTGCCTTGGTGCCTTGTTTTTTTTCTACCATCCCTTCTATCTTAAAGTAGGCCAAGGCCTAATTAGGGTCTAGGCCCAGTCACTTATATGCAAGTTTATCTATTCACAGCCTTACCTTTCTGAATGGAATGCTTCGGAATTTGAAGTCTTAATAAATATTATATTTTTATTGTATTTCACCGAAGTGGGAACAAACCTTGCTCCTAATATCTTACCTATACATAAATTCAATTTCTCTTCAGCGAGTGCAATCGGCCAAAATTCTGGGAAATACATCGATACAAAGTTCTCATTCTCATAGCACACTGAAAATCTATGCAACAAATTGGTCAAGGTCTCATTCATAATCACGAAAGCAGGCGCAACACTCCCAAAATAGGTTCTTGATCCATATGCTTCACCATGGTGTATTCACGCCTACTGTACAATACTGCATTAGTGCTTACACGTCAATATTCGCTACAGCCATTGGTAGTAATGTAAAGAAGATTAATTAGGAAAATCTACAAAGCGAACAAGCATAATGAAAGTACAGATCAAATGTTCCACGAATTGAAAATTCTCAAACTAGGAGAAACCTACAAACTAACATTGCCTCATATTATATGTATCAAATCGTCTATTATACTGCTTCATAAATCATCCAAAACAAAATATTAACTTCCCAAAGATTGCCAAACTAACAATTATTGCGGAAAAATCGGTTCTTAACGTTTTACCTCTCATTTTCAAAAAACTAAAATTTCAAAATGTCGCAATTTTCTCGTCTTCAAACTTTCTAGTATATATATATATATATATATATATATATATATATATATATATATATATATATTATATATATATATATATATATAGGGGGGGAGGGTCGAAATTCTGTATTCTTATTCTACACACTGCTCGGAGTTTCCTTTGGGCCCCTAAACAGCATACTGTAATTACACCGCTATGCGCCCCCCCCCTACCCGTTGCATATGCCCCCCTTTTTTTTAAATTGAAATGAAATTGAAACCAATTCTTTGAATTAAAAAACCTGATAAATGACAAAGATTAAAATAAATAATGATATAAGTAAAGTTAAAGTAAGTTATTTATATATATATATAAAATAAGAAATCGTTCTCCGTATATTACTTAAAGAATCAATTGAAGCATACTAAAATCAAAATATTCACCTTAAGAAATTTAATTGAAGCATATTAAAACCAAAATATTCACCTTAAGAAATTTAAAATCGTAAATTACTGATACCACTGGCCTTTCCATTGGAACACAGGTAGCTTTTTTCTCGACTCCAGTACATTCAAAATAAATTTATGTCTGTTTTCGTAACCAATTCTATCTTGTGATGCTTCTGTTACCACAGTTACAGCATGTTCTACTCCCTGGCTGTGACAGGGAAAAGGAATAAGCTGAAGTGGTTCATTTCTAACTTTAAGAAGATCATCATTTGTCAAATTCTGTAAAATAGGTGGAGGGATGATGGTTTCGTTGTCCCAGTCGACCATGTTAGGATAATCGTCTGCTTCAAAGTTCAGTGTTTTTGGCAGCTCAAAATTTCTCGCATTGGTGCTCCTAGTTCTTGCTCGAATGATGTGCTGAAGAGCCAGCTCTCTGACCTCTCGTCTTGTGCCTGTTATCATTGAGAGTAAGATATTCTCTGGGTGGGAAAAATAGGCGTTATTTCTGAGGACACGCTCCATAATCATCCGATGCTTTTTATCTAAGCCTTTAAGCAAGTGCATGATATATAAAAAAATTAGATGCTCCCTCATTTGCCTTTGGATGAGACTTTATCCAAAACCAGCCTGGAGCGTAAACCAGCATTATAATTTCTACTAGGTCTTGGATGTTTATGTCTGGATTCCGTGTAGAGACATATAAGCGCAGGATCCTGTTTGCTTGTGTTAGCCATCTTGCATGATGGAGGGCACCTGGGGATCTGGTGGCTAACGCTTGTGAGATGCGTCCAGATTGTATGCTAATGCACATTTCATACATATATTTTGGGTCACTGCTGAAAATTTTAACAATATCGGCCGAAACTTCTTTAATGTTGCTCTCTACAGGGGTATAATCAACTATATACAGTTTGGTCAAATCCTCTCGGAGTTTATTTCCAAGAGAACCTTTGAAGGTGTTTGGTCCCGAAGTTTGCATGCAAAAGGCAAATCAGCCATTGCACCGGCCTGTCCAGATATAATTCAATCAATTTTAGCACTCCGCCAATCCTGCCAGTGTTCACTGGGGTGCCATCGCATAGCAAAGCTTTGAGGGATTCTTTGCTATTAGAATCAACTATAAAAGTTATTATTTCATCTGCAATACAACAAGCAGTTCCGTTATCTGGAGCTATATGATCCATGTAAACATCACCAGGTTCTTTGACTATTACATAATGTTCTTCGTACTCCATTCCCTTCTTTGTCTTAGTTTGATCTTTTCTACCATCAAATCCGATGCCTTCAATCTGTGTCTTCTCTGATTTCACTTTGATTATGTTCTTGTTACCCACACGTATTCTTTCTCTTTCCACTTTTTTCCTATCCAACATATTGGTTTCTCTAATATTCCCATATCCTTCAAAGCTGCATTTACTATAGCTGCAGTAGCTCTGTAACTTACACGGTATCTATCTGCTGTTATTGTTAAGTTATCATAAATAATTCTGTTCTGATGGTTTTCTCTCGGCTCAAAATCCGGAACAAAGTCAATATCGTCGCTGTCATCATCAATTTCCATGCTCTCATCTTCCATAATATGTAAAGGGTCCAGTTTGCTGGTTGAGGCGGCATTCATATCTAGGCTTATCTTGGCTCTTCTTTCTAATCCTTTAACTCTATCGTGAGTCCTTTTTCTTGTGGAAGTCGTTACTCTGTCGATTGGTCCTAGGTGGTTTTTTCTTTGTTTCTGCCCCACAAAAGACTCCCACTCAATCATTGGAACTCTAATATCACATCTGCAATCCGTTCGAGTGATTTTTTTATTGTAACAAGTACAAGTGCAAATATGAAACATTTCATCGAATGTCTCCACCTTCTGCTGAAAACTGTTGTTTCTTTGTTTTAATGGTACTTTATTTAGCTTTGCTGCAGATTATATCCATCGTTCAACTTTTATAGCTATTCCTTCAAATCCTATATGTGAAAAGGAAAACTTCTCCCAAATGCCTTCCACATCTTTAATGACAATTCTGTAACATTCTTTTGCTGTTCTAGAACCTTTCGAAATCAGTTCTTCTCGTTTTTTTACCAATAAATAATGCTTAAATACGGAAGGAGTCATTGAAGGTGGAAATTCTGCAGGGTAACCAAATGTTGAATTGTGCGTTTTGCTTCTTGTCGCCATGATTTCACTTATTTAGGCCTAGTAGCATTAATAACAAGAAACTAATTGTTAAATTCTAGCAATTGAATCATTCAATCTGAATTTAATATAACTCATTCAGAATTAAATCATAACTCATTCAATCATAAACAACCTGAAAATAACAATATGAAACTAAACAAAAAAACGTGACAATAATTTATATAATTCATTTACTCTATCTAAATTAATCTATGTAATCTATTCAATCTATCTAAAACTCTATCTAAATAATCTATCCAAATTAATCTAATCTACTTAATAAGACTTAATATAATGCATGATTGTCACATTTGGGGTTTATATCTGTAGAGAGAGTAAAATGGGGGGATGCTATGGAAGGGGTAAGGGGGGTCGCATATACTCATTTTTTTTACAAGATGTTGAGATCATCATTTCCAACTACGTGCATACTGTGGAATTGGAGAAACTCGATTTTTGATGTTTCGACCCCCCCTAATATATATATATATATATATATATATATATTATATATATATGAAAAATTATTTCACGAAAGTGACACGTGAAAAGTATTTATGATGAATAAAACCACGAAGGAAAAAAGAAACACAAAGGGGTGCTCAAGCGCTTTCGTCTAATGACATCCTCAGGAACACTGGAGTGAAAGGACAGATCAAGGCAATATATAGGTTACAAAAATAAACATACATACATACATATTCACATATATATACATATATATATATATATATATATATATATACAATATACATATATATAGTAAGCATAGAAAAAAATTGTGGGAGGAGCCAACATTTATATGGTCACAGAAGAATAAAGAAATAAAAATAAATATAAATATAAATTGAGAAAAAATTAATTACAAAATAGTGCCTTAGTGATATATATGTCACAGCCTAAATAATCATAAAGAAATAAACAGGCAAATAAAAAAAAACCATAAATATACATACATACATATATATATATATATATATATACATATATATATATATATATATATATATATACATATATAAAGACACTTTTAGCACTTTGGCCGACCTTCAATATAAATTCAAATGGCTTTTTTATGGAACAGGTCACAAAAGAATAAAGAAATAAAAATAAATATAAATATTGTAAGTGGAGTCTACCAATTCAAGCTCAAGAGGGAAGTTTTACAATCGATTTAATAGATGCTGCCAATTGATATATATGTCACAAAAAAATAAAGAAAAAAAAAAAAAAAAAAAAAAAAAAATTAATTATTAAAAAAAATAAAAAATAATAATAAATTGAAAGATAAATTTTAAGAGAGGCACACCAATTTATAAGGGAAAAATTACCACATATGCATATTATAGTCACAAACGAATAAAAAAGTACAAGTAAATATAATTGGAAAACAAAATGATGCCTAGATGATATAAAGAACAATAAAATATATATACAACATATATACGGTATATATACGAAATATAAACGCAATATATACAGAATATATATATATATATATATATATGCATAAGGGAAAAAAAATTACCAAATTTGTTTTTATAATTATTGTCTGAGAAAACGGTAGGTCGCAAAAGAATAAAGAAATAAAAATAAATATAAATTGAAAAAATTACAAATAATACACGTACACATGTATACCCACATAACCAAATATATATAACATATACACACATATATACAAACACACACACACACACACACACACATATTATATATATATATATATACAAGCTTGACCTTCACGAAATGAGAAATCATCCCGCAGAACCTTTGTGAGGTTGTAAGGTAAGGTAAGGTACATACACATATACATATATATATATATATATATAATATATATATATATATTATATATATAATATATATATATATATATATATTTAACTGCATACATACATACATACATACATATACACACATACATACATACATATACACACATATACATACAAACACATTTAACTGCAATGACCACACACATACTCACATACACATACATACATACACATACACGCATACAGCAAAAAATTGAAAAATAAAATTGTAAGGGAAACAACAGACAAAAACAAATTTTTACCAAAGATTTAACAACCTGCCCTTTTTGTTTAAATCCATTCTGAAGGAATTCAGAGCAACAGGATCAAGTTGAAACAGACCTTTACTCATGTTAAGGTTATTTGTAAGTTGAATTATAGCCGACTCAAGAATATTTCTATTAACAATGTTGCTAGAGTGAAACAAAACTGAAACATTATTCCAATCAATACAATGGGATAACTCTGACAAATGGACAAAAAGGGCACTGGACAACTGTCCCGTTCTAACGGAATATTGATGCTGTTTTACACGCGTTTGCAAATCTTTCCCGTCTGACCTATGTAAAAGGAATCACATTGCTTACACCCAATTTTATAGATAATGCCTAAATTATTGGTAGGGCTATTTTTTACTATGATGTTTTTTCACAATATTGTTATATGAAAAAACTACACTGATATCCAAAAGTTTAAGTACATTAGCAATGCCTAAGAAGCCCGGGAAAAATGGAAGTACTAAAATATTCTTTGACAAGGTGCGAGTGTTATTATTCACACGATAGAAGGTTCGTTTAGCCTTATTAAGACAAGATTCCATGAACGCAGATGGGTAACACAACTCACTTCCAATAACGTTGATATTTTCCAATTCGGCATCGATGTATTCTGGACTGGCGATCCTAAGAGCGCGGAGAAACATTGAGGAAAATATGGCCTTTTTAATAGGGGTGTCATGTCCAGAGTAAAAGTGTACGTGTGTGTGTGTGTGTGCGCGTGTGTGTGTGTGTTATAATGTGTCAGTTTGCATAATATGGTACATAATTTAACACATTAATGAAGTTAGTTCCACATTTGTCACAACGCAGATTTTAATGTTGCATTTTCATTTAGAGTGCAGTTCTCCGATTTTAATTACAATCTCAATTTTATAATATGCATATTATCCAACACAAATTATAGGAATTTATAGGTTACTAGTTAAAGTGGTCTCCACGGGCCCATTTAGCTAGACCTGCGGTGCTGGGGCCTTCGGCCTCAGCAATTGGGGAGGGGGGTGCTATAGGCCCCCCAATTACTGGGGAGTCAATTATTCGGTCAGTAAAACTAAAGAAAAGAACGCAGCCATGATAATCTTAAGTTTTACAAATCTTGATACAATGGGTTCGGATGTGAGTTTTAAGATTTTCATTGCTGCGTTCTTTTCTATAGTTTTATTGACCTAATAATTGAACCCTCAGTAATTGTAGTAATTGTGGGGGTTAATTATTCGGTCAATAAAACTATAGAAAAGAACGCAGCAATGAAAATCTTAAGCTTCACATATGAACCCATTGTATCAAGCAATGAAAATCTTAAGGCGCTAGAGTAAAAAGTTGAAAGCAAGCAAAGCGCATTTATTTCTATGTTCAAAATCTCTTAATAGTAAATACAAACGGTAGCTCGGTATCGCTCGCGACCGTTGTACAACTTGACCCTCCGGGCTGGTAGCACTGTGATCCAGCTACAAAATTTTAAAAAACGCCATTACCCCCATTACCCCCACCCCTCCCCCCATTACCCCCACTCCCCTATTACCCCACCCCCCCCCCACTACCCCCGGGCGGGTAGCACTGTGATATATACTGCTAGCCGCTCGGAGGGCGGATAGCAGTATATGTCACACAATATGAAGCTCAAGATTTTCACGGCTGCGTTCTTTTCTGTAGCTTTATCGCGGTGCTGGGGCCTTCGGACCCAGTAATTGTGACCTAGGACCGGGAAACTTGACAGAGCACATCGGCAGCTCATGGACTATCAGTTGGTGGTGGTTGCAGAATTTTCCGAGGTGCCGTTTAGTCTGTGCACGGTTCCGAAGAAAGCGGACAGACACCCAGACACACACAGACACATTTTAGCTCAATAGTATAGACTATAGAGGATATGGTGCCTACAGACGGACGGACGGACGGACAGGACTGCCTTTTTATAGTAAATATATTTACCTGGAAGCATTCATATAGCTTTTATTGTTAAAAAACGTTACGCCAAAGTTATGCATTAAGAGGGAGAAAAACAGCAACAAAAGTTACGAAATTGTTACGGAAAGAAAAATATTGGATAAGGGTCTTACTTCTTCAACAACAAAAAGTTACAGAACGAAATAGAGGAAAAGAGTTTTACTTTTGTTAAAACTGGAAGTTACGCTAATGTTGCACATTGAATTCAGTGTTACATAAAATTACGTTCAAACGTGTAACTGGCGTGCAACTCGTATGTAAAAACTTTTAAGAGTGACAGCCATGCGTCATTATAGTGTCGAATGGGTTAATTAAAAATCGGAAATAAAAAACACGATACATTGCAAATTCGTTAACATGAGAAATGCAACTTCACTTCACTATATCTCATTTCCTTTTTCATTTAGGTCGGAAAGTGGGAATTACTGAAATGCGATTCCAAATTGGACTTTGATTTCCAATTTGAGGCACTGCCTTGAGGTCTGCTCTCATTGAGTTCGACATCAGTAACGTTATTAGTGACCTAATCGGCTATTAAAATAACACACACACCAAAAAAGAGATATATCGATATCTAATCGGACGTTAATAGTAGATAAATCCGTCTTCAGTAATATCCGAACAGGATATTTGCATTTACAGAATTGGGAATGAAATTTACCTTTTTGCGACCTCAATCGTCCTTCCCATTTTCGATTAACAGAGAAGTTGAAATTTCAGCTAATGCAGTCAACTAATACTTCTAACACTAAACAAATCAACGTTCTCCGTTTTCCACGCCTACAAACCCTTCCTCTAACGATTCTCCCTCCAAGCCCTCCAAAACCTTCCCTTACATAACATCCCATCCAAGACCTTCCTTTACACAATACTCCCTCCAAGACCCTGCCTTATATAACACCCTCTCCAAGACCTTCCTTTATATAGCATTCCATCCAAGACATCCCCTCCAAGACCTCGCTTCAACACTCCAAGTTACCCTCTAGAGTCTAGACAATCACTGTACTTTTCATATTTCTATCAGACTAATTACCTTGAAATTGCATGGAAGGAAATTTTTTTCCTTCGATTGTAAGAAAAGAAGTTACGGCAAATCCTCGAATTGAAAATTAATCAAATAACGAAATTCTGGACCCCTAATTTGTTCTACCTTTTCCTGAACAAAAAAATAAAAAAAATATTGAAGTTTATACTTTTCTCGTGATAATTTCTGTGTTAACACAAATGTGAATGAAATTCCATGAGACAAAACTGCCGCAAAAGCTTTAAAATGATCCGCGAAATGAGAAACCAATTTTTCCTTTGATTTGTTGATCTTCATTTTCGCTTGTTTCCAAGACAGAATTAAATGAGCACATAAGAGATATCAGAATCCTATTTATAGTCAAAGGTTTTATATACGTATACAGTAAAAAAAAAAAGCTTACTATCCTCAAACCGTGAAGAGGAAGACAAATTTCGTAAAATTACTGAAAACTAATCCTCTGTTCAATTACTAAAAGTAGAATAGAGTCTTTATTAATTTTCTTGGAACGTCTATAAATAGACGCGATATAATTTATGAAAATAGATTTCTGTAATTTAACCGTTTAATGCATGATATATCAAGGATGACTATGTATAAGCTATGAAACAAAAAAATAAATCATGCATTCGAGGGTTAAAGGGAAGCGACCATGTTCGTTTACAGATACGATTTATTGTTCTTTCTCGTGTAGAAGCAGTTCTTTCCCCTTCAGAAGACGCGAACCATAATCTATAAATATTAAATAACTTATTCCTCATTACAGATTTGTTTGATTCATATTTTTTACTAATTTTGTCGCAAGAAGCATGGTGCATATATATATATATATATACACATTTAACTGCAATGACCACGCAGTATATTAATGTATAGAAACGACGTAAGTATAGAGGAGCATTCTGCACACGAGGAAGAGAAATAACGAACAAATGAAAAATGAGGTGACCGCCCGGGAATCGAACCCAGGATCTTCCGATTGCCGGTCAGATATGCTATCCATTACACCACGGGCCTCGATCAGACAGAAGTCGAAATTCTCCTACATAGGGCAGAAACCAATGCCCTGAGAGGGCACCCTCGCAAATCGTGAATATGTACATTTAACTGCAATGACCACGCAGTATATTAATGTATAGAAACGCCGTAAGTATAGAGGAGCGTTCGGCACAGGAAGAGAAATAACGAACAAATGAAAAATGAGGTGACCGCCCGGGAATCGAACCCAGGATCTTCCGATTGCCGGTCAGATATACTATCCATTACACCACGGGCCTCGATCAGACAGAAGTCGAAATTCTCCTACATAGGGCAGAAACCAATGCCCTGAGAGGGCACCCTCGCAAATCGTGAATATGTACATTTAACTGCAATGACCACGCAGTATATTAATGTATAGAAACGACGTAAGTATAGAGGAGCGTTCTGCACACGAGGAAGAGAAATAACGAACAAATGAAAAATGAGGTGACCGCCCGGGAATCGAACCCAGGATCTTCCGATTGCCGGTCAGATATGCTATCCATTACACCACGGGCCTCGATCAGACAGAAGTCGAAATTCTCCTACATAGGGAAGAAACCAATGCCCTGAGAGGGCACCCTCGCAAATCGTGAATATGTACATTTAACTGCAATGACCACGCAGTATATTAATGTGCAGAACGCTCCTCTATACTTACGTCGTTTCTATACATTAATATACTGCGTGGTCATTGCAGTTAAATGTACATATTCACGATTTGCGAGGGTGCCCTCTCAGAGCATTGGTTTCTGCCCTATGTAGGAGAATTTCGACTTCTGTCTGATCGAGGCCCGTGGTGTAATGGATAGCATATCTGACCGGCAATCGGAAGATCCTGGGTTCGATTCCTGGGCGGTCACCTCATTTTTCATTTGTTCGTTATTTCTTTTCCTCGTGTGCAGAACGCTCCTCTATACTTACGTCGTTTCTATACATACATATATATATATATATATATATATATATATATATATAAATAAAGGTGGTTATAAATAAAGCACTTCATTATAGGTCTACAGTTTTATCGCACAAACTTCGTAAACTCGATCGGTAATACACTTCTCAAGTGTGTATTAAATGGCACCATAAAAGGTTACTCTTACATAGGCGATTTCTGCCTATATAGCATTCTTAATGAGGTCCAGATCTCCTTAGAAACCTCGGTGTAAACATAAATTCGTCACAGTTCGCCGAAGACACCCGTAAATCCTCGTTACTAGCAGAAATCTATACGGAAGAGTGTTCTCCATGTACCAACGTGAGGTTACAACAAAAACTGGTCTTTTCGTTAATGAGCGTCACATGTGGACTAACGACGAAATGGTTCCTTTGGATACCAAGGTCACTTTAATTTCCTAACGGCCTGGGATCAGATGTCAGACTCGTAAAACTTTATCACAGTATCGTAGGTGAGCTCCAAAAGCCTTCAGACCAAAAGGCCATCAAAGAATCTTCTGACCCAGTCATAAAAGCTGAGCAAAAAGCGACAATTATTAAGCAAAAATCACTCAAGTATCATATTCTCAAGATTTAACAATTGAAGTATAAAACAATGTACCTTCATTTGTCTTGCGGAAGGCATCGCTCGGTTATAGACCTACCATACAGTCAGGGCCGCATTATCCATTACGCCAACTACGGCATGGCATGGGGTCCCAAAACAAGGGGGACCAAAAATATTTAAGATATTGTTATTCGATAAATATTTATAAATATAATTTTAGATAATAACAAGCGGTTGCTCGCCATCGCCCTCCGGGCAGGTAGCAGTATATGTCACAGTATATGTAGCAGTATATGTCACAGCTAGCTGTACATATATGTATATGTATATTGTATATATGTATATGTATAGTGGTACTTACGTATTATCGGGACTACCAAACTATTATCTGGACTACCAAACTGTTTATTACGTATTTTTGAACTCGTCATTTTCATTTTCGAAGTATCTACATTCACTTGTAATAGACATTAAATAGCTCGTGCTCGGCCGCGGAGTGACCTAGGACCGGGAAACTTGACAGAGCACATCGGCAGCTCATGGGCTATCAGTTGGTGGTGGTTGCAGAATTTTCCAATGTGCCGTTCAGTCTGTGCACGGTTCCGAAGAAAGCGGACAAACACACAGACACATTTTAGCTCAGTAGTATATAGGATTTTTCATATTATCGGGAAATATCGGAAAGCGGAACAGAGTTGATCTGCACGATCTGCTCAATGTCGACATGCATAATGCCGATACTAAAAAGTTTGTTTAAATTAGGTCAGGTTAGGTTCAATTGGGTTAGGTTAGGTTACATTATGCCCGGTTAAGTTACGCTAGGTTAGGACTGGTCTGGTTAGATTAGATCAGTTATTTTTAATGAAAGTCTGAAATTAATTTGAAATCTGAAATCCACATACTTGCATAAGGTTGAACATCGATTTCATATTTTGTTTATGTAAAGCATAAACAATAGAATAATTATTTCCAAAATATTTCTAAATATTATTTTCGATAAATACTTTTTTTATATATTACTTTTATAACTTTCCTTCATATATTAATATATATATATATATATATATTATATATATATGCTGCAAACCCACAAGGAAAAAGAAAAACGATTCCAAGGCCTTTCGTGTATTCAAAGCTACACCTCGTCAGGGAATGAAGATAAAAGGTGAGAAGCCCATAAATATATACAACGTACAGGAAAACCAAAACAATTAGCACATACTTAACAAGGGTTAATGAGAGGCAAAAGAAATTTTAACATGATGTCGTCAATGTTATACGTCCCCGCACTGTTATTGAAAGTGTTTTTAAAATGAATAAATGCACATTCTAGAATATTTCTTTCTATTATATCTCTGTTTTTAACAAGCGCTTTAGAAGTATCCCACTTGATGCTATGGTTACATCTATACATATGGTTAAATAAAGCATTGGAAGTATTAGCTGTTCTACACGCATATTTATGCTGTTTTACCCTAATATCTAACGTTTTACCGGTTTGGCCTATATATACTGAGTTACATTGTGTACATCCAATCGAATACACACAGCCAACAACATTATCAGGGCTATTCTTTATTAGGCGTGATTTAACAGTATTATTATACTTAAAGATTACATTAATGCCAATTGCTTTAAGTACAGTTGGAAGGTATTGAAAATTAACATGGTAAGGTAGGCTAAGGATATTTTTACGCTGAAATTCCTTTACAATTACATTATTATAATACCTATTCTTGGCTTTCTTAAGACAGTTATCTAACAATGAAGTAGGATAACATAATTTAGTACCAATATTCATGATATTGCATAACTCGGAATCTAAAAATTCAGGACTGACAACTCTCAATGCTCGAAGAAACATAGCAGAGAAAATAGAGGATTTAATCGAAGGATGATGGTCAGAATAAAAATGCACATAAGAGTTATATTAGTAGGCTTACGGTAGACTTCATATTTGAACTGATTAGAGCATCTCCAAATTTTTAGATCAAGAAAAGATAGGCTTCCATCATTTTCTTTTTCAACTGTAAACTTAATAGATGGGACTAAATTGTTGAGCCTACCAAGAAATAAGTCCACATCCAAATTATTAGGCCAAAGGCATAAAATATCATCTATATACCTGTACCAAACCAGGTTAAAATTAACAATCGTAGGCAAAATTCTACTTTCAAAAAATTCCATATATAAATTAGCTAGTACAGGTGAAAGGGGATTTCCCATAGCCAATCCAAACGACATAGCATAAAACTTATTTTCAAACTGAAATTTACAATCTTTGACACAAAGCTTAATTAACTCAATAAGAGTGTTGTGTTGAACAGGGAAAGAATATTCAGAGATCTTATCTTTTAAAAATTCAAGTAGGTCATCAACAGAGACTTTTGTGAATAGCGAGCATACATTCGTAATAGTTACTGGACTAAAAAAAGTGATTTTAGTAATATTGTTAACTTGTCGTCCCAAGAGCTAGACTTTAATACGAAATGTGCGTTAGGCTTTGGGTTAGGTTTCTCAGTCCCAAAAAAGCTCAGCAGTTTACTGATTGCTAAGTCTTTTATTAATTTTGAAAAACATAGTAATATTTCCGAAAGTGAGGTGACTTTAGCCAAAGGTTGTGTGTATAGTGCTTTTAATACGAGGTTTGAATCGAATTATCCTTTGAGGTTTGAAAAAGCCCTAAAAACACTGAAAAATAATGATTCATTACATATTACTAAAGCGGACAAATCCAATTCGATCGTCATCATGGACAAAAACAGTTATGTTGAAAAGATGAATACGTTATTAAATGATCGTGACACGTACAAACCTCTAAATAGAGACCCATTGGAGGATGTTAATAAAATGTTTAACAGAAAATTAAGAGAAATATTAAAAAATAACTATAATGGCCTTTCACAGCAGTTTCTTAGTATCAATCCGTCACTACCATATCTGTACGGCTTAGTAAAAACACACAAAGTTAATAATCCCATGAGGCCTATTGTTAGCTCAGTGGGCTCCGTAACCTATAAGCTATCAAAATGGTTAGTTAGTTTATTAACGCCGTTAGTTGGCTCTATTTCTGAGTCACATATTGTAAATAGCATGGATCTTATTGACAAACTGAAATTCCCTAATGATACTAATTTCAAATTGGTAAGCTTCGATGTATGCTCGCTATTCACAAAAATCCCTGTTGATGACCTACTTGAATTTTTAAAAGATAAGATCTCTGAATATTCTTTCCCTGTTCAACACAACACTCTTATTGAGTTAATTAAGCTTTGTGTCAAAGATTGTAAATTTCAGTTTGAAAATAAGTTTTATGCTATGTCGTTTGGATTGGCTATGGGAAATCCCCTTTCACCTGTACTAGCTAATTTATATATGGAATTTTTTGAAAGTAGAATTTTGCCTACGATTGTTAATTTTAACCTGGTTTGGTACAAGTATATAGATGATATTTCATGCCTTTGGCCTAATAATTTGGATGTGGACTTATTTCTTGGTAGGCTCAACAATTTAGTCCCATCTATTAAGTTTACAGTTGAAAAGAAAATGATGGAAGCCTATCTTTTCTTGATCTAAAAATTTGGAGATGCTCTAATCAGTTCAAATATGAAGTCTACCGTAAGCCTACTAATAATAACTCTTATGTGCATTTTTATTCTGACCATCATCCTTCGATTAAATCCTCTATTTTCTCTGCTATGTTTCTTCGAGCATTGAGAGTTGTCAGTCCTGAATTTTTAGATTCCGAGTTATGCAATATCATGAATATTGGTACTAAATTATGTTATCCTACTTCATTTTTAGATAACTGTCTTAAGAAAGCCAAGAATAGATATTATAATAATGTAATTGTAAAGGAATTTCAGCGTAAAAATATCCTTAGCCTACCTTACCATGTTAATTTTCAATACCTTCCAACTGTACTTAAAGCATTGGCATTAATGTAATCTTTAAGTATAATAATACTGTTAAATCACGCCTAATAAAGAATAGCCCTGATAATGTTGTTGGCTGTGTGTATTCGATTGGATGTACACAATGTAACTCAGTATATATAGGCCAAACCGGTAAAACGTTAGATATTAGGGTAAAACAGCATAAATATGCGTGTAGAACAGCTAATACTTCCAATGCTTTATTTAACCATATGTATAGATGTAACCATAGCATCAAGTGGGATACTTCTAAAGCGCTTGTTAAAAACAGAGATATAATAGAAAGAAATATTCTAGAATGTGCATTTATTCATTTTAAAAACACTTTCAATAACAGTGCGGGGACGTATAACATTGACGACATCATGTTAAAATTTCTTTTGCCTCTCATTAACCCTTGTTAAGTATGTGCTAATTGTTTTGGTTTTCCTGTACGTTGTATATATTTATGGGCTTCTCGCCTTTTATCTTCATTCCCTGACGAGGTGTAGCTTTGAATACACGAAAGCCCTTGGAATCGTTTTTCTTTTTCCTTGTGTTTGGGTTTATTCATTTCACGTGTTTTATTGTGAAATTCATCCCATATATATATATATATATATATATATATATATATATATATATATAGGATGAACCAAATGTAGGTGGAGAGTAAATGATAACGTTTATTTTGAGAATACATTTTTAATTTTTTTGTATACTATAATACAAAATAAAATTTAAATAAATTTAGTTATAATATTTAATATAATATAACACAAACACCATAGTTATAATGAACACCATAGTTATAATATAATATAACACAAACCGTATTCAACCTACTGTCCACCTACTTTTGGTTCACCGTGTATATATATAATGGCGCTCAGAAGTTTTGGTACAGAGAAATGTTTTAGTTATATCCATCCTTATATTTTGTACCATACATAGGATAGCTATGAAAAGTTTAGCGTTTGTTTGGAAAAATTTAACAAAGAGAAAAATTAATTTAACTCCAACATGTAATGTAAAACATCAAAGAATTTGAGGAAAATTAAAAAAAGTTAGAATGCAGAACCTTTTGTACTTTTATTTCCAAAATTATTTAATACTTTGTGTGTCCACTTTTGACTTGAAGAATTAAAATTTTTTATCAGTAGTTGGCTGTTTCTCAAATCATGAAATTGTTTTCTAACATGTCGATTTCTCATGTCGTGTATTCTCATTTGCGGACCACGAATGGGAATGGGAGTGACATTCAGTGGGAAGTAATAATATATATATACAGGGTGTACATAAAGTCAGGATCTATTTTTGTGAAGCACTTGGAAATTATATGGAATTCAATCATAAAATGATAAAGTGGTAACATTTATTAAATAATTAAGAGTAGGATTCGACGTGACGCCCATCAGTATCCCTGCACAGCTCAAATCGTTCCGCAGCATTTCTAAACACATTCTGGAGCATTTGCGGGGTTATGTTATCTGCAGCAGTTCGTATACGTGTACGTAAGTTTTCAAGACTCGTAATCTTCGTCTGATAGACGTGCGATTTGATAAAGCCCCATGCAAAGAAATCTAAAGGGTTAATCTGGTGATCTCGCTGGCCAAGGTCTGTTGCTTCCGCATCCGATCCAGCGATTTGGAAAACGTCCATTTAGATAATCCTGAACAATTTTGGCATAGTGACAAGGAGCACCACCATGTTGATAGATGACAGGGATAGGATTGTTAGTACCGTCGTCTATCAACATGATGGTGCTCCTTGTCACTATGCCAAAATTGTTCAGGATTATCTAAATGGACGTTTTCCAAATCGCTGGATCGGATGCGGAAGCAACAGACCTTGGCCAGCGAGATCACCAGATTTAACCCCTTTAGATTTCTTTGCATGGGGCTTTATCAAATCGCACGTCTATCAGACGAAGATTACGAGTCTTGAAAACTTACGTACACGTATACGAACTGCTGCAGATAACATAACCCCGCAAATGCTCCAGAATGTGTTTAGAAATGCTGCGGAACGATTTGAGCTGTGCAGGGATACTGATGGGCGTCACGTCGAATCCTACTCTTAATTATTTAATAAATGTTACCACTTTATCATTTTATGATTGAATTCCATATAATTTCCAAGTGCTTCACAAAAATAGATCCTGACTTTATGTACACCCGGTATATATATATATATATATATATATATATATATATAATATATTATATATATATATATATATATCATCAATGACGAGTGCCAAAAACTGGCACAGTGGTCAGACCGTTTTCCAAAGAATGGAGATAATGCTTGAGTTGAGGTTTCTATTAAGGAAAATTAATTCAATCTTTACAGCATCCCAAATCGATGCCGTGAAAAAAATATTTATATACCTTTATAAAACCATTACACTCATACCACAATGTTGAATTGTGTTCAGTAAACAGAATTCCTGGAATCCCTGAAAAGCCACTATCGATACCCACAAGATCTCATTGATTAACGGGAGACTTGTCTGAAAATAGGACAAATCCTAAAAATATCATTGGTCTGAGTATCATTCCTTTGACTCATGTTACCCTTTGATTTACATTGGAGGCCATAATCAGGGGTTTCCGCCGAGCTGCACGTCCACTATAGTTCACTTTTGATAAGTACGTTACAATAAATTGGCACTGTTTTGCGATGCTTCAAATTTCAAACGTGAAGTGGATTTGACCTGGTGAGCAATCGCTGGTTGCTCTCATTCTGTAACTACCGATGGTCTTTCTGGTCGGTGGTTAGGTTCTCGTTTACAGCATTTGTCTAACAAAACTTACGATTATATTGTACAACGTTTGATTTGCGAGCTCGAGAGTTTCACAGCCCAATTACGCGATATATGACGAGCAACATCTGTGCGAAACATCTTCCAGGATCTACTATAAAACTACTCCGACGCACAAAACGTCGTACTTATAGAATTAGCTACTCCAGTAGTTTTGGTGTTTACATTTTATTCTTGTAGATATATGTAATTAACTAATTCATAAAAGCTTCTAAAGTGTTATAACCTTTCGCATCAAAACCAAATACTAATGGACATTTAGTGACTATAGACTAAACGTAATTCTATTGGCAGAACATGAGTAAATCCCATTACAAATTGACTTGCTGGGCAGTATCGTGGGCACAACATCGATGGAAATAAAACCAGAACAGTTAGTATCTTAACAGAAATAATCGCTGGTTAAAATCGTTAAAACAAGAATTAAACGTTACACAGTAAAAAGCAGAACGCATTATTTGAAGTGACACACAATTATTTTAATTGATGCATTGCTCAAATGACATTAAAACACATAAAATTAGTACTTTTGGTGAATGTGACTTTAACAAGTTTTAACGTCAAATATTATTTATGTGGTACACACTCGATGCAGTCACTCACACACACACACACACACACACACACACACACACACACACATGTATATGTTTGAGTTCCTTACAGAACCACGACATTTTAATTTCTGTATCACGACACTCAACCATTTTTAAAAACCTTATAACTCTAACTAAACCTATTTTAACCTAACCTAACCTCGTCTAACCTTAATTATATCCCCTTTTTCATGATAAAAGGTAGAATTTATAAAGATAATTTACCGTGATACTACAAATACTGGGATACACACGTTCGTTTCGCGACGGGCTCTGTGTGTATCCTCAAGAGCGTCGCGATTCCGTAAGTCACACACACACACACACACACACACACACACACACACACACACAGATAAAAATTAGAAATTTGGAGCACACAGTGTAGCTGCGATAAAATAGCAAAATGTAATGGAACCCTAATATAATTTAACATTTTTAAAAACTGTTTACGAAAGGAGGCAGTAGGAGGCTATACTGCGTGAAATGGGATTGCAAACCCCGAGTGAATGATAATACATGTTCTGCCTCTAACCTGCAGATGCATTGAAAGTTAGTGTTTGCTTTAATTTGCATTTCTGGCTAATATTGGTGTTTTTGTCACGCAAATCTGTTGCATCTTCAACCTCTTCTGATTCCATCTGCACCCTTTCTTTTAAGTATATATATATATATATATATATATATATATATATAGAGAGAGAGAGAGAGAGAGAGAGAGAGAGAGAGAGAGAGAGAGAGAGCGAGCTGGTCGGCAAAGAAAAGGGAGACCTCGAACTATGGCTGTAAAATCCAAAGTTCTGGTCAGATTTCAATATTTTTTTCAAACCTCACAACTAAGTGGTGAGCGGATTTCAAAAACAACTAATGAAAATTACGGATTTATTGAACATTTCTCTATGCCACTAAAAATTCTCCATTTACACTACTACTGCATTGTATGTGCAGATAAAAAGTTACAAAGTACTCACATATGGTGCTACCTTGATATTAAAAAAACTGCTCGATATGTTTACCACGAACTTCTACAGCCTTTTTAAGACTAGGACGGAAAATGGCTTTATTAATTTGTTCTTGTGGTAGCTCATCCCATTTTTCCAGAAGAAGCTGTCGTAAATGAGCGATATTTCTTACTTTGACCCGATAAATTCTTTGTGACAAATTTTCTCAAAGGCCGTAATCGACAGGATTTAAATCAAGACTGTTGGTGGCCATATTTAATACCGCTACCTGGTATTCTTTTCATATCTCCTGTTTTATCAATTTTCTTGAGAAGCTTGTCCAGACCTCCTGCAGTTGGCTTACGTTCATTAAAATCGCTTTAATTATCAACCTGAACCTATGATTAGCAACATTTTTCTGGAATATTCGCCATAAATCCAATTTCTCAGCTAAAATGCTAAAAGATGCCATACAAACCATAAAATTACCTACTACTAACATACTAACATTTCATGGTTCTATGTATCGTATTTGCCGAGATAGGAAGGATTTAAAAGGTCTCCCTTTTTTTTTGTCGACCCGATATATATATATATGTTACAGTCAAAGTGTGTAACCAGCCATTGTGCGCAATGGCTGAAACTTTTAGTCATTTCGTGAAATGGCTGTTTCACTTGGTCATTTCGCGAAATGACTAAAATCTTCAGCCATTACGCGAAATGGCTGAAATTCCACCCTGGTCATTTCCTACAAGATCATTTGCCCGGTTAGGTCAACTCTATGCCCGGTTAGGTCAACTGTATGCCCGTTTAGGTCAACTGTATGCCCTTGACAGCTGGTTAGGTTAAGTTGTGTTATTTTCGTTAGTTTTAACGAAAATAACACGACTTAACCTAACCAATTGTCAACGGCATACAGTTGACCTAACCGGGTCTTCAATGGCAGACATCGGAATAACATTGAAGGCCCAGTTAGTATTTGAAAACTCAATATTGAAAATTCAAATTGAAATGTGTTGAAATGTTCAAATGTGTTGAACTGTGTATTTGAAGTGTTTCTCACTTATTTGAACAGACCTGTGGATGTATATATGTTTTAACAGATTTAGTTAGTTAAATAAAGGTTTCCAATTATATTGTGATGTTTGTTATTTCTATGAATTCATGACAAAAGTCATTTTAGCCATTTCACGAAATGACCAAGGTGGAATTTCAATCATTTCGCGTAATGGCTGAAGATTTTAGTCATTTCGCGAAATGACCAAGTGAAACAGCCATTTCGCGAAATGACTAAAAGTTTCAGCCATTACACGAAATGGCTGGTTACACACTTGGACTGTAACATATATACTATGTGTATATAATATATATATACCTTTGGTTAGCTTTCGCCCGAATTGTTCATTCTGACGAAGGTCAAGCTTTTCACTCCACCTTAAACCTACAGTTTAACGTGGAATCCGAACCACGTCCCACCAGCAGCCCAGCCCCACCAGCATATATATATATATATATATATATATATATATATATATATATATATATATATTGTATATATATATATATATGAAATACAATTAGATTAGCTTTTTTTTTTTAAAGGCTAATTATACAGAACGATGATGCCGGGCATAAAAGAGTGAATTTCTTTTTTCAAAATCACGGATTTTTGACGTTGCTAATGGAATTAAAGTAACTGTCCGTAAATGATTAAAAAGGAGATTTGCTCCCCCAGATACCCCCCATTATGACGAAGGTAAAATGAATCCGGATAAAGGAAAGTGCAAAAGACAATGGAACGGAAGTCATAAGAAAGGGTATAGAATGTCTTAGAAGAAAAGAAAAGAAAGAAAAGGGTAAATGAAGACTCTTAATCCATTAGATCCAATGGAGGATCTACCAAGCAAACTTTCAATATCATTTGATATTTTGATGAAGAGAGGCCAAATAAAGATAAAAATGCAGTTTCACCAATTTATATTGTTTCATTACAAAAATGGTTTGTGCAGCACGTGATAAGAATTAACCTATTTATTAGGGTGGAATGAGGAATACTAGGCATAAAGAGATAATATAAGCCATTAACAGTGTTGCCAAACATTCAACGTGTTCGGGAATGACAATTTTAAAGATGTACTCGGGCGAGTACGGTGGGAAAGAATGGGTTAATTAGAGAGAAAGGAAAGAAGATGTTGTGACGAGAATCAAGAGGATAAAGAACTAAAGAGAAAGGAAACAAAATTAAAGAAGAGAACGTTGTAAAATAAGAACATCCTCTATTGAGAACTGTATTAAATCTGTTGATAATTACCAGGTTTTATCATTTACAATATTTTCTTCCTTTGAAAGAACGAAATATCCGGTCTTACGACATCTGATCAACATGACATTCTCTCAACAATTATTAAGTTAGATTAAGTTAGGCCTGACTAGGTTAGGTTAAGATAGATTAGGTTACGCTAGGTTAAGTTGGGTTAAGTTAGGTTAAGTTACGCTACGTAAAGTTGGATTAAGTTAGTTAGGTCAATTAGTTTTCTTGAGTGTCGATGTTTTGGTTTTGTGTCCGTGTAGATAGCCCAGAAATAGACCCTAAAAATAGTTATAAGAAATTGAAGAAAATTATCGTTATTTTATTGCTATAGTTAACTAAAATAACTGAAATACTGTTGTTAGGCATGGGAAAAATGTTTTTTTTTTACGGTTTAGAAACCGGGTGAAATAAATTTCAATAGATAGAGTTTAAACGCTTTTATATAAAGAATATTTTAGGTCCATATTTGAGTGTATACGTACGACGCATGGTTCAAATATGTAGTTTAAAATTTGCTTTAATTGGTTAATGGTCATTTAAATCAGCGTTCGTGTCTTTAAATTATTGATTAAAAGAACGACAGGTTTTTTCCATCGACTTTCTTATTTAATTCTCATATTTTTAGTCTTTATTCTATTTTTTTACTTTAAATGCAAACTTTTCTCTGAATCTATTAATTATCGTCATCCTCATCTATTTTTTATAGTTTTATCATTTATTCCATTCTTTTATTCTAAAACCAAACGTTGTTTTTCACATTCAGTGTAGTTAAAAACGAAACCTCTTAAAGTGTGTGTGTGTGTGTGTGTGTATGTTCTTCCTCACTTTTTGTACAGGGTAGCCCATAAGTCCCAATCGGTTATTATTAAACCAAAAATCCATCTAGCGGATTTTAAAAAAATAAATAAACAAAAAATAAAAAAATAAAAATTATTTTTTTTTAATATTTCTAAACTTATTATAAACTTTTTACTTTATTTAAGTTTTTGTATTTTCACTTTAATTATAACCGATTGGAACTTTTGGGCCACCCTGTACAGTATTTAATAACGGAGTAATGTTAAATATTGATGTGAACTCCACGCATGAATTTTACAAAAATCTTCTAAGGAATATTACATAAAATAATTTAATTTCTCTTCAGTGACCGAAGGTTGAAGTGAGCCATTTTCTGAACTTGTCGTGGTCGTGGATGTCGTGATCGTCGTGACCGTCTTGGTAGTCGTTGTGAACTTTCAATAAATTTTGAGATATAAATCAAAGGCTTTTCGGGTGGAATCAAAGGCTTTTCGTTTCATCAGTTCCCCGACTCTACTGACTGTCTTCATTCCCTCTATCTTCGCCGCACTGTTGACTCACTCTCTCTTTACTATCGCTATTATAACGGACACTGCTCTTCTGAACTCTCTAACGCAAGGGTTAATCGGTATTATCTATCTTTAGTCTAATCAACCGGTAGGCTCTGGGACAACCTTCTTCAATCCATCCTTCCCCCTGTCTATGAGCTCCAATCTTTCAAACGCAGTGTGTCCAGACATCTCGAAAACTTTGGATCTTGATTTTAGCTCTCTTTTTCTTCTATGGGAGCCGTGCATTTTTGCGGGCATTCGTCCTTGAACGCTTCTTCCTACATAAAACAAAAAATGAAGTTGTTTGGTAACAATGAAAATTTACTTATGTATTTGCATTTGCATTCTTTAGTGTAAGTTTAGAGACCAAAATTTATTAATTAAACCCGATTTAACATTCTTCTAGCTAACGAATAAAATTGAAATATTTCACTAAAACAAATGCGAAATTACGTTCAAAGTGATGATTATACATAAGAAAAAGTTAAAATTATTTATTTGATTAAAAATAAGTGTCAAATTTTTTCTTATTATTTAACTAAGAAACTTTGGTTTTCTAATGTTGACCTCGACAATTTTTTTACTAAGCGATTTAATAGCTAAAATAAATTGAATACAAAGGGACTGAAATAAATAGGGATAATTTTTTTACTATAAATAATAATTGCAGTTTCTGTGTCAGAAGTAAATTTAACTATTTTCATAACGTTTAGCTATTATTCAAAAGTAAGAAGTGTATTTAGTTCGTACCTACATCGGTATCGAAATACGTAGAAGTAAAAGAGAAACAAGCAAAAGATCATTCGCTTCTTCCTTTCTTCTTTTATCACATCGATCTTGCCTTTAATACTAAATTCAAGACAAGAACTCTTTATTTGGACTCTCTCTCTCTCTCTCTCTCTCTCCGCCTCGAAATGAAATAAACCTTTCTGAAGATCTTTCCTCACGGAAACGCCGAATGAAAAGCACCTTCGGCTGACGCAGAAGGGAATTTGGGCCGCAATGACGTGAAATAACTAGGGATTCTTTATTCATTGCTGACAGTGCAGACTTACAGAATCCACATGGGGATAAGTGTTAAATCTCATTGATGATTTTAAAATAGTTTTGGAGCATCAAACATTCACTTCAACAGCTAATTCATTCATTTGTTTCAAATTTTCGCTCTAAAATGCAGTATTATGGAAGAGAACAAATTTAAAGGCGACTAAAGACTAATTCGCTTATTTTTAAAAGAATTTCCCTAAATTTATTTGCGTCACACACTTTCCTCGTGTTACCATTAAGGGGGGAGGACTTTCTATACGCGTTATTTCCTACCATCGAATTAAGGTTGAGATCTTGTAACTGTCAACTGATTCTAATTCCTCTGAAATTGATTTACAGTTTCAGAATTCATTTCCGTATTCACCTATTTATAGTATGCATCCGGCATTCAATTCGTCGAGTGACAGTATAAAATATATATATATATATATAATTCATTTGTTCGTAAATGATTTTAGGTTTAATTGAATTTTTGGCTGAATTATGTGAATAAACTCATTTTCAAATACGATAGTTCATAACAACCTCGTAAAAGCAATATTCGTTAACAGTGAATCCTAATTCAAATCGGGGATTACAGTCACGACCACGTTCGGATTAATGAGATTTAACTCTTAGACTGATATCGAAATTTTAGACTTAATCGCAAAGTGATTTTAAAAATATCGATATTATCTGCACAATATTTACTTCAACAGTTTGAGTTCAGTTTTAAATACTACTACTGCTACTGCTATTAGTACTACCACTAATAATAATAAAAATAATGATGATAATAATAATAATAATTATAATAATATTAATAATAGTAATAATTATTAGAGGTTTGAGTGATCGAAAAAGAATTTTAAATTTCTGTACCCTTTTCGGGTTTCCATGAAAATTATTTATTTTTATGCAGTTATGCAGGAAGGACGGGCCAAGGGCGAATGACCGCAAAATTGCACACCTTATAAAGGAAGAAGAGAGCCAAAATCAAGGTCCAGGGTTTTGGAGATGCTTGGACACTGCGTTTAACAAGATTGGAGGTCAGAGGGAGGGAAAAAAATGGACTGAGGAAAATTGTTCCAAAGTTGACCAGTTGAGTAGATGAAAGATTGAAAATACCGATTAACCCTTGCGTTAGAGAGTTGGACAGAAAAGGAATGAGAATGTGTAGAAAGTCTGGTACTGCGTGCTGTCTCTAAAGGAGGAGGCATGCAGTTACAGAGTTCAGAAGAGCAGAGTCTGTTATAATAGCGATAGTAGAGAGCGAATGAAGCAACATTGGGCGAAGAGAGAGGGATTAAAGACAGTCAGTAAGAGTCGGGAAATTGATGAAACGAAAAGCCTTTGATTTCACCCGGTCAAGTAGAACTGTGTGGGTTGAGCCACCCGACGCATGAGAAGCGTTGAAAGGAAAGTTTTATATATACAGTATATGTATATATATATATATATATATATATATATATATATATATATATATATATGTGCACTAAAATCACAAAATAACACGTGATCTTATTAATAAGCAAACAACCACAGGGAAAAGGAAACACAAAGTCCGAGCGCTTTCGTGATATATTCACATTATCAAGGAGGAACAGAAAATAGACAGAGATTACAAAGTAAATGAGTTAAATAGACAAGCAAAAAATTCACAATCGGCACCTCAAATATAATGATTTACCTATAGAGGATGTGAATATTTGTAAAGGTATAGTATATAGTGCCATGTCTAAACCCTCTATTCCAAATTGCCCACAGAGGTTTTTCGACTCTTATGAAGCTTTAAGAAAAGATCAGAATCTACATATAACCAAAGCTGATAAATCAAATGCCTTAGTGATCCTCAATAAAGACGTTTATCTAGGAAAAATGTATGATCTTTTGAATGATGCGGACACTTACGTGAAATTAAGGAACAATCCCGTTGAAACTGTGAACAGTGCATTTAACAAGAAAATTAAACAACTTTTGAAGGGGAATGAAAGGTTACTTAAACAGTTTTTGAGTACTTCACCGTCATTACCCTATATGTATGGCCTGATTAAAACTCATAAGCCAAATAATCCTGCAAGGCCTATTGTTAGTTCTATAGGATCTATCTCATATAAGCTATCCAAATGGCTTGTCTCCATTCTTAATCCCCTCCTTGGCACAATTTCACAATCACACATAAATAATAATGTAGACCTGGTGGAAAAATTAAATAGTATCAGTGTCAATTACAATTTTAGATTGGTAAGCTTTGATGTTACCGCTTTATTTACAAGAGTCCCGGTGGAGGATCTACTGTATTAGTGTTTCTTTCGGAAGAATTGGTTAAGCATAATTTGCCATTACCTGTGGCTACAATTATAGAATTAATTAAGCTGTGCATAGTAG
>JAJOZX010000255.1:805000-817500 GCA_023014485.1 Bathynomus jamesi | reverse complement strand
GTCTCGGACACGAAAATGGTCTTTGCATTGATCGAAGAAATAATGTAGCGATGGAATGTTATTTTTTTAAAATAAATAAATAAGTAAAAATGTAAATAAATTCATGATGTTTTTTAGATTAAGTAGCTAAGTGTTTTATGCTATCCTCTAGTTTTCACTATCCTCTAATGCGTAACTGGGTACACGAGATAAGTGTACACATGGTGTGAATGAACTCTGAAGCTGTTCTTTTGATTATATTTTTTCCTACTTTCGTACAAATCTTCTTTCACAACACTTTGCTGTCAGCCTTGCCTATTCACTACTTTACTATTACTACTATTCCTGTTTAAAAGCTTTACACGTTTATAAGTGTAAGCATGGTATAGTTTTCAGTATTCTTTGTTTTTTTATTTGATTTTTTTCAACTTCTTTCTTGGGCTAGACAAGAGTGGATTTTTAAGGACTTTGTTGCCCCTCTCTCTCTCTCTCTCTCTCTCTCTCTCTCTCTCTCTCTCTCTCTCTATCTATGTACCTATCTATCTATCTATCTATCTATCTACCTTTTCGAAAACGAAAGTGTAAAAATGAATTTGACTGGTGTAAAAGGCTTTTATGTTTGATAAAAGTCAGAAAATGTTAACGCTAAATTTACAAATGTTTAAAAAAGTATTTCGCATAAAATATCCTTCCTAAAATCGGATTTTGTATTTAAATTTATTAACAGAATATTTTTTTCCGAAATCGAATGTATACAATTGTGTACATATGTGTGTGTGTGTGTGTGTGTGTGTGTGTGTGTGTGTGGTGTGTGTGTGTGAAGAAGAAATAGGAAGTAAGTTTTTTAAAAATACTATACTCTTATATTCATGAATACGAGAGTACTGTGTAATATGTCATTACTGACCAAATTTAATGCTACTCACGAACGAAACGTACCAAAAATTTCTGTTTCTAATTCAGATGGTACAAGGGGTCATTTTCAATAACGATTTCTTTTCATATAATTCATATATTTAATATATATATATATATATATATATATATATGATGCTTTCAACCTTTTAACCTTTCAAAGGTTTCGTGCGATGATTCCTCATTTCACGAAGGTCAAGCTTGTCGCCCCTCCTCTCGAGTTTGACTGGTGAAGTAGTGAATTGGTTTCTTGTGCTCTCCACCTCACATAGCCAGGTACGCCCGCTCATCGGAGATTGTTCTGAGCCAGGCATCTAATCTTCTATTGAAGATGTCCACTGTAACACCATTCGTGTTTTAGGTCTTTGGGCAGCTGGTTAAACAGTTTTGGTCCTCTCACAAACAAAACTATTTTCCTTTCAGGGTTAAGGATATTCCCTGTCTCGCCTTTAATTTGGGAACACGACACAGTAGGGTGTGTCAATTTTTGGGGTGAAATGACTAAATTGAAAATCATGTGATTTGGTAGCAATTTAATGTAATCGTTTGGCACACAAAATAATATCCTTGCTTCAAAAACTTCCGAACTCAAGTTAACTAATTCTGACAATTTCGTGGCATTGACGTTTATCGGAGGTACCTTCCTTGTCTGAACAGAGCAGTCTCCCAGCTGGTCATCATCTAGTGATGTTCCTCTAAGCTTTAGAATGATTTCCACAGCCTCAGTTCGCTCTTTGGTACATTGGCTGCAGAGTATTGCTTGCAAAACTGCCTCTGGCCTAGCATACCAAGCGGACCTTCTCACACAAGTAACACGATGTCCACCACTACTTTCCTTTGGGTTCTCAGTAGCTGTAATTGAAACAAGATGTGGTTGGGCCCCTCCATCCATATTGGATTAAGTTTACATTGAACCAGTGAGGAAGATAAAACCCAATAATAAATTCAACAATCAACATCAAATTCTGTAGCATTTTGCCCTTCAGTGCATGTTTAGAAACCCAAATCCTGCAGAAACGAATCGCTGTAGTTAACCAACGACTGTGACTTACGGGTCCAATCTCCAACAGAGCCAGATTTTGAGGCAACTCTCCTGATCTGATTGCTTGAACAATACGATAAGCGTAAGATTGATCCGTGCTGAGGTCTTTGATAACTTCTTCAGACAACACTGGAAGGGGAGGGCCTACTTCGACTTTTGGAAATTTTGTATTTATTTCTAATTCTGTTGCTTCATCTAGCATGTTGCCAAGGGGGCCTCACCATTTGTTGTTGCTCTTTGTAGGACCATCAAGTTCCTGGATGAGACGACGAAGAGGTAGTTCCCTGTGTGCAAATCACATACAATCCAAACAAGCCTTCTTCCAAGTTTTTTCTCTAAATGCGTCATAACACCGCCCTGCCATCCAGTGTTCACCGCAGTTGGGTCTCCACCAACGGCCTGCAGTGAACTGTCAAGTCTTCTTTCTTGAAGCCAACATATTATTTGATCAGCAATTGCCTCTGCATGTTTCTTGCCTTCTACTTCTGCTTCAGGAACAAAGTGAAACAAATAGCGGCCACCAGGTTCGGAACACACAGAGTAGTGTTCTTCTTTGATGAGACCGGGAAACTTTCTGTCCATTCCCTCTACCTCTAGAACTTTTGTGTCATCTCTTCTTCCATCAAACAAAAGGCAAGAGAGACCTTCCTCCTTCAAATCTTTTTCATGCTGATCAGATATTTCCTTCATTATCTTTTCTTGTGCGCTTCTCATCTTATTATGATATATCACTAGGATGTATCCTCTCTGCTGATGAGGCCTGCATCTATCCAAGCGGCAGTGGCAATCTCTGCAGTCTCTCGTAGCCCCGTATGGTGGCGAATACTGGCAAGGGCACTGTTTGAGATGTCTTTAGTGTCGTATTTCATTCTCTTCGGCGAAGGTTCAGATGGCATTTTGGAGCTATCATCTGATGTTGCTTCTTCTGTTCATCTGAAGAGCTTTCAAAGAAGTGAGAAACCTCTTGATAGAGCTCTTCATCTCTTTGGGTGGCTTCTTCGCTCTTCTTTTTCTTCCTTTCTTCCCTCTCTCGGATTTTCTCTTTTTTCTTAGCAATAACAATCTGTTTTTTGGTTTCTGAATAATCTGCCGAACCAATCTGCATACTTCCTTGGCCTCCTGCCTTTGTTCTCTGCGCCTTTATGAAAGCCAGCTCCAAAACAGGGATCTTCTTCTCACGAGGACAGCGACAATCAATGTGAGGGTGAGGTTCTCTTCTGCATGAGGAGAACAATTGGCTTCAGAACACAACTCTATGGGACACTGGCAGTTAAAAATGTCAAGAAGAGTATCAAGTGTGTGCAGAAATTTATTTTTCTTTGCTAGTTTTCCTTTACCAAGTGAATGTCTCAACTGCTTTGTGCCACAGCTTTGTTAATTTTAGCTCAATAGTTCTATACTGATTGAGTACAGGTGGTTTGAATAACACATTAGCTTTTTCCACTGATGCAGAAGAGGGGGAATCATGTCCCTTATGAGCTCTTTCTCTGTGTAGTTCCTTCTATCCTTTGTATTTTGTTCACGAAGGAGTAACCCTAGTCTCAGCATGTCTCGCACTGTTGGTAGTTCTGATACGGGAAGCTCCTTGCCTGTACCGACTAACAGGCTCAAGTGGCATGACGACTGACCTCTTGTCTTCAATTTTGGCATCCGAATATCTGAAAAGAAAGAAAAACATTTAAGTATTATATATCAATTACGATGTTCAAAGTTTAGTCATTCGATGTTCTAAAATTCAATAAAAAAATATTTCATGGGATTACAACATAATTAGACAGAAGAATATGATAATAATAAATAATTTAATAATCAGTAATCCATACTTACAGTTAAACTGTAGTATTCGTCTAGTAGAATAACTATGAAGTAGGTACAAGAGCAATAACAGCAAACCACCGTCTATGACATCTAAGAGGCAACTGAGGACTGAGAGTGAGGGACAGTTCTATTCATGTTGTGACTTGTACATTGTACAACAACTATATGACCTTGAAAACACTCCATATACGATCAGTGTGATAATTCTGTGACAGATGAATAGTTAATCAATTTATGTCCTATTATTTAGTAAAAGAGTCAATTTCTGAAACTTTAAGGTAAAATTGATGTACAGTGCTTACAAGAAGTCTGACGCTTCTGTCTCGTCCCAAGCTAGTCTGTTAGGTATAAAATGGGCGGTCCTTATGGCAGCGGAGGTTTGTTCGGATTGGTGCACATAACTGCACTGTTTAAAATGATTAAGAAGCAGAATGGAGGAAGTTTCGGGATGTTGGGATGGTTATGGAGCAATCCTAGTCATCATAATATTAGCTGGGCATTACATTATACCGTCTCCATATATACTGTAGACTATAGAGAACGAGATGCCAGAGATGGCATGATATCTAAGTTATTTTGACGCAGGTCTAAATTATTTGCTCAAATGCAATTATTGATATTAAGTAATTGTTGGGAATTGTTGTCAATATTGTTGTTTGTGATATATATCCTACGTGAAGAATCTAATGACCAAATTCCTGAGTGAACCTCTCACGCACTCGCATTTCGAGGAAGTCACGGTCGTCTCACTAATAGATAGTTTATCCATTGTTTTAAGTGGTAACCTATTAAACGAACTATGTTAAACCTATTCCATCTTATGAAAGTCATTAGTCTAAAGCAAGACTGGTGGGCCGTGAATCAGAGAAATTTGCATTTGATTTGTTCATCGTAATTATTACGTAATATAGTATACTGTATATAGTAGTATATAAGAGTTTATTGGTAGCATATCATATGACAATTCCCATAAACATGTGATGACCTCGATGTTGCCAGTTTTTATTTTTTTCCTGAAACTATTAACTTCTCATAGTTTGTTTCAACAATGCATATATTATCATCTCCATGAGCGTAGACATCGCAAGAAAAGATTCTAACTAAGGATAAGTAAAGTTCTTTCATGGTCACAATATATACTTTTATAGATGTCAAACATAAAAATATAATAAAATTCTATATTAACATAAATATATATTCGATACACATTTACGTCATGGCTTTAACATCAGTATTTCGTATAGCTTCCTCCAGCATCAATAATTTCTTGCAATCGTTGCGGCATAGAAGAGGCCAGATTGTAGGGAATGTTTGGTGTTCGGCGTAAGCTCTCCCAACTATTCCTCGCGTGAGCTAAAAGTGCTTCAAATGTTCTTTCATTGCGTTGCTCCCATTCGCTAATCATTATTGGCCAAAGGTTTTCAATCGGATTCAAATCAGGAGAACGTGGTGGCAGAATTAGATTAATAATCTTCGTACCACGCTCCAACAACGTTACTCCTATGAATGGGACTGTTATTTTCCATTAAGTAAAATGGTTCCGGTGCTGGAACCAGATACGCACGAACACTGGGTAGCAGCACATCTTCCAGTATCTGGCAATATTGCTGTCCAGTAAAGCGTCCATCTACTTGAGTCAATTCTCCGACACCATAGCCAGACATCCAGCCCCACACACCGAGATTAATGTGACCACTACGTTTGCTCTGGAAAACATTTCCTTCTTCATAGCGTTTTCCGCGCTGCCTCCAACCATGTAGGGAACCATGACTATCTGTTGAAAATGTTTTTTCGTCACAGTACACAGCTTTTCTCCAGAATTCTTCCTCCTGCGGCAAGTATTGCAAGGCAAATCCCATCCGCGCCTCTTTATGCTCAATCGTCAATGCAGGTTTTTTAGCTGGACGGCGAGAAAAATACCCTGCCTCGTGAAGTCTGTTGTTCACTGTATTTGCGCTACAACGAAGGTTCAGGTGTCTGTAAATATGCGTCGCTGGAACAAACGGATGCTCTCTGGCATGATTAACAATCGCAGCATCTTCCTCTTGAGATGTTGAACGCGGAGGACCAGACCTCGGCAAAGTAGCGATTGAGTTTTCTGCTTCATACCGATGAATCCACCGTTCCACAGTGCTTCGATGAACGTCTAGTCGTCTTGATAGTTCTCTTATTGGCACACCATATTCATGCAATGTCACCATTGCTCCCCGCATTGCCTGGGTCGTCTCGTGGTGCACAGACGGCCTTTCCATCTTTGTGTAAATGGCTTATGTGAAGCGTGCTGGGACGATAAAGGAAATGAGGATACCATGCATCCCTTCTGAAATTGATTTCGGTTATGAAGGGTACCAACCCTTCGAATGGTAATAATAATCAGCCAATTTCCTATTTTGTTGAACATATGCATAAAAAATTCGTCTTAAAAGCCAAGGATCCAAAGATTGTCAGCAATAGTTTATATCTCAACTGAATATATTCAGCCATCAACAGTATAGAGTAAATAACCTTATTATGACTTAGGTAGTCGTGGTAATTCTGAGTGGCGGCCTCTAGCCACATACGTTAAACCTATCAGTGCGTCTTAGACCAGACTCTTCTGTTTCTGTCAATTCATTGTTAGTTTAAGGTATTTTGCTCTTTGTCTTTCTAGGTCTAGGGCATTAAAATAAATATTTGAGTTTGTGTTTAGCATTTCCTCCTCCCTTCGTAATTCCCCACCCAAACTCGTTTCCTTCGACATAGCAACGCTTTCCTCCATCCTCATTCCACTTCCTTCATTAAACCTATTATCGCTTTTACTGTCCCTTCCTTCCATCCTTCAATGCCAGCGTTCTTAAACCTAGCACATAAATTATATAATATGGAATCTAACACCTTAGATCTCTACGCATTCATGTTACTTGAAGACGCCTGTGTCTTAGGGGAAACTAAGTGTTGAGAGTGGGCTTGAGGGGTAGTCTATAGATTATTACAGATGACCTTGAACGCTCCAACTATTTAAAAATGATTATTTCTTACGCACATTAGATGGCATAATACACACATGAATTTAAGTATCTCTTATACTATAGGAATGGAATTGAATTCTACCAGAGTTAAAAAGTCGCAAAATATGATAGATTAGTTTGTATTAAGAGGTCACTAAGAGAAAAGGATTTGGAGTAGAGCGGAAGGCAGAGAGTATATTTTCTCGAGTTTCGGTTATTATTAACGTTATATGGATACATTGCCATGCGGTGTGATCAGAGAGAGAGAGAGAGAGAGAGAGAGAGAGAGAGAGACAGACAGACAGACAGAGACACACAGAGACACAGAAAGACAGAGAGACAGAGACAGAGACAGACACACAGAGAGACAGAGAGACAGACACACAGAGAGACAGAGACAGAGACAGAGAGACAAAGACACAGAGACAGAGACACACAGAGACACAGAAAGACAGAGAGACAGAGACAAGGAGTTACAAGGAGTTACAAGGACAAGAGGAAGCCTCAAAGACCTTTTGGTCCACTCTGGGAGGTTCCTGTTATTAAAAGTTTATTTTTCTTTCAACTATCCTAGCAGTAGTAGAAAACTGGATAGAAAAGTAGAAGGCTCTCTCCCCACCCTCCGCTCCCTCCCTGCCAGAGGTAGGTACGGAAAAAGGTTGAAGAAAATACC
The DNA here is from genome assembly GCA_023014485.1 of Bathynomus jamesi. Classification (NCBI taxonomy): domain Eukaryota; kingdom Metazoa; phylum Arthropoda; class Malacostraca; order Isopoda; family Cirolanidae; genus Bathynomus; species Bathynomus jamesi. Next base: position 810,086 of record JAJOZX010000255.1, on the reverse strand, counting down.
TTGACCCTGGAAAAGTAGCCAAGGAAATTTTACAGGAAAGTGGAGAATATATAAATAGCTCTATATTTAGCTTGCTCACAGAGACACCGTGCAAGCGAACTCATGCAGAGTTTTCTTATGTTTTAATCTTAAACTATGAGAGTATTCAGTACTTTGTCTAGCCTATTTTTAAACACATTTACACTTTGACTAGAAACAACCTCTGAGGGAAGTTGGTTCCAGATATTAACTATTTTATAGGAAAAGAAATTTCCGCAGACAGAGGTCCTAAATGTCTTTAATTCCAGTTTAAACCCATTATTTCTTGTCGGATTGGCATTAAGTGAGAATAAGTTTGTGTAATCTACCCTGTCTATTCCTTTGAGCATCTTGAAGACTTGAATAAGCTGACCCCGCAACCTCCGCGTCTCTAAGCTAAACAGATTTAGGCGCTCCAATCTCCGTTGGTAGCTTTGCATTCTCATTGAAGGGATCAATTTTGTAGCCCTTGCTTGTACTCTTTCTAACCTTTCTATATCCTTCCTGAGGGATGGAGACCAAAACTGCGCACAGTATTCCAGTTGCGGTCTGACTAGAGAATTATAAAAAGACATTACAGTCTCCTTGTTCCGAAACTGGAACTGTCTTTTAATATAACCTAATAATTTTAAGGCCCTCTTTTCGACTTCTGCACAGTGCTTCGACGGTTTCAGATCGTTGCTGATATAGACTCCCAAGTCTTTCTCTAGATCGGTCTCAGTCAAGTTCCTTCCCAAGAGAGAGTAATCGGTCTTTGGGTTTTTATAACCTATGTGCATTACCTTACATTTGTCCAAGTTGAATGGCATCTGCCAAGTAGCAGACCATTCGCCCAACCTGTCAAGATCGTTCTGAAGCATTCTTACGCCCTCCTCAGTACCTACACTACTTCCTAATTTCGTATCGTCTGCAAATTTGGAGATTGCACTTAGAAGCCCGACGTCTATATCGTTAATATAGATGATAAAAAGTAAAGGACCCAGCACGGAACCCTGTGGGACACCACTGGTGACGGGCGCCCACTCCGAAGCCACTCCATTTATTACCACTCTCTGCTTTCTATCTTTTAACCAATCCTCAATCCAGTTGGAAACGAGCCCGGTGATTCCTAGTCCTTTGACTTTAGCTACCAATCTAGCGTGAGGGACTTTGTCAAAGGCTTTTTGAAAGTCGAGATACACTATATCTATTGCCCTACTTGCATCGTACAGTGTATGCATATTATGGAAAAACTCTAACAGGTTTGTCAGACAGGATCTATGTCGCCTAAATCCATGTTGAGAATAAAAAATTAGATTGTTAGATTCAAGGTGATACACAATACGTTTTGTAATGATGGATTCCAACAGTTTGCCGACAACTGATGTTAAACTGATTGGGCGATAATTACAAGGATTTTTCCTATCACCCTTTTTAAAGATAGGTGTTACATTTGCTAACTTCCAGTCGGTTGGAACTTTCCCTAACTCGATTGATTGTTTGAATATGGTTACTAAGTCGTCAACAACATTGTGGCTAACCTCTTTTAATACCCTTGGAAGAAATAAGTCGGGACCAGGTGATTTGTATTTATTCATCTTATCAATTAATTGCTGTACCTCATTTCTCGTAAAACTTATGGTCTCTACGGGATTGTCACCATCATATGTAATCCGAGGACTTGGCACTTCTATTGTGTCTTCCTCCGTGAAGACTGTAACGAAGAACTCGTTTAACGTATTAGCTATATCTTTATCACCGAATTTCAGTACGCCATTTCTATCTTTTAAGGGGCCTACAGAATTTTTAATTGGCTTTCTGCTATTAACATGGGCAAAAAATTCTTTAGGGTTAACTTTACAGAGTGAGGCAACTCTAGCTTCTTCATCACGTTTGGCTGATCTAATTAAGGACTTAACCCTCCTACGTAAGTTTATATAGTTTTCTGAATTAGTGTGGTTGAAATGCGACTTAAGTAGTTTGTAGGCTCTATTTCTTCCCGTAATAGCCCTCCTAATTTCGTTGTTAAACCATTTCCGTGACTTTGTTGACAAGGAAACCATTTTAGTGGGTATAAAAGTGTTCTGTAATATACTAAATTGATCCCTATATGAGCTCCAGGTGACATTAACATCCTCACTTATTAGAACTTCAAGCGTGTCTAAACTACTTCGGAAGCTTTCAAAATTTGCTCTCGAGAAATCCAGTCTTTCACGAGTTTTTTCGCGTGTATTAACTGGAACCCTGAGGTCAAACCTAATCAAATTATGATCGCTGTTACTTAAATTTTCACCAATAGTCAGGTTAGAGACTAGGTCATCTTCGTTCGTGAATATGAGGTCTAGTTTATTATTACCCCTAGTAGGCCCGTCAACCCATTGACTTAATAAGTTATCATCGGCAAATTCCAACAGTCTTGAGCCCTCAGCATCAGCTGTTTTGTTTTCCCAATTTATATTACCACAATTAAAATCACCAAAAATCACACTGATCTTATTATTCACTATTCTGCTTAATTTGTTATACAAGTTTATATCCTTATGCACGGGGTAGTGAGGTGGTCTATATACTAGAAGTAGCTGCACTACTTTATTATTTAGGTTTAGATCAATTCCCAACATTTCATGAGCAGATACGATATTACTGTTTACTGGGTGCAGGGAGTCCCGAGCATACAAAAGTACACCGCCGCCTTCCCTTCCGTTCCTATCTTTGTGAAACATTTTGTAACCTACCATTTCAAATTCTCCTGCAAAATCCCTTGATTCAGAATGAATCCAGGATTCCGTTATTCCGATGATATCAAAGTTCTCAGTTTTGACAAGCGCTATAAATTCCATTAGTTTGTTTCTAATTGACCTAGCATTGAAGAGCACAGTTTTGAGTGATTTTAAGTTGTGGTTTTTCCTAACTGGCCTGACACACAGAGAGACAGAGAGACAGACACACAGAGAGACAGAGACAGAGAGACAGAGACAGAGACACAGAGACACACAGAGAGACAGAGAGCTTTTAATGGTTTGTGGGTAAGGGCTTCACGTATGTTATTGTAGTCCAGGGTAGTTTATGTGGAGGTGTTAACGTAACTTGCACGTGGGACTGTTAATTGTAAGACAACTACCATAGCTGGGACTGAGACACGTTATCCCCTGCATACTCTATATATATCTATATACAGTATGTCTCTATATATAATAGATAGAGTGATCAACACAATGATAATGTAGACGTCTTGATGGGGTTAGAGCAATTATGTGCACCAATCCGAACACACACTCCGCTGCCATAAGGACCGCCCATTTTATACCTAACAGACTAGCTTGGGACGAGACAGAGGCGCGATACTTCTTGTAAGCACTGTACCTAGGTAAGGGTTATTTTATTTCATTTTGGTTGGCCAATTTCAAGTTTTGACATGAAAAGACACTATATTTTCACTACCAAAATTGATTTGAAAAAAGTTGACAGAATTGACACACCCTAACGACACAGTCTTCCTTTTCTACTTTCCACCGTTGTTTGGGGAGTTACGGGGTTCAGAGTAAGATTAGGGACTAGTTTCTCCATTATTTTCCAAATGTAAATGATGGTGTATATCTCTCTTCTCCTTTCCAGTGAATATAGGTTTAGTTCGCGTAACCTTTCCCAGTAATTTAGTTCCTTGCACCCCTTGATTTTGGCTGTGAAGCTTCTCTGAATCTCTTCTAGCTGTCTAATGCCTTCTTTTTTATAGGGGGGTGATATATATATATATATATATATATAATCATTCATATACATATACTCTCTTTCTAAAACAGCTTCTAAGAGGTTAGATGTGCTGTACCGGCTCCGCAGTTTCTACCTACCTACTCAGTTGCTGTCTTTGCTTTGTCCACCCCTGTATTGGGTATGCTTCTCATGTGTCTGGTGGTTCAACCCACACAGCTCTACTTGACCGGATGAAAACAAAGTATTTTCTTCTCATCAATTCCCCGACTCTTACTGACTGTCTTCAATCCCTCTCTCTTCACCGCAATGTTACCTCACACTCTCTTTACTATCGCTTTTGCGAGTCACCCGTTGCTCACGTTGGTCTTCCCTCATGAAAAAGAAAAACTATAGTATTTGTCATTTACTATTACTTATTCCAACGACAGTGGATTTAATTTTCGTAGAAAAATTCTTTGTTCCATGCACGGTCTGTGCGTAACCTAAAAGTTTTTCAGGGGGACATTCTGATTGTATCATATATATATATATATATATATATATATATATATATATGGGAATGAACTCAGAATGGTCCCCTGATTTTTTATGATACACACAGACCGTGCATGGAACAAGGAACTCTTCTGGGATAATTAAATCCACTATAGTCCTAATAAGTAATGGTAAATGACAAATACCATAGTTTTTCTTTTTCATGATGCTAGCCCGCCGTGGGCAACGGGTCACTCGCAAAGAGGTCCCATATTGCTTATATTGAGGTTCTAAATGTAGCAGGGCTAGGCTGCTTTAAACCCTAGATCCATGTCCCAAAGCTGGATCCTGTCTGCTTTGCAGATAGCTGGTTAGGGAAGCTATATTTATGGGACCTCTTTGCGAGTGACCCGTTGCCCAGGGCGGGCTAGCATCATGAAAAAGAAAAACTATGGTATTTGTCATTTACCATTACTTATTCGGACTATAGTGGATTTAATTATCCCAGAAGAGTTCCTTGTTTGTTCCATGCACGGTCTGTGTGTATCATATATATATATATATATATAGATGTGTGTGTGTGTGTGTGTGTGTGTGTGTGTGTGTGTGTGTGTGTGTGTGTTCCCAAATTAAAGGCTAGACAGAGAACATCCTCAACCCTGGAGGAAAATAGTTTTGTTGTGAGGGGACCAAGACTGTTTAACCAGCTTCCCAAGGAACGAAGGAACACGAGTGGTGTTGCGGTGGACATCTTCAAAAGAAGATTAGACGCCTGGCTCAGAACAATCTCAGATGAGCCTGGCGTACCTGGCTATGTGAGGTGGAGAGTACAAGAAACCAACTCTCTACTTCACCAGGCCAACTCGAGAGGACAGTCGACAAGCTTTACCTTCTTGAAATAAAG
>JAJOZX010000255.1:717500-800000 GCA_023014485.1 Bathynomus jamesi | reverse complement strand
AATACCGAATATCATTTTTATTTGGGTTATTAGGATTTAGGAGTCATTGTAAAAAATTTAAGCCTGTATCAGTTTGACAGCATATAGACGTAATGGTAAATGTGAGCAAACGCAGTATGTTTTAGCCATCAAAAATCTACCAGGTTCCCATACTCATGAAAATATTGCAACAACATTGACTTCTATATTATAAGAGTGGTCAATTTAGCCACCAAAAATCTACCAGGTTCCCATACTAATGAAAATATTGCAACAATAGAAAGCGATTGTGTGTATGCAGTTGTGCATGCCATCCCCCCTCGTTTCCATGGCAACATTTCACCGATGACCCATACTCATACTACCATGAAATACATAATCAATTGAATTATAAAATAAATTAAAGTAAAATTAATATATTTATAAATAAATGATATAATAATTACGTTTATTATGATACACTAACAGTAACTCTCGATTCTGCGCCTTATTTGCCAAAAGCACTGAGGAACCTCCAGCACACCATCCTAAATACCTTCAAAAACCAACTTGACAGATTCCTGTGTAAAGTCTCTGGCCAGCCATGTGTCAGCAAATCCTTGAAATGAGGTGGGATACTGAAGAGGAGTCGAACACATGTCAATCCTGAACATCTGCCCAAACCCAAATAAAGTAAACAGAGTGTATATATATATATATATATATATATATATATACATACACACACACACACACACAGTGTGTGTGTGTGTGTGTGTGTGTGTGTGTATATTCCCCTCCAAATATTAATCCTATTTCACGAAGACTGTTCCATCACTCAATGTTCCTTTATTAGTGAAAATTAGAACACAAAATACCAACATAAAACGCTTTTTGCATAATCATTTGTAAGAAAATCATTGATTGGTTCGTTTATTTAGACTCCGCCTATAAGATACACGTTAACTAACAAAATTGGCACATAATGAGACACGCCCTTTATTGTGTGTTTTGCGTGTTAATTGGTTAAATTTATATTTAACATTCACTGTGAAGAGTCACACAATACTGGCGTGCGTATAAAATGTATTTTAGGTATAAGAAGGAAGAGTGTTATGTGTTTTTCTGATCAGACATTCTAACTTTTATAAAGAAGGTCATTTTATTTTAATTATTTAATTATGCTTTATGCATAATAGATTTTCCGTTTTCCTTTCCTACGATCAAAAACCTTTATTCTATAACGTGTATATGTTTTGTAATTATCTTCTTTGAGTTAATGCAAAAAACTTCACTTTTTTCTACGTGAAGGTCAAAATATGAAAATAAAAACCCACTCTAATATTAAAACTATCTTCTTCTTCTATACATACAGATTCTAATATTTTGACATAATTACTGCATTTATTATTGCATTTACATTTTTTTTAACATTTATTATTATTACCTTTACCCTAATTATTAAATTTATAACACTGGTATGCATATGAAATTTTTTTGTCTGCTGTGAGGGTTTTTTCAACTCATTTTATATAATTCGACCATGCTGAATTCGAAAATGACATTGGTTTTCCTCAATCAGGTCAGGTTTTTTCTCTATTGGTCATTTATTATAAGTACAATTTTATCCCAAAATTTATTGATTTTTTAGCTTAAACACTGTAGATACGAGTAATATTATAAGAACACTCGTGAAAAATGAAAACATTGTGTGAATAAATACTTTTATTCATACAATGAATATGGAAAAAGTTTATTGAGGAAGGAAGGAAGTTTTTTGTCTTTCCGTCTGTGTTTTTCTTCGGGTACGTCTCGCTTCAAACACCAGCAATAGTCCGCCAGCATATTGATATCCCAGTTTCCTTGGTACCTCTCTTCCATTATTTTGATATCTTGGTGAAATCGTTCACCCTGTTCCTCACTATAATCCCCGCAATTTTCAGGAAAATAGTCCAAGTGGGACCACAAAAAGTGCATTTTTATGGACATGCGCGACCCATGAGCTTTAAAAGCTTCCATCAAGTTTTCGACAACGGACTCATATTCTGGACTTCTACGCTTGCCAAGAAAATCAGTGACAACTGATTTGAATGCCTGCCAGGCATTCTTCTCAGTTGGAGTCATTGCGTTTTCGAACTGAGTATCCTTGATCAAAGTTCGAATTTGAGGACCATCAAAAACCCCAGCATTTAGTTTAGCATCAGATATATGAGGAAATTTACTCTCGAGATATCGGAATGCTGAACCCTCCTTATTCATTGATTTGATGAAATTTTTCATCAAGCCCAGCTTAATATGAAGTGGTGGGAGCAAAATTTTTGTTGGTGGTACAAGGGGCACTGAAACGACATTATGCGACCCAGGTTCAAAATTCTCTCTGGATGCCCATTCACGCTGTGCATAGCGCTTCTCATCCGCTCGGCTAGCCCATTTGAAGAGGAAACATGGGTATTTCGTGTATCCCTCTTGCATTCCCAATACAAATGCCACAGTCTGAAAAAAAATGAAAATATTTAAAGAATTTAGAGAATTTGTTCTATCAAATAAAAAAATCTATGCATTGGACTGTATCACTTCTGTGGGGAAGTTAAGTGTTCTTATACGCTCTCAGATAACCTTTGGAAAAACAACATAGTCAATAGCAATAGTTTACTTATGATATTAGTATTACCTTCAAATCTCCACAGATCCTCCAGTTATGTTGGTCGTATACGAGAGCATCCAGTAAAATTTTCATGTTATCGTAGCTCTCAGTAAGTTGTACGGAATGTGCTACAGAGACTGATGCAACCCTGTTCCCAATGTTGAGAAGTACTGCTTTCAAACTTCGTTTAGACGAGTCTATAAATAGCCTCCATTCTGATGCGTTATATGGCAGGCCCAAGGATTCGATTAGCCCCTCAACATTGCAGCAGTACACTAAGGAAGAGGTATTTTCGTGCACTGCAAAAAACTTGCGGAATTCTTCCTCTCGTTTCCTATACCAGGAGAATGTTGTTCCCGGAGCCAGCAAGTTGTCCTCTCGAAGTCGTGAGCCCAAGATCTCGACAGCTAATTTGGAAAGTCCTAAATCCCTGGTAAGATCATTAAGTTTGGCCTGGTTGAGAGGCCTCGGCTCATTTGAAGCGGTATTTTGAGGTATATACGACTGGGACTGGTCATTGGCATTGGTCATTGATTCATCATCAGAATCATCGAAGTCCAGGGTTTGAGGTGGGTCGGGTATTGGAATTCAAGGACCATGGGGTACAGGTCTCATAGCAGAAGGAATGTCAGGGTATACAACAATGTGTTTATTCTTCTTGTTAACTCCTGAAAATAGAAACACAGAAACATGGATATAAAACTTGCATATGAAATAGAAGAAGCATTCAGACAGTGGCGGCTCGTGAGGGAAGGCTGCGGTCTGTAAGATATGAAATAGGTCGATGGAGTCTGTATATTTTCTTTCTTTTTCATTCATATTGTCCCTTCGTGGACAATATGAATGAAAAAGAAAGAAAATATACAATCATTGTATATGTAAATGTAACTTGTATAACAATATGTATGTGCAAATGTATTTTCTATAACAATATGTGTAGGTAAATGTATGATTACCATTATGGTGAATATTATGCTATATATGGTGAATATTACATTATGGTGAATATTATGTCAAGTTTCGTACGAGGATTTCAAAATATTTAAGAAAAATAAATTTATAAGCCCACCTTGGAGGTTTGTCATGCAGAAATAGCAATCTGTCACGTGATCCTTTCCTTCTCTCCAAATCATGGGAATTCCAAAAGGCAAAGATTTCGCTCTGCCTTTGCTCCATCTTCTCAAATTTTCAATGCACGTCTTGCAGCACATATGAGGGGCGAAATTTTTGTCCTGGTCCCCTAGCTTAATTCCAAAGTATGCTCTATACATTGTCTTCACAAATTTAGTGATTTGGGACTGGTTATTTGGCATGGTAACCGTCCCACATATGTAGCAGAATCTATTGGGATCATTTTTACACGCTCTATTCATTATGAAATATTTTATCTATATGCCTGAAAAGTAAAAAAAGATATTATACAAGTGAAACAAGTGATGATAGATGTTACTGTTCCAATTCCGCTTTGACAAAATCACGAAAAATTCTATTTTACTTATGAGGCCATAACCGGATAACCTGAGCTGATTGAGAAAAACGGATTGCAGATTCGAAATCAGCAGGAAAAACTCTATAAGAATCACTTACAAAACCCTTGACAGCAAAATTGATGCACACCAGTGTAATATTACCTTTATTATTACATCTGTTGCATTTATATTTATTTCCACATTTATTACTTCCATCTGCTTAGAAAGAGTAAAACCGTTGACGAAAGATTTTAAGTTTGCTTTGGCGTTCAAATATTCGTCTACCGTGAAAAATAAATTGGTTAGGAATAACGTTGCAAAAGAGGAACAAGCCTGTGTCTACAGCATTCCCTGTAAAAGTTGTGATTTACTATACGTGGGAGAAACTGGAAGAAATATTGAAACCCGTATTAAAGAACACAAATATGCCTTCAGAAGTTGTAATACTAATAATGCCATTTTTTATCACGCCAGCCAAAATAATCATGCTATAGATTGGGAATCAAGTAAGGTACTTTATAAATGTAATAATTATGTCAAAAGAAAAATAATAGAATCTGTGTGTATAGAAAAAGTAGATAATTTTAATTTGTGCGAAGGTACTTATAAGTTAGACCCTTTAATGCGATTCTTGGTCAAAAAATCCCTTACGGAGTCGTGGGAACGTGTTCGAACCTATGTGTGAATTTCTTAAAGGTCTCTTGATTGGATTGTTTCCTTACTCGCTTTTAGTAAATGTAATAATGGAAGTAATAAATGTGGAAATAAATATAAATGCAACGGATGTAATAATAAAGGTAATATTATAAATTTAATAATTAGGGTAAACGTAATAATAATAAATGTTAAAAAAAATGTAAATGCAATAATAAATGCAGTAATTATGTCAAAATATTTGAATCTGTATGTATAGAACAAGAAGATAGTTTTAATTTGTGGGAATGTACTTATAAGCGGACCCTGTAATAAAATGCCCTTGCGGTGTCGGGAGAACGGTATCTAACCTAGGTGCGAATTTCTCAATGGTCTCTGGATTGTTTCCTAATCGGCTTTTTTCATTCGTTTTTCGGTTTATAAGTTCTGTATAATAAACAACAATGTAATAACCAATGTAATAATAAATTTATAATTTCTGTAATAAATAATTATGCAATATTAAATGTAATAAATTTAATAAATGTAATAATTATGTAAAAAAAAATAAAAAAATAATAGAATCTGTATGTTTAGAACAGGAAGATAGTTTTAAATTTGCGCGAATGTACTTAATGAAAATGCCCTTCCGGTGTCGGGAGAATGGGATCTAACCTAGGTGCGAATTTCTTAACGGTCGGTCCCTGGACTGTTTTTCCCTTTTGTTTTGGTTCATTCGTGTTTCTGTATCCACCCGAGGAGGATGCCAGTCGGCGTCGAAACTGTTGTGGAAATAAACTCTGTCTATTAGAGTGGGGTTTTATTTTCATTCTTTGAGTTAATTTTACATCAGTATAGCCGAAATATATGTAATCGAGTGTTTGTTATTATACAGGGTGTTTCAAAAGTCCGGAATCATGGGAAATATTTTTAATGTTTACATTATATTATATATATATATATATATATATATATATATATATATATATATATATATATATATATATATATATATATATATACGGAGTAATATTTATATGCAGTGATATACAGGGTGGTGTAAAAGTAAGTATGCAGTTAGCTATTTATTTTATATAGCTAATTGTATACTTACTTTTCCACCACCCTGTATACGGACTGACAGCAACTCTGGGTGAATTACAAGAAAGGTTCTGGCAGAACCCTAAATTTGCTGAACAACAGGTCTTTTAGACCCTTACATAAATTAACCCCGAGATGCTCAGCTTCGCAAATGTTTGATACCCGCAATGTCCCGAGCTTCCCAGAGGTAACAAGACGTGCTCAATACAGTCTAACGCAAAGAATTAAAATATCAACCAACCCGATTGTCCAAGCTATCCATGAGTCCTGCCGTTTGTCCTCTAAGCTATGGAATTCTTGGTACGAAAACGTCTGTCTGTAGTTCCACTTAACTACCACATTACTGTATTATTTCTAATCAATTGTGTATATATATATATATCCTTAGTATGTGGAATGTCATTGTACTATTAGTATTTGTCATATGGACTATAGTCTGCTAATAAACCTTTTCATTTTCATATATATATATATATATATATATATATATATATATATATATATATATATATACACTGTGTGTATATATACTGTATATATATATATATATAATATTTTTAATGACTATATATATTAAAAAGATTTCCCATGATTTCGGACTTTTGAAACACACTGTACAACATCTATTGACTATATAGACGTCAGGTTATATTATAGTTACTTAGTCAGGTTACACTGAATCAGTGTTTTCCAAGCAGGATGCAGCAGATGTGTTCCAGGGATACCACCATATTTCCAGAAAAACACAAAATTAACTCATTTAATTAAAATTTACTGAACATATAATAATTTCAAATCAAACGAAAACATTCACAGTATATTATGTCTATGAGGAAACTACATAGGCTGGCTTTCAAGTTATGTGGTTTTCACGGGAAACTCGATCTTGAACAGTGGCAAACGCTAAACTTCAGGCTGGTGGGTGGCGGCACGAAGCAAAACAAAGTCATCAGGGCGGGGAGGGGGGGCGACAGTAAACTACTGCTATAATAAATAATTTGGTGACTGAGTGTACTAACTAGTTTGTTTGAGTTTTTATAAAAAAAAGATCAACGATTATATTATCTTGAACAGAGTTCTAATTCATTTTATTCGACAACGTCCGTCATGTCCAATATGTGCGATAGTTGCCAAGCCTCGTACATTGGTAGCACACAATTTACCTTCCGTATGGGTGAACACAGGGGGTTATCAACAAGAACTGGTCTGCCCCTGCCCAATCCTTGTCATTCATCTATTAGAGTGCATTCTGAAACAATCAACCATCCACTAAAAAGAATAATTTTAGGATAAAAAGACTTTCGATTGGAAGTTCCTCCGGAAGACATGGTCTTTATGGCAGCCCCCCGGAGTTAGGTGAAAGACTCCAACCCCAACTCCTTTTAGGATACTAAACCAAACCCATAACATTTTACATTTGAGAATGATGAAGCCTCTTTACATTCTGAAAATTCATACGCTAGTCACGAAATGTCTCTACATTACCAAAAAGTTGGTGTTTAGTGCACGATTTCCCATCGACGCTTAACTGGACCTCTGTTCTTAACTGAAACTTTAAATGCAGAACGATACCAAGAGTTGGTGCGGCAGTTTATTAAACTACTTAAAAACGATGAATGGGACTGCTGGTTTCAGCAGGATGGAGCAACGGCTTACACTGCTAAAACAATCATGGAAATGTTGAGGGAATTCTTCGGGGAGAGCATCATTTAAAAAAAACTCTAGCCACCACGATCACCAGATTTATCACCTCTAGATCTTTTTCTTTTGGGGGTTCATGAAAAGAAAAGTGTATACCAACAACCCTCATACGTTAGACCAACTTCGTCAGAACCTTAAAACTGTGATGCCAGCATAGAAAAGCCCATACCTCATCGTGTCTCGGCGAACATGATAAAACGAGTAAATGCATGCTACAGGGAGAATGGTGGACACTTTCAGCACTTTTTATAACTTTGACAACATATTGTAGGTCTTCTGCTAATAAATAATTTTTTCTTAATATTTTGCTGGAAAAAAATACATGTATCCAGTGTCAAATGTTTTTATTTACCTTTGATACGACTTTTCGACTACCCTGTATATATATATATATATATATATATATATATATATACATATATATATATATGTGTGTGTGTGTGTGTGTGTGTGTGTATGTATAAGAAAATAAGCGGAATCTAAGAATCTAATTATTATCCGTTAATTTGAGAATTTTAACTTGGAGAAAGTCTTTTCACAATTTTCCGCTGAAATTAACTTTGACGTTTTACTTCCGGTGGTGTCGTCGCAAAGGATAAAAAAAAAAAAATAGGAAGAAAATACAAACAACTTTTTAAATATTCAGAAATCAAAGTTTCCGAAACTTTGGAAGAAAAAAGTTTCAAAACTGTCAATACTAAAAAACCGTTACAATTTTCCAACTTTTCCAACTTCCGAACTGTAAGCATTATGTTTGACGATCCTAACGCGTGTGATTGTAGATATGTTTATGATGTGATACAGTATGAAAAAAATGGTTTAGAGGCATTATTGTTACAATACAAAAGTTACAAGCACCAAGCAGGTGCCTTCTTTCATCCAAGGCAAGGTATTTTATTTATATATATATATATATATATATATATATATATATATATAATATAATATATATATATATATGTGTGTGTGTGTGTGTGTGTGTGTGTGTGTGTGTGTATGTTTGCTTGTTTGCTTGTACTTTGTGGTGAATGGACATGCTGTGCCTCTCTCTGTATTAACACCCAAATAAGAAGGGAATAAACTACTCGGCGGTTTATTCTGTTTACACCGGAAAGTGTATAAAGTATCAGGGAATCCGTGTATATAGTATATAAAGTGAAATTCATTAAAATTAAGAAGGTGCAATACAGTTTACACAATTTATCACCAGTTTTAACGTATATATTTTAAACGAAATACGGTTGGCATTCGATCAAGTTTGAAACAAGGCAGGGAAAAGGTCATAAAACGCAAAGGTCAGAAAACCCTAGACCATCGAAAGGAAACAAATAGAAATAAAAAAAAATAAATAAAGAAAGAATTTGTGTGGGCGGCATTTCTTTTTACGCTAATTAAGGAATAGCATGGCTATGGGTCCAAATTCTCATTTAATCTGCAATTTGTGTAATCTGGAAACAACGGAAAACGCTGCGATTCAATGCGACTTCTGTCAACGACTGCAAGACTTTATCTGCATAACTTGGGATGATAGGGAAATAACTTTTGTCTCGAATGCGAAACACGTTGTGGGGATCAAATTTCTATGTGGCGCATGTACCTAGACGGTAAATTCACTCGCGGTATTTAAAGAAATGGAGATAGCAGACTCGAATGTTACAAAAAAGAATGAAATAATGGGGACACAAGGGTCCGGAAATGTCCCAACGAAAAACCGGGTGGGTGAGAGAGAGGACGAAATAACGAAAAACAGCATAATAACGAACAACAATTTAATAACGAAAAACAATATAAACACTATAATACGGAAGGAAGACATAGATGAAAGAAAAGAAATAAGTAAAAGTAGCGAAGTAGTCAACTGTCCAACGAGCGCAATGCTAAAAAGATAATAACTAAAAACGTAGAAAATAAACAGCCAAAGAAAAATAATGATAATACGAAAATTAAGAACATTGAAAATAATAAGAAAACAAGAAGTAGAAGCGTAGAAAATATCGTATGTAAATACTACGCGAAAGGGAACTGCAGATATCGGGATGGGGTAATGCATATATGCACATCCCACATTATGCAACACGCATTACACAAGTGGATACTGCAAATTTGATAAGAAATGCAAGTTCCACCATCTTACGGTCTGCAACACCTATGCAAGATATGGGATTTGCAAATATGGAAAAAAATGCCGTTACCACCACCCTCAAAGGAACGCAACGGGTGAACAGGAAAAACAAACATCAAAGAGAAGAGTGCCAATTTTTTAGACGCAGCCAACACAATTCAGCTTCTAAATACTATCCAACAATTACAAAATCAGCTGACAAATATAGGAATCCCAGAGCCGGACAGAAGCCACGCACAAAGACACTTCATGCGTTATCGGGACAACAGGTACCGACGAAGATAAAAAGGTGCTACTGTAGTATGCGGTCTACCTACGATTCGGCGGTTTACCTTTCAAGTATAATTTCTTATCTTGTTTGCTAATTGCTTGTTTACATCCCAATGTTAATCGCCCTTGACGATTGGTTAGGTTTAGTCATGATATTTTCGTTAGTTTTAATGAAAATATGATTAAACCTAACCAATCGTAGGTAGACCGCATACTACAGTAGCACCGATAAAAAGAGGTAAATTCTCGGAGGACTACAAGGCAACGAAACCGGCACCCCCATTTGGAAAACGAATAGGAACCACCTGTATGCGAAAACGATAGAGAAAAAATAAAAATAATCCTAGCCAACATTCAGGGCCTTAAATCAAATCATTCCCCGGACAAAGTTTTATACCTGAAAGGACTCGTGCAAGAAACCGGAACAGACTTTGCATGCCTCACGGAAACTTATCTAAAGGACTGCCAGGCGAACTGTGAAAATTGTGAGTCCTGTACTGACAAAAAAGAAATACAAATTGACAACTATAACATCCTCCGAGCCGACAGAACAGTGAGACGTAAAGGAGGATGTGCTATTTACACACACGAAAGGCATATGGCAGAAATGACTATAAGTACCTCAAACAGCTATGTAGAATGTGTAGCAGCAAAAGTTGAAAAATTAAATATGGTGCTAATTGCAATGTACAAACCCCCAAACACGCCAACCTCAAAATTTTCAGATTCTATTACAGAGGTAAGAAACTGGGTAAAAGATCTACACTCTCCAACCCCAAATATTTTTCTCTGTGGTGATTTTAATTTCTCACTCATGAAATATAAAAGGATAGGAAAAAATATATGTATACACCAGGACAAGGGGGGCACACGAGAAGACCAGGAGCAGGTAAAAATGCTACTAGCTCTAGCTGATGAATTTATGTTAACACAAGAAATAACAGAAAACACAAGAAAACACAACTGCCTAGATTTGGTATTCACAAACAACAGCAACCTAATTGATAATGTAGAAATATCCCCAACTATGATATCGGACCACAACATCATTGAAATAACAACTAATATAAAGGCAACAGGAAAGGAAACAACACGCACAACAGAAAGAAGAAAATTCGAAATTTTTAATTTTCACTCCAAAGCTATAAACTGGAAAGATGTTACATCCAGTAATAGATTGGAAAACCATTTTCGAGGCCAAGACAACGGAGGAGATGCTAATGATTTTAGAGGAGAAGACGTTAGAAATTGTGGAAAAACATGTCCCAAGAATACAACAAAGAGGAAAGAGAAGCAGGTTCGAGAGACAAAAGAGGGCAGTGTCCGAAAAAGAAAAAGAATGACTGCAAAATTAAGTAAATGTAAAGATAACATCAGAAAAATATTAAATGATAAACTGCAAAGTATCGATGACGTTATACAGGAACTAATCGAGAAGCATACAGAAAAAGAAGAAGACGACGCTATAGAAGCGATAAAGGCTAACTCAAAGTACTTCTATAATTTTGCAAAAAGAAAGTCGAAAAACCATGCGACTATCGGATCTTTAAAAAACGAGAACAGTGTTTTATCTGATGATCTAACAGAAGTATCTGAAATATTAAGAGCTCAGTACGAATCATCTTTCAGTATCCCAAAAACTGACAAATTGATCTGCGATAGAAACATGTTCTTTGAAGAAGAACTACAAGGGAAAAGTATAACGGACTTCGACTTTACGACGGATGATATTACACAAGCCATAGGGAAACTAAAATCACACTCAGCGGCAGGACCGCATAAATGGAATGCCACACTGATCAAACACTGCAAGAATGCAATCGCTGAGCCCCTATATCGGATATAGAGACGATCACAAGACACGGGAGAAATACCGGGCATCCTGAAGAGCGCGAACATAGTCCCAATATATAAAGGAGGAGATCGATCCGAGGCCAAAAACTATAGGCCAGTGTCGTTTACATCTCATCTCACTAAAATATTTGAAAGAATAGTTAGACAGAAAATCTATAACTTTTTGGAAACTCAGAAAAAATTTAATGATAACCAACATGGGTTTCGGTTAGGCAGATCATGCCTATCACAACTAATGGAACACTACAACAACATTACTGATGCACTTGAAAGTAATGAAAACTATGATGTACTATACACAGACTTTGCCAAAGCGTTCGACAAGTGTGACCATGGAATAATAATACATAAACTGAAATATATGGGAATAACAGGAAAAGTAGGGAAATGGATATATAATTTCCTTAGTGAGCGGCGGCAAGTCGTTAGTACAAGGAGTATCTTCATCAGAATCAGAGGTCCTCAGCTGTGTACCACAAGGAACAGTATTAGCTCCACAACTCTTTATAATCATGCTAACTGACATAGATGAAGACGTTACCAGAGACAGCACAGTAACATCCTTTGCCGATGACACAAAGATCAGTAGAAAAATAAGAAACCCAGAAGATATAGGATCTCTACAAACCGACATGAACGGAATGTACAAGTGGACGGAAGACAACAATATGAAGTTTAACACTGAGAAATTTCAGCTGTTACGATACGGAAAAAGAGAAGACCTAAAATCCATGGAATATTATACCCAAAATGGACAGGAAATTCAGAGAAATTCTAGAGCAAAAGATTTAAGAGTTGTCATGACTGATGATGCGAAATTTGAAACACAAAATAAGATAGCAGTAAACAGAGCAAAGCGAATAACGGGGCAGATATTAAGAACCTTTAAACGAAGGGATAGGAATGTAATGATACCTCTACTGAAAACCCTGATCATTCCCAAATTGGAATATTGCTCGGTCCTAACATCCCCATATAAAAAAGAAGACATTAGACAGCTGGAAGGGATTCAGAGGAGCTTCACAGCCAAGATCAACGAGTGCAAAGAACTAAATTACTGGGAAAGGTTACGCGAACTACACCTACTGTATATTCACTGGAAAGGAGAAGAGAGAGATACACCATTATTTACACTTGGAAAATAATGGGGAAACTAGTCCCTAATCTTACTCTGAACCCTATAACTCCCCAAACAACGGTGGAAAGTAGAAAAGGTAGACTGTGTCGTGTTTCCAAATTAATTAAAGGCGAGACAGGGAACATCCTTAACCCTGAAAGAAAATAGTTTTGTTGTGAAAGGACCAAAACTGTTTAATCAGTTGCCCAAAGACCTAAGAAACACGAAGGGAGTTGCAGTGGACATCTTCAAAAGAAGATTAGATGCCTGGCTGAGAACACTCCCGATGAGCAGGGCGTACCTGGCTATGTGAGGTAGAGAGCACAAGAAACCAACTCACTACTTCACCAAGCCAACTCTAGAGGAGGGGCGACAAGCTTGACCTTCGCGAAATGAGGAATCATCACGCGGAACCTTTGTAAGGTTGTAAGATAAGGTAAGATATATATATATATATATATATATATATATATATATATATATATGAGGCGTCGCGAGTACGATGGGCGAACTCGCCAAACCAGTTTTGAGATAGCTGCGTTTAAACTTTGACTTTTGTGTACGAGGGGTACATTGCGCAAATACACGCATTGAAAAGCGAGGAAAGCGTAGCTTAAAAATGAAGAGGAACACCACAGAAATTAAAAACATTCTTCAGTTTTCTTTAATTGACACCAGCGTTTCGGAATACACATATTCCATTATCAGGGCTAATAAAATACAAAAGACATTGGGTTAAAATAACCAAGTTAAAGTTAAAATGTTAAAGACTTAATTAAAACTACAAAAAAGACTAGAACAGGCATTATTATATATAATTATGAAATAAAAACAAAATAGGTACCTCAGTTGAAACAAGGGTTCAACCAAAGATTCGTCGGAGTTGAGATTGGGTTTAAGCTCATAAGTAAATAATGAGTTAATGATTTTAAGTTTTAGGTCAGACGTATTGGAAAAATACGTCTCTATGTAAATTTGTAAGAAGCATAAAAAATTACTAATCGATAATTTTATAAGCTTTCTTCCTGAGTTTCATGTAATCACAAATTACTTAATTAGACTACTTAATAAGTTACTTTCGAAAGTATTAATAAGACAGGTGTTAAATGGAAAACTACCTACACCAACCTACCTTATGGGCTAAATGAAGTTACCAAGACATGTTGTTATCTCTATCTCTCTAATGCAACAACAACAACAACACCGTCCAATCACCCTAAAATATAAAACAAACTACCTCTGATAAGTCTAATTTCTAATTTTCAGCTTAACTATAATAAACGATCCTATCCGATCCCTTAATTAAAGATGGATCAGGTCGGTCCCACTCGGTTAGGGTTCGCAGTAATTTATCTAATTGTTTAACTTTCTTGAAAATCTTTTATTATTTCAAAGTCAAAATTACGACTAGAATTGTTTGGCAAAAGTTGCTACAGTTATAGGGTGGGATGGGGGGGGGGGGGCGTTGTAGGCGTTGTTGCCCTTGGCTCCTACTTCTTGCATGAGAATTTATGGTTGATTCGAAATTCTAATCTAGAATTACTGTTATTATGAGTATCCTCTAACAAAAAAGAACCGTTTTCGAAATTGGACAAGTGAACTGCAATACTCGTATATATTTGGAAGGTTGACATACAAGAGAATAACTACTACTTAATCCAATGATTACTTCCCACTCAATGTCATTTCCATTTCCATTCACCGTCCGCAAATGAGAATGTACAAAGTGAGAAATCCAGATTTGAGGAAAAAAAAGAAAGAGAGTTTCTTGATCTAAAAAACCAATTTTACTTAATTCCCATTCGCGGTAAAGGCACCAAATGGAAATGGTTAATATTTCCTAACCTAATAACGTAAACTAACCTATCGTAACATAACTTAACCTAACCTAGTCTAATCTAACCTGGACCAAAGTGGGAAAACTGTGGATAAGAATGAGATTGAAATAAATTGGGAATAAACCGATTTGAAAATGCCTCCTTTGAAATTCTCACTCTCACTTTTTCCACTTTTGGGTGCGGAATGAAACGGAAATGACATTAAGTGGGATGATACCCGAAAAAAAAATCATACCATGTTTTTTGGAATATTCAGAAAAACTCTTGATACATTTTTTAATATCCCTTCGTTATTTTGTCTTATGATTGGCAGTTCAACAGTGGGAATATAAATGGAGGCATTTTCCAATTGGTCTATTCCCAATTCATGCCATTCTCGTTCTCATCCACGGCTTTACCGCATTTGTCTAGGTTAGGTTAGGTTAGGTTAGGTTAGTTAGGTTAGGTAAGTGTAGGTTTAGTTAGGTTAAGCTAGGTTAGGAAGTATTAGTTATTCCCATTTGACACCTTTATCGCAAATGGCAATGGAGTGACAGTTTCTCAAATTAAAAAAAACGTTTTCTCAAATGTGGATTTCTCACTTTGTGCAAAAATTCATAAGCAAAATGTTCCATTGAGAACAATTACTTCAAACACAGACTCAGTCACATATGAATTAGCCAAATGGCTTTCTAACGGGCTTTCTCCATTAGTTGGAAATATTTTTATCTCTCGTACAAAAAAACTGAAGATTTTTTCAACAAAATATCCACTATTGATATCTCAGAGAAAAAACTGGTAAGTTTTGACGTCATTTCATTAATTACTAAGGTTCCTTTACAGACGACACTAGAAATGCTTAATGAATATCTTGAAGAGGCTGGGAATGAGTTACTCTTACCCAAATGTCTGATGTTAGAACTTATAAAATTATCCCTCTCATTCTTATTTTAGCTTTAACAACTCTTTTTATCGCCAAATTAAAGGGTTAAGTATGGGGTCCCTTCTCCCCTCCCCGAAAGTTGTTTGGTAGATGAATGGGTGCCCTGGGTGGCCTAGTAGTTTAAACGCAGGCTGCTGATCGTGATATCGTGAAATCAAGTCCGGGCGAGGACTTTGTAATTTCTGACTTCCCTGGTGGGTCGTGGTTCGGAATCTTCGTTAATTTGTAGGTCTAAGGTGAGGCAACAAGCTTGACTTTCGTCAGAATGAACAATTCGGGCGGAAGCAAAGCAAAGATTATATATATATATATATATATATATATATATATATATATGTTTGCGTATGTACTGTGCGTACATTTCCCGTGAGTCAGTGTGTTTGAAGGGATATTTGTGTATTTCAAAGTACCTCTGTTGGTGCCAGGTGGTGGGAATCATATATTATGATATTAATTTCGGAAGTAGAATTTACGAAAATAGATTAATAAAGGAAAATGTGTTTTGTAATCTCTTTAATGGTGTCTATTCAAAGTTTTCTGGATATATATTCAGGAGGGATCAATTTCAAGTTATTAACAGTTATTCTATTGCCTTTTAGCAATTTCTTAAAATTTAATGAAGATAAATTTAGATAATTTTTATACTTAAGAGATATAATAAAGAATTATTATGTAATGAGAAAAACTGCCACTGATTGCATTCCCAGATAATAATTTAAAGTTATTTCTCTCAACTAAGTTTATTTGTTTATTTCTATCGCAAACAAGCTGCAGTTTCATGCGCTTTATTTACTTTTGTTTAATAAATACTTCTTGTCTCCAACTGTAAACATAGAGCTGCAATATATATGCAAGAGCGTATTATTCTGTTGTAGTGTCGGTTGCCTGACGGCGGATATTGTAAACAATACATCTATATATCATAATTTCTGATATTGTCGGGAATATTTCCCTCCCAATGACACCAAAAACAAAACTCAAATAACCAACTCGCTCTGACCTTTTACGATATTTTTAATAATTCAGTCAGGCTGGATTTGCGCAACCCCATATAGAGATTATGAGCGATGTTTAGTTATAAATTGATTTAAACAGGAGTTTGTTTTACGAAACATAATAGTATTTTGCGAATACCACTGAACAAAGTCCAAATATTTTCAACGACACTCGATATTTTTGGCAGAAAAATCGTATGAACAGACCATCGACTGAATGGATCTGACGAACATGCAAAATGTTTCGACATTGCATTAAGAATGGCAGTAGCATACGGTATAAATAAACAGTATATTAACAAAATGACAGTGTTATGTAATTGACAATTATGATTACGTGTTTAACAATATCAGATCACTTTGCAGTTAAAAATTGCTACATTATTTATTGAATACATCTATAACACCTTCGTCAACCTGCCGTGTTCTGAAACGTGGACCAATCCAAAGTGAAGGAGTGAGTGTAACGCACGTTTTCTTCGTTTTACGTATATGACAAGAGTTAATTGGTATTTTGAATCTTTCATCTACTCAACCGGTCAACTTTGGAACAATCTTCCTCAATCCATCTTTTTCCCTGTCTATGACCTCCAATCTTTCAAACGTAGAGTGTCCAGGCATCTCGAAAACCCTGGACCTTGATTTTGGTTCTCTTCTTCTATTGTGGGGATAGGCGCTTTTTCAGGCATTCGCCTTTGGCCCCTCCTTCCTGCATAAAAAAAATGTACTTCATTAACCATATTTTTCCGCAAAGTGATTGAAATGGAACTTCAATGTCACCGCGTCCGTATAAATTTGCATCAACAGAACACAGAGAAATACTTAGTGAAACAATGCCTCATAACGTTAAACAAGCCTCTCTCTATCTCTGTGTATTATTATTATTAGTTATATATATATATATATATATATATATATATATATATATATATATACACTGTATAATAGCGTCGCGTAGCCCGATCAGTTAGGGCCCTCTCAGTAGTGGGTTCAAACAGTAGTTGTATTTGTGCAAAAAAGTATGAGTGCAATGCAATTACAATGCAACATTACAAAAAGATGCACAGATGCCTGCAAAGGGGGGAGGGGAGGGGTTCCAAACCTTTAAATAAAGGGAATAGAATCTATTTCATTATTTGTAATATTTTATAACATTGCTGGAAAAGATGCGCAAGGGCTAGGGCTCACCCAGGAAAAACCCAACTCATCCCTATAACATAATTACGGACTTTAGGGACCATCCGCAATACAATACCACATCAGAATAGAGGGATGTAGCTCAACCAGGAAAGCCCCACCTCATTATGAACTTTAGCGATCAACCGCAACCAAATGCAAAAGTTTTCGTACATTTACTTACAAAATTACTTAATAATTTGTGTGTCCACCATTTGCTTGAATGACTTCACTGATTCGCTTTGGGTATTTTTCAACAAAGTTTCAACTCTTTCAGTAGAAATTTTAGCCCATTCTTCTAAAGCAAATTGTTTCAATTCATTCAAATTCGAGGGTTTTTACTTGGGGACAGCTTCTTTCAAATCAAACTATAAATTCTTGATTAAATTGAGATCTGGGCTTTAACCGTTTTTTCTTCGAATACAGTATTTGACTTTTGCCAAACATACCGTTGCTCATTGTTCTTGAATAATTCAATTTTAGTCTCGTCTGTCCAGAGAGCTTTTTACCAGAATGCAAATCCACCATTTTGATGATCCTTAGCGTACTCTAAACGAGCTTCTTTGTGTTTTTCGTAGCAGGGATTTTCTTCCTGCAACTCTTCCATGCAGACCATTCTTCCTCAATGTATGACGTACAGTAGAGGGATGAACATCACTCTTAGACAGTCTTAATGTTTAGCAAATATGATCTGCAGTCACTCGTGGATTCGCAAACAGCTATTCTTTCGATTCGTCTAGTTGTACGTTCTAAAACCTTGCGAGGTCACCAATACCTTGGTGGAGTTTTGATTTTTCCAAATCCTTTCCATTTCTTTATGACTGCAGCAACCATCGTAAATGGAATTCGAAGTTCTTCTGCTCTCTTGCTATAACTCTTTCCAGACTCGTATACAGCAATACCAGATTTCTTAGGATCTGAAGACAGCTCTTTACCACGATGACCCACTGATTACTAATGGATTGAACAGTCATCCCTCTTCCATGAAAATTCACAGAGAAAATTCTAGAATTCTCTAATCAATAAACAGCCAACTACTGAAAAAATGTTTAAATTCTTTAAGCCTAAGGTGACACACAAAGTATTAAATAATTTTGTAAATAAATGTACGAAAACTTTTGCATTTTAACTTTTTTTATTTCTCTCATCTTTGATGTTTTACATTATATATTTGAGTTGAACTAACTTTTTTATTTGTTAAATTTTTCCAAAGAAACGGTAAATATATTTCTCTGTACGAATACTTATGAGCGCCAGTATATAAGTTTTAAAACTTTGACTGCCTTCCAGTTCAAACACAAATGACGTACAATACAAAATAAATTCCCCGAACAATTTTGTTCCAGCATTTAAATCTAATATTTTATCGGGGAGGAACGAATCTCTGTCAACATAATCTAAAATTAATAAGCAAAATGTCTCAAACGGTGGATTGAATTTTACCTTTGATAAAACATGACGTCCAAATTTGATTCTATTTTTGTTTTTAAAATGCGTATGACGAAAACACTTTAATACTAATTTGGTTAATAATTGCAAAACTTTTAATATCATTTATGAAGTTATTTAGGAAAGATGCAATAGTGAAATTTATTAAATTTTTAAAAACTATCGGACGACAATTTTCAAATATAGAAAGGTGAAACCTTCGCATTTCAACATTTTCTATTAAAGGCATTTGTGAGTCCTTATAAAGACCATTTAAATTTTAAAGAAATGCACACGAAACGAATGAAATCTAATAATGATCTCATTCAAAATAAATGAATGGACAACATATATTCACCTAAAATGCCATAAACGAAATCCAACCAAATAAGAATGTTATCTATTTATATATTCACAGAATATGAACCCGCATTACGTGAACACCTGAAATGAGTGAAGAAAAGCCTAGAATGTAATTTAATTAGAAGCCAGAAAGACAGTTTTAGTATAATGCGAAGAAGTATAGCTAATCTGGGAAGGGAGAGTCC
Organism: Bathynomus jamesi; assembly: GCA_023014485.1. Taxonomy (NCBI): domain Eukaryota; kingdom Metazoa; phylum Arthropoda; class Malacostraca; order Isopoda; family Cirolanidae; genus Bathynomus; species Bathynomus jamesi. Next base: position 780,224 of record JAJOZX010000255.1, on the reverse strand, counting down.
CTTTTGATTCCGGGTCTTTTACCGGATTTTGCGCTTTAAATCGTCAAAGGGAACCGCCCATGAACTATGCATGCGAGGTGGAGAGTGTAATTAAGGCCCAAATTATAATTTTAATGATTCACACGAAAGGAATTTGAAAAATTGCGATTAGAATCTCAATCACATCGTTCATTCCAGTCACAGTCATCTCGTAATGAAAAACATTTTCGGATTTTTTTATTTTTCAGAGGGAGGAGGGCTTTGTTTCATAATTGTTTATATTTGCTTTCATTTCTCATCAAGATGCATATTGCAAATATATTTTTATTCATTGTGATTCTTTCACTAAAGTAAAATAGCTATTCTACAGGGTGTCCCGTAAGTCTGGACCCATAGGGATTTATAATATATTTTTTTATTATGTTATTATTATTATTTTATTATTATTATTTTTTTATTATTTTTTATTATGATTTTTATTTGTGGGGCCACTTGAAAGCCAAAGTGTACGAGGTCAAACTTCAGAACATTTTCCACCTTAAAGCACGCATTGTGGAGGCGTGTCAAGAAATTTCTGCGACTGTGATTCAGAAAGTGCTGTCGCAGTGGAGATTGCGTTCAACTAGTGTGCGACACAACGGCGGACACTTTGAACAGATTATGTAATAAATTTTTGGACTATTTTGTAATTTTATTATTTTTCCCTATGGGTCCAGACTTACGGGACACCCTGTATGTTAAGGGTCATTCAAAAACTACGTGGTCCTTTTTCGGGAGGTTTTCAGACCCGTCCCCCAACCTTGTGGTCATTTGTGGCCAATGACTTAAACCCTCCTCCAAACCCACGTGGTCTTCTGATGTCACCCCACCTCTTCTTAATCTTATGTAGATTAAAATAAAGCAAATTAAAAATAATCAAATTAAAAGTATGGCGAATTTGTGTTTATAAAGATTCGAGTCTTCTGCAATTTTCTGGAGTTTACGAAATATATATATATATATATATATAAAACCTTTGGTTAGCTTCCCCCCGAATTGTTCATTCTGACGAAGGTCAAGCTTTTCACTTCACCTTAGATCTACAGTTTAACGTGGAATCCGAACCACGCCCCACCAGCAGCCCAGCGTCTTAACCACTAGGCCACCCAGGGTACCCATTTATCTACCAACCACTTTCTTTATTGTGTGGAAGGATGAACGGCTGGGTTGCGCGCCGGCTGCCGTCAGCGGGTCTCGAACCCGGGGCCGATGGATTCGTAGTCAGCGACGCTAACCACTACACCACCGAGGCGCATATATATAATATATATATATATATATATATATATATATATAATATGATAAACAATATTATAAACAGGATATTTTAATGCTTAGTATTGGCCACGTAGTTAAACGTCAAGACCCCCTCTCCCATGTGGCCCTTGGTGGTCAAATAAGGAACCCCCTCCCCCCCTTTAAGGACCACATGGTTTTTGAATGGCCCCTTACAGAATTTGGAGCAGAGTTAAAAAGGTGATTTTTATGGTTCAAATTATGAATTTGGGGACTAGGCCCTAAACATCATGAAGTACATGTAAAAATGGAGCAAATATATTAATTTCTTGTGTATTCCTATATTAATATTCTATGTTTATTCATGGAATGCACACTGAAAATTATGTTTGTGTATTTCATACCTGGAAAGCTCGCGCAGTTAGTTATATCTGAGCAAATAAAGTTGGGACGTCAAGTTCATTTTCAAGGTTTAACATCTGTTGATACTGTCAAATGAATATTTATATATCTGTCGACAGAACCTGGGACTATCCCTTCTTTGAGGTCTCGCGTTAGAAGATATATAACAGTTTCACGTTCATCTCAAAGGAGCAAATTCCTTCGACATTCAGCTTCTAAAAGTGGTGACGTGTTTATTTATTTTGTAAAAGTAAGTAGACAGAGTGTAAAATACTGGCGTGTTGCGTCTTTCGTGTATGTGTCGTCGGCGAATTTTGAAACTGTAGTCAATATACCCGTATCTATATATTTTATGTAAATAATAAACAAAAGCGGCCCTAGAACTGACCCTTGTGGGTCGCCACTCATGCCCATCCAGAAACTTTATCGTTAATTCCAACCCTCCTTTTCTTATCGCAAAGCCATTTAGTGCTCGATCCACACATTCCGGTACCTGCTATACCAAAAACCCTTAATTTAGTCATAAGTCATTATGGGGCACTTTATCGAACGCTCTTTTGAAGTGTAACTATACTTCGTCTACTGCCATGGAACGATCGTAATTAGAAAACAGGTGGAAAAATTCCAACAGGTTAGTTAGGCCGTAAACTACAAGAGGAAAGAGGTAGAAAGGTAGCGAGATAAGGAGATAAATAGATATGGATATAGATAAATAGAGAGAGAGAGAGAGAGAGAGAGAGAGAGAGAGAGAGAGAGAGAGAGAGAGAGAACTGCTTCAATATACTCATTTCTCATACATGAAGTGAATGAGGGTGTGTGTGTGTATATATATATTATATATATATATATATATAATATATATTAATATATATATATACACACACACACACAACACACACACACACACACACAGTGATTTGCCATTAAATAAAAGATATGGAATCAAACCTAATTTTGAACTTTTTTCCGTCAAATTCAATTTAGATTTTATTTCAGTCACGGGAGTTCGAGCAATTATGACGATTTCGTACTCAATTTCGAATCTACAAAAAAAAAACCTTGATCGTAATTCTACTTTTTTCTGAGAACTTATTTCCCACATTAACAAAGCGTTCATTATGTTTAAAAAGTGACCTCTCTTAAAACGTTTATAAAAACCTAAAATGAGACGACTCATAAACTACATTTTTATTTCCTTTTACACATCCCGAAACTCTGGGTAAAAAATAGGAGCCGATGAAAGATTTATTATAGGTGTGTTCTTATTGGTCGGCCAGCTGTAGGACGTCGTGCTGCAGTCAGTGAGTCATACCATCGAGTCTTGTGAGATTGTATGGACAGTAGTTTTTTGTTTATTGTTTATGTTAAAGTTGAAAAGTGTCAAGTTAACGAGATCGGATTGGGGAATACATACCTCTCTCTCTACCTACTTATCCCTTTCGTTTTATCTCTTTATCTATCTGCAATGCACATGTTTTGCAGTATTTGTTAAATATGTTTTTTATTGAAGTTGAAATGTTGTTAAAACTATTTTTAATGCGTATAAATCAGTGCATGAGTGAGCTTCAGACGTATTACGAAAACTTTATCTCTTGATCCTCCTATTTTTTTTTTTGAATGATTGCAAGATGAGAATCTCTGAAATGATTAGTTGTACAACTATGAAGATTTAATAAGAGTTAGCAGTAAGTTTTATCATATCTTTAATTAATAAATGTTAGCAGTAAGTTTCATCATATCTTTAATTAATAAATATTAGCAGTAAGTTTTATCATATCTTTAATTAATAAATGTTAGCAGCAAGTTTTATCATATCTTTAATTAATAAATGTTAGCAGTAAGTTTTATCATATCTTTAATTAATAAATGTTAGCAGTAAGTTTTATCATATCTTTAATTAATAAATATTAGCAGTAAGTTTATCATATCTTTAATTAATAAATGTTAGCAGTAAGTTTTATCATTTCTTTAATTAATACTGGTATTATTATTATTATTAGTATTATAATTCATTCCTGATACTATTTAAGACACTTAGCGTGCCTATGTAGTGTACCATATTAAAAAGATCCATAGATTTTCAGTAAAAGAAATCATGCGATTTTGCTGGTTTATTAAATGACGTTTGAAAACCATCTAAACTTTTTAAAAGTTATGAAGGCACGAAGAATTTTTGTAAATCCTCTTCAATTTATATTTAAAAATACATTTTATCTAAAGCTCTCATCAAAGAAGTTTTAAACAGTTTGCTGATAAATACGAAGTACATCCTTTTATGAGGATAAAGACACTCTTAAATCTAAAATAATGTATAAACAGTTTATAGAAGATGCCATGAAATAAAATATAATCCCACATGTATATAGTTCTTAACTTCAACGTATGAAAAGAAGATGATCCCGTCGACACTATTGAAGTTTATAAGCCTCATTCTGTAATAATCTTCATACGATAACTTTGAAGCTTTATAAAAATATTGTTTAAGGAGTTTTGGCCATAAAAATATAACTTTTCAGAGAATTGCTTTGTGATTTTATTTATTTTAAATCATAATTTTCAAGTTTTATATAATGTTAACGCGTTTATAGGATTTTAATTTGCTATGAATTGGAAATGTGTTTCATACTATTCTATATGAAAAATTGTATTAAAAATTGTATTAAAAAATTGCTTTTAAATAGGAAAGTTACGATTTCAAAAGTTTTTTCTATCATTATAAAAGTAAATATCCAAAATATAATTTTGAACAATTTATCTTCCATAGTTTTTATTTAATTTTGATGATTTAAGAGATTTTTTAATATAATTTTACTTTATAGCGTTTCATTATATAATATTTATCTGTTACTTAATGTAATGTATAATGCGAGTAATTTGTACAATGAGTAGTTGAGTACAAATAAAGAATATCTCTCTCTCTATACTTACCTATCCGTCTTCACTGATATATATATATATATATATATATATATATTATATATATATATTTAAACTGCAACCACGCAGTATAATTAACGTAAAGCACGACGCTTGTATGGGAGAATATTCCGCGCAAGATGAGAGAGAGAGAGAGAACGAAACAAATGAAAAAATGAGGTAACCACCCGGAATCGAACCCGGGATCTTCCGATTGCCGGTCAGATATGATAACCATTACACCATGGGCCTCACTCAATCAAATGCCGTCCGTAATTCTTCTACATACGCGCAGAAACCAATGCCCCAAGGGGGCACCTCGCGCATGCCGTACATTATAATGTACGGCATGCGGGAGGTGCCCCCTTGGGGCATTGGTTTCTGCGTGTATGTAGAAGAATTACGGCATTTGATTGAGTGAAGCCCATGGTGTAATGGTTATCATATCTGATCGGCAATCGGAAGATCCAGGGTTCGATTCCCGGGTGGTTACCTCATTTTTTCATTTGTTTCGTTCTCTCTCTCATCTTGCGCGGAATATTCTCCTATACAAGCGTCGTTCTTTACGTATATATATATATATATATATATATATATATATATATATATATATATATATATAGAGAGAGAGAGAGAGAGAGTTAACCAAAGTAAATAGACACCACGATGATTGTCCTTAAGAGCAAATGGTAACTTTCATTAACGGAGTTCCAGAACGTGTGTCACCTTTACATAAGAGAAAGGGGAAAGAAAGACGATTCTAAATATATTCATTCAACAAATCTGTTTTTATTTTTCCACTTTTATTATCAAATCAAAAACTACGAAAACCCGAAGGTGTTTATTTACTTTTGTCAACCTTCTGTACCCCTCCCGCCCTCTACACGCAATATACAGTGTAAAAATCGATAGTTTTTCCTTATAAATTTGTGTGCCCCTCCCACAATCCTTTAATTTTGTTTCTCCGTTTATTGTATATATATATATATATATATATATATATATATATATATATATATATATATTATTTTTTTCTGTAACCTATATATAGGCTGTAATAGGGCGGATCGAAAATGAGGTTTTTAAACTTTTTTTCGAAATTCAAATATGGCTAGTGCGGAAAATATGTGGGCGCTATAGATAATGACTTTGCATAAATATTAGTCCTGCGAAATTATATCTTCAGGTGCCACAAAGCCGTCGAAAAAAGTGAAATATAATGATTTTCTTATATTCTGCATTAGTACAATAACTGAAACTTACTTACTTATTATTATATATTAAGTGTTCCAATTACCAAAACAGTTACTGAATTACGCAGCTCTTAGTTTATTTAGATCAATGTTCTTTTGATTAATGATCTAAATAATCCAGAACTCACCACGAGGAGGTGGCTGCGTGTCGAGCTCCACCCATGCCCTCCCAACCACCCATCCTTGCGCATGTTTTTTTCTATTAACGTTTTATTTAAACTTTATATTCAGCTTTACTTTCGAATGATGGCATTTTTTTACGTGACTGAAGTGTTGATCTTATGAAGCCATCTCGCGCGTTCAATCCAAATACTTTTGATGATGCTTCAGTCACTAATTTTACCATTCTTTCTACTACTTGTGTATGACAAGGGAATTTCTCGAATGGAGGGGTACTCTTGTTTTCTATGAATTCTTCAATCTCATTTTCTGTCAGGTGTCTTGTCACAGGTGGTTCAGTGACAATGCATTTTTGCCAATTAATTAAATCAGTATAATCAGTAGCTTCAAATTGAATAACAGGTACTGTGAAACGCCTCTCAACTTTTTCCTTGTTTATTTGCCTTGCTTTCTTTATTCGCCTCCACGCTAATTCTCTTATGGCGCTGCGGTCATCATGAATCATTGATGCTAGAATATTTTCTGGATTTGCAAAAAATGCATTTCTTTGTATGACAGGGTTTACAATATCCTTTACTTCGTCATTCAGTGTTCTTGTTAGTTCAATAGTTTTGAAAACATGTTTTGAGCCATTGACAAAAGACGTACTTTGCTTAATAGAAAACCACATTGGGATGTAGACCTTCATTATAAAAGAAGCAATGTTCATGAGGTTCTCAGATGGACTTACAGTTGAAACGTATAGACGAAGCAAACGATTTGCTGTAGTCAGCCATCGTGAATGTGCCATTTTGCCTGGACTACGATGAGCAAGATCTGGAGAGCAATATCCCTTTGTTATGGCCTGATGAATATCAATTAGATATTTTTGGTCGGTGCTAAGATCTTCACAGTCTACAGTTGGTTCCTCAGCATCAATTCTTTCAAACTCGACAATAGGAAGACTCTCACAGTTCTCTAATTCCCTGCCAATAGGACCGGTGAATCCGCGGGGGCCAGATGTTTTTCCATCCAGCTTTGCAACTAAATGGCGTAATGGCAATTCATTGGCATGGAGGTGGCACACTAAATGTTGAACTGGCTTCTTCAGCTTCAATTCTATAAGCCTTATAACGCCTCCCTTTTCTCCAGTGTTGACTGCTGCACCATCGCATCCAATGGCAACAAGGTTTTCCAGGTTCATGTCATTATTTCCAATATACTCAAACATTCCTTTACATATTTCTTCAGCTGATCCAGAATTCACAGAATAATGGCCCAAATAATCTGAACCAGGTTCTCTCACTAAAGTGATATGTTCTTCTGTTACCTTCTTCTGATATACTTTGGACTCTTTTTTTTCTTGGAAGAGTGTAGAATCTTTTCGACCATCAAAATAGATTCCTCTGATTGGGACCTGATTTTGATCTTTCATAATTTCTGATCTCTTCTTTTGTCTTTCTCTTCTGATTTTACTCCTATCCACTACTTCAGATGTATTGTCAATAGAAACTTCTCCAATATCTTGCAATACTGCACTAACAATGAATGCTGCAGCTCGATCTGAAACTGCAGTCCTGTCACAAGCAGTAGCCACTGAAGGTAGATTTGTAGTTTTCCTTTTCTTGAATAATTGTTCTTCAGGTTGTTCGAGCTTTCTCTTCGAGCTAACTGGCTCTGGAAATGTATCGTCTGATATTTCGCCAGATTCACTTTCACTATTTGATGTCGATGATGATAATTCAACATTTGTATCCTGCAATTTCTCCTGTGAAGATTCTTTGGTGAGCCTCACAGCTTCTTTTTGCTTTCTTAGCAACGTAGATGCTTTTTTCTTTGAGAGTGTAATATCTACTCTATCAATAAACAGTTTTCTTTCACTCCTTTGATCTAAGAGGAACGTCACTTCTTCCTTTGGAACCGTTTTTTCTTTGGGACAAGAACATTGTGTTAGTACTTTGCACTTGCACGCTGCAATGTCAAAAAGTTTCGTGTGTGCTTCTTTTTTGAACATATCAATCTTTGCTTTGTAAGCTTCAGAATTTTTTCTGCTTTGGTATGGCTTCATAATGACACGATACTTTTCGTGGTAGCTTCTGAACATTGTTTCAATTCGCCTATCTGACAGAATTGGGACGGAAGCACTTTCCCAAATTGTTTTCAATTTATCAACAACTTGTTCTAATATTTGAGATATTGAAGGATCTTTATTAGTATTCTGTTTCAAATCGTTTCTTACAAACAAGTAATATTTAAAAACTCCTTCGTATGTAGGAAGATTCCTGTGCCACAAATCTTCCCCCATACCAAACATGGGGCACTCAGTTGAGGCCCTGGTTGATTTTGCACAAACTCGAGACATTTTGAAAGTATACAAATCTGAAAAAGAAAGAGCTAATATCAATTATACGTTAATTTCAGTTAATAGTACATGGCAAACTTAGGGCAACACAATACAGAAATGCAAAATATATAAGAAATATAGTTTAGACTATCTGAGTAACGCCAACAACAGAACACCCACCTGCTACGAGAGCGACAGCTACACTGAACCGAGGTACTCACGTGACAGCTGAGTGAGCTGACGATAGAAAACTATTTTTAGAGAATAGAAACTTTTTTTAAAGGTTGACTGAGCTATTTTTATACAAGTGTGAATAAATTCTTGTCTATTGTGCATCGTGGACTCTTCTGTAATTATTGGTTAAAATCTGCTTTTTTCAATTTTTTTCAATATTGAAGGTCATTGTGGCACCTGAAGATATTAATGTTATGATTTTAAATTTATACCAGCGTATTTCCTCACTACTCCACACATTTTCCATACTAGCCAATTTGAAAATTCGAAAAATGAGTTTTTCACTCCGCCCTAGGCTGTAACTCTTTATGTACTTCAGTGTTCCTGAGGATGTCATTAGACGAAAGCGCTTGAGCACCATTCTGTGTTTCCTTTCCTTCGTGGTTTTATTCATCACAGTGTATATATATATATAAATTTCTTTTTGACTGAATTTTAATAAATTTCGAACATTTCGGTACAAATAAATAATGTATATTCTATATTTTGTTCTCAGTTTCGACATTTTACTTTTCAGAGCGATGTTTGAATATATAAATCGACAATACTATCTCAAAGTCGACGATATTATCTTAAAGTCAATACAACTCATTGCTTTTTCGACAATTACACTCAAATTCGGCAATGTAAAATGGAATCCGACATTGACTACTTACATTTTGGCAAAGTCATTAACGTTAGACATTTTGCAAATAGGTTTCGGCTCTTGACATTTGTTTGAGGCTTTTCTCACATTATTTCGACAAAGTGTCGCGCACATTCGACAATTTTCATATCATTTCAGCATTTGGCCACGCATATCAGTAAGACAAAAGTGTTCGCCACTTTAACATATTTATTTATTAAACTTAATTTCAGTCACTACATAGGATTTAAATATAAGAAACTACCCAAAAACCCTTAAACTACCGCAATAAAAGAGGGGTTCTGTTTCAGTAACCTACGGTATATCTTCCATACTTAACAACCTCGTTAAGTAAACTTCAGAGTTTGTATAGCAATTCTGAACCAATTATTGTTAATAACCTGGAGACTATCATTTACTGCTTTCCCTCCAAAATAGCCTCTCTCCATTCGGGGAAGCTCATTCCATGAATTATCGCTCCTTCTGCATTTTCGATGACTTCCTGAAGACCCGCGATCTGATTTTTGGCTCTCATTTTAAGGACTGAGAGACAATTCTCAGTAAGACTGAGGAATGGAAAATGTGGAAGTAAACAGCTTATGGGATAGTGTGCTGATAGACAATTTAAGCTAATATGTATTGGGGTATTATCATAATGAGACACGCTCGATTTTCTCCCAATACTATAGATAAATTACTATAGATTAATAATAAATGTTCCCTTGATGATAGAACCAAACACCGTTTCAGAATACACTGAAATTGCATCTTTATGTGTGGCAGCAATGACAGTCATATTTCGTCCCTTATGTGAAGAAACGATTTTGTTTACTCCCGTTCAAAGTGGGGCATGTTCATATGTTCTTTTCGTGTGAAAATTCAACCGTTTTGTTACGTTTCTGTTACATATTAAACCATCATACATCTAATGTACGATAGACATTTACAATCTCCTACATAGAAGGAGATTGTAGATATCAGTAGACCAGGGAACTGCAATGGGGTGTGACGTTAGGCAGAATGCTGGTCCCGTATCTCCTGTCACTGTCCTCTTTGGCTGATCTTTTTCCGTGTCTCATCTACCCTGTGATCAATCCAGCATACTCTCAAACACACACTTCTCTCCCTATTACTCACTACACATACATACATACTGTACATACATACACAATCTTTTAAAAATTAAAAAAAATACAGCAAATGACAATAACCCCTTTTCTGTACCCTCCTACTTTCCCTATACTCAATTTTATTCCAAAGGTGGATGTTGCGTATATGTACGCAACGACCTACCTTGTTCTCGTATTCTCGAGCTTGAATTTTCTGAATTCTACACGCTCTGGCTACGACTTGCATCCAATCTCAAACTAAATACATTTACGCTGACTACCTTTCTCCTAATTCTACTGACTATCCAAAACTCTTTGACTACCTCACTTCCAAATTGGAATACATTCTATCCCACTCTTCTTTCGCTGAAATATCCAATTTAGGTGATTTCAATGTTCACCACCACCTTTGGCTTTCCTCTCATTTCAATGACATCCCTGGTGAACAAGCTCACACATTCTCTATCTTCAATGACCTAAGGTAGATTATACAGCACCCTACTCATATCCCGTATTGGAAATGTGCCCAACATTCTGAATTTATTTCTAACCACTCATCCTTCTTCTTACCAAGCCAAACTTTTTTAGTCGGTTGGTCCCTCCGACCACAATCTTGTATCTGTTTCCTTGTCCTATCGCTCCAGTTCAGCGTTTGGATCATCCCAAGAGGAGGCACCTTTGGCACTTGGCGCCGCCGATTCGGTGGCCCTTAGAGCATTGGACGACTGTCCCGTTCTAGCGGAATATTGAGTTGTTTTCTGTTAGAACGGGACAGTCGTCCTGTGCCGTTTTTGTTAATTTGTCAGAGTTGTCCCATTGTGGTGATTTGAATAATTCTTCAATGACCTAAAGTAGATTATACAGCACCCTACTCATATCCCGTACTGGAAGTGTACCCAACATTCTGAATTTATTTCTAACCACTCATCCTTCTTCTTACCAAGCCAAACTTTTTTAGTCCGTTAGGTCCCTCCGACCACAATCTTGTATCTACTTCCTTGTCCTGTCGCTCCAGTTCAGCCTTTGGATCATCCCAAGAGGAGGCACCTTTGGCGCTTGGCGCCGCCGATTCGGTGGCCCTTAGAGCATTGGACGACTGTCCCGTTCTAACGGAATATTGAGTTGTTTTCTGTTAGAACGGGACAGTCGTCCCGTGCCGTTTTTGTTAATTTGTCAGAGTTGTCCCATTGTAGTGATTTGAATAATTCTTCAATTTTGTTTCACTCAAGCAACATTGTTAATAGAAATATTCTTGAGTCTGTCATTATTCAACTTACAAACAATTTCAACCTTAGCCAGGGTCTTTGTTTTCGCTCATTCCCGTCATTTTGAATTCTTTCAAATCAGATTTAGATAGGAGGAGCAAGGTGCTAAAACTATAATAGATATTCCACGTGAATTGTATTCTCCTCCACCAATATTCTCTCTACCAATTATATTATTTTTGTTTTTCCTTGTGAACTACTATGTATAGTTTAATTTTGTTATTAATTTCATTGTTCCTGAGGACGTCATTAGACGAAAGAGCTTGAGCATTATTTTGCGTTTTAATTTTACTTCGTGGTTATTTTCACCATATATATATATATATATATATATATATCGATGGTGGCATTCGAAATTCTCTTTAAGCAATGGAAATACAATTTTAAAGGAAAGAATAAAACTCAACAATGTCTAATGTTTGGAACGTTTACGAGTGTTTGAAACCTAATTTTTACGATAGAAAATAAACCGAAGTGGATTCTAATGTTTTGTACGATTCTCTGCCAACACGAATTAAAGTAGGAAATGAAAACTAAAAAACTAAATTCGGATGTGATGGCTCTTATACGAGATTTTAGAGAACACTATTGGTATATATATATATATATATATATATATATATATATATATAGAGAGAGAGAGAGAGAGAGAGAGAGAGAGAGAGTTACAAGGAGTTACAAGGAAAAGAAGTACTCAAAAGGCCTTGCGGCCCATACCGAGGAGGTACCAATGGCAACGGGTGCCAGGGAAAATTTTGTAAAAGTTTATTTTTCTTTCAACTATCCTAGCAGTAGTAGAAAACTGGATAGAAAAGTAGAAGGCTCTCTCCCCACCCTCCGCTCCCTCCCTGCCAGAGGCAGGTACGGAAAAAGGTTGAAGAAAATACCTTGACCCTGGAAAAGTAGCCAAGGAAATTTTACAGGAAAGTGGAGAATATATAAATAGCTCTATATTTAGCTTGCTCACAGAGACACCGTGCAAGCGATCTCCTGCAGAGTTTTCTTATGTTTTAGTCTTAAACTATGAGAGTATTCAGTACTTTGTCTAGCCTATTTTTAAACACATTTACACTTTGACTGGAAACAACCTCTGAGGGAAGTTGGTTCCAGATATTAACTATTTTATAGGAAAAGAAATTTCCGCAGACTGAGGTCCTAAATGTCTTTACACACTCAATTAGTGTGCAAGATTTCGTCTACCCTTTTCTTGAACTGATCCACAGAGGAACTGTTCACAACTTCCGAAGGTGTTCCATGTGGCACAGATCTTATACGTAAAGTAATTCCCACACACACTAGTCCTAAACCGTTTCAAATCCAACTTCCAACCATTGTTGCGGGTTGGGTTATCAACCGTCGATTGTAGCCCATATGCCTAACGGAAGGGATTAACTTTGTGGCCCTCGCCTGCACTCGCTCCAGCCTCTCAATATCTTTCCTGAGGGTGGGCGACCAGAACTGCACAGCATACTCCAGGTGCGGCCGAACAAGGGAATTGTACAGTGAGAGCACAATCTCCTTGTTCCGAAACTGAAATTGCCTCCTGATATAACCCAATAGTTTCTGGGCTTTCTTTTCAACCTCTACACACTGTTTCGTAAACTTAAGATCGCTGCTAATTAGCACACCCAAGTCCTTTTCTAAATCAGTCACCTCGATATTACTACCCAACATCGAGTAGTCCGACTTGGGATTGACGTAGCCAATGTGCATCACTTTGCATTTACCCAAGTTAAACGGCATTTGCCATTTTTCGGACCACACTCCTATCCTACCTAGGTCCGCACGCAGTTCCTCGATCGCTTCGGGCGTCCCAACATTGGCCCCAAGCTTGGTGTCATCAGCGAATTTGGCGATCCGACTGACGATGCCACCGTCGATATCATTTATGTAAATGATAAACAACAGCGGCCCCAAAACGGAACCCCACTAGTGACCGAGCCCAACCCGAACTAGCCCCTTTAATTACCACCCTCTGCCGCCTATTCCTCAGCCAGTTTTCAATCCACCTACCTATTTCCCCACCGATACCCAGCGCGCGCACTTTCGCCATTAGCCGGCGGTGAGGTACCTTATCAAAGGCTTTCTGAAAGTCGAGATAAAGTATATCAATCGCCCTACTCTTATCGTAGTCACTCAACATGACGTGGAAAAACTCGAGCAAGTTGGTGAGACACGACCTATGCCGTCTAAACCAATGTTGGGAGTCCCCAAGCAGCTTGTAGGAATCCAAATGGTCAACGATCCTATCAGCTATTATCCCTTCTAATAATTTACCTACAACTGAAGTGAGACTAATGGGACGATAGTTCCCTGGACTTTCGTGATCCCCTTTCTTAAAGATAGGGGTCACGTTGGCTTCCCTCCAGTCACCAGGCACCTGGCCCATCTCCAACGATTTGTTGAAGACTGTAGCCAGGTGGGGAGCCACCTGGTCGCGCACTTCTCGCAACACTCTGGGGAGAAACTGGTCTGGCCCAGGAGCCTTAAACGCGCTCAGTTTGTCTATTCTAGCGGCAACGACTGTCGCGGTACATCTAACACTATCCAGGCCAGCACCTACGTGCCTCACGCCTGGCTCGGGGATGACGCGGGTATCCTCCCTGGAGAACACTCCCGCAAAGTACTCATTAAGCACATTAGCGATGTCCGCGTCGGAGGTCCGCAGAACGCCGCTTTCGTCCTTTAACGGACCGGACCTATCATGCTTCTAATGGGCTTTCTACTATTAACATAACTGAAGAATTCCTTAGGGTTCCCCTTGCAGAGGCTTGCCACCCGTAGTTCTTCGTTACGTTTCGCTAGCCTAACCTTCGCCTTCACTTCCCTACACAGGCGGACATACGCTTCAGTGTTCTCGTGGGAACGACTGGCCTTCGCCCTCCTATACGATACTTTCCTATTTCGGAAAGAGAGAGAGAGAGAGAGAAGAGAGAGAGAGAGAGAGAGAGAGAGAGAGAGAGAGAGAGAGAGAGAGAGAGACTTTTTAATAATGCCATACTTATTCAAAACACATAATTTATTATCAAGGGATAACGATCATAACTTTTTTAACAAAAAAAAAATATCGTTCTAAATTTAATAAACACAAGTTCATTTACCGATAATCGATTATTTCTTAGTAAAAATGTGGCATAATTAAAGAATCCCCCCAAATACACACACCATATGTAATCTTTTTTCTGTCTCGTTTATTCAATTGTCAGTCTCCCTATGCTTTGTTTTCTAAGTAAGGTTAACCCTTTCAACCCTGAGATTTTTGTAGGGTTAAGTTATGAATGCTTGTATTTGAAACGTCAGCAATTTGTACCTTCAGCCCTTAAAGGGTTAAGTAAAAAGTCAAAGTATTCTCGTTGATAAACACACGTCTTTTGAAGAACATACTTATACAATATGTAGAAGAGCGAAATGCACTTTCATTTATTTGCAGAGAGTGAAACACAGTCACGAAAGCAATGATTGTAAATAGTCTAGTAATGAGTCACATATCCTACTGTCTTCTCATTTGGAGACATTCCTCAATTTACTGAAAGTGGTATGTGGATATATGGAAAGAAAAATGATCATGCAGCTTCTTTTAAAGAAATGTTAGGCTCACTAAGTATAAATCAAACTGCAATTTGATGGGTGCTACTGTAGTATGCGGTCTACCGTTAAGTTTCTACTGTAGTATGCGGTCTACCGTTAAGTTTCTACTGTAGTATGCGGTCTACCGTTAAGTTTCTACTGTAGTATGCGGTCTACCGTTCAAAATATTTAAAAGGAATTGAAAATGAATTGAAAGGAATTATAATTTAATTTACACAATTAAGGAATTATTAAAGAAGTTAAACATACTACTACCGCATACTTAACGGTAGACCGCATACTACAGTACGCCCTTGATGATTAGTTAGGTTAAGTCGTGATATTTTCGTTAGTTTTAACGAAAATATCACGACTTAACCTAACCAATCGTCAAGGGCGTACAATTAACCTAATAATAAAATAATAAGAAGATAAGAAGCTATAATTAAAAGGTAGACCGCCGAATCGTAGGTAGACCGCATACTACAGTAGCACCATTTGATGTCTGTACATTTACTTACCAAGCGTTGCGTAAATATCTTCCTCTGTGAGTGTTACAATTTTCTTTAAACCATCAACGCCATCCTTACATAAATATCAGAAATGATGATGACCTGCAGTCAAACTTAGACTATCTCATGTTGGGAGGATGGCAGTGTTACGAGTAGCTACTTCACCATGGAATAGCCTTTCTACTCTAATCAAACAAGCAACTCCAGTTTCAAATATCGCTTCAAAAGGCATACTGGTGAGCAGAGAGCAGACATTCCCGAATTCTAAAACCGCGATAGTACAACCTTCAGTACTCTTAATGTTAGGCTACATAATCTTCGGGTACTTGTAGGTTATCTCCCCCCGACCAATTTTGACAGAATATTTTCTTTAAAACTAACGAAAATATCACGACTTAGCCTAACCAATTATCAAGGGCGTACAGTTCATCTATTAGTAAAGAGTAAATACTATTCCAGAAACAAACAATGTTATAATTAATAATAGATCAACTGTACGCCCTTCATAAATAATTGGTTAGGTTAAGTCGTGATATTTTCGTTAGTTTTAACGAAAATATTCTGTCAAAATTGGTGGGGATGAGATAACCTACAAGTACCAATCTTCGCTTATCGTGTAACCAGTTCAGTGATGTTATATAAGTTTGAAGCATATCTGGATGTACTGTGTGTGTATATATATATATATATATATATATATATATATATATATATACACACACATGTGTGTGTGTGTTTATGTATGCATTGTATGGACAGTGTTTGGTATTGAATATGCAGGGTATATGTAATCATACTTATGTGGAAGTTTTACTTGTAGGACCGCACACATAGCACTAGTTTTGGGTCTACCTAACCTCATAGTGAAAATTACATTTATAGGCTGAATGAAACAATTTATTGTTAGTAAACAATAATAAAAATTAACTCGCGTACAATAAAAAACATCATCTCCAGAAAAACAAATGTAGTTTTATTGTAATAGGCGACGCGGACTTTCTAGGGTTAAAAATTAATATCTCATTTAAAAGCCTAAGCTTTGATAAGGTTCATTTAATTTAAAACTAGAATTTCAAGATCTTTAAATAGTATTACACTTACCTAATGTTTTCCTACAAGTTCTAATACATTTTTAATATAGTATTTATCAGCATAAATATGTTTTGCGCACTGAAAATCGAAACAGTTGTACTGTTAAGCATGCGGAAGAATTCGACCACAAGATTAAATTCGATGAAGCCAGTACTCTGTTGCGCGTTCATAGTAGTTATGCTGATTTTTGTGTTTTATTCTTCTAAGAATATGTATTTATTTCTCATCCTTAATTTTATTCTTTTATGAGCACTTCGTGTATAAATAACGTCATATTGTAATATCTCCTTATTTGAGAAGAGTAAACGATTTTTATTTGTTTGTTTGTTAAATTAATTAAGAAGAATTTTTAATTTTGACCATAATATTCGCATGAGCATTTGTCCCATTTTCAGCCTTTTAAATGAAACATCTCCCCCTTATTTGTTACCTAGTTATTTTGGACGTAAAGAAAAACGATCAGTTTCTGTGAAATATTTAATGAAAAGTTAATTTTTTCAATCATTTGAAGACACGAAACACATATTGAACGCAAATAGCATGCGAAATTATTTGAATGCAAGTTAAATTATATCAAAACACACACACACACACACACACACACACACACACACACACACGCAAGTACACTGGAAACACAAGCTCAAAACAAGCAATGAGAAGCGCACATCTGCATATTCATCACAGATTCTCTGTTTATGGACTCAAGACATAAAACCAAAATATGAAGATAAAATCGAGTATTAAACGAGCACTCAGAGTGTTCAGTCAAACAAAGCACGCTAAAATGTTGGATTTTATTTGCGTGTTTATATAACTGTGCGGTTTGTTAGATATCTTTTATGTTCTCTTCATCAAACATTCATAAAAATACATATACCGAAACATACGGAGTCGTTTATACATACTATATATATATATATATATATATATATATATATATATATATATATATATATATATCAATAATTCCAATAACCGCAAAAATAAATAAAATTAATAAAACTCAAAATAAAAGAAATATAAGGGGAACGTTTTCAGTAGTAAACTGCCCCCATCAACCCCTTCACTCAAAAATAAAGTTAAAAGTAAATTTATTTTCTTTTTTAAAATAAAATAGTTGAAATTGAAAAAAATGAGCTTTTTCAATTAAATCTGCGAGGTCGTTCTCCAATATGGCGGTGAATCAAATAGGCAGTTTTTCAGAAAAGGTTTAAGTTTTGGAACACAACCACGTAAATTTAAGGAGAAAGTAGCCGAATTATAAGCAACTTTATTAAAATTAAAATTATCAGAATTATTTAAAATAAAGGTTTCCAAAAATTGGCGTTCTTGAATATGAGGAACCCGCAATAGGATACTCGCTTCATCGAACTTAATCCTGTGGTCGAATTCTTCCACATGCTTTACAATACAACTGTTTTGATTTTCAGCGCGTAAAGCATATTTATGCCGATGAAGCCTTTTATCTAGGTCCGCAGTTTCGCCTTTTCTTCACGAGTGTAACTCACTTCCATATTAACCAATGCGTGTTATTCTACCCTCAACAAAAAAAAAAGGTCCAAAACAAAACATCAATTTGAACATTTGTTTTAGTTCTAATGTATTACGTTTGTAAATTTAATTTAAAACAAATCTTCCTATGATACCGGACTTACGGGACACCCTGTTATATATATATATATATATATATATAATATATATATATATATATATATATTCCTGATAAAAAAATTTAAAAAATAAGATAGCGTAGTACAAAATAGTTTTGATTTACTGCTATAACTCTTTCATTTATGCAATACAAGTGTCAAACGTAATAACTACTTGAATATACATTGCTATTATTATATAAAATCCATAAAATATTAAAATATTGTCGGTATTATTGCCATCATTTGCGAGAATTGTAAAAGTTTACTGTAAAAACCTACTAATTGCAGAGAAAGAAATGGCTGATGAAAACGCGAAGAATAGAAAAGTAGGATTATGTTCTCATACTTATCTGACAAACTGAACTAAGTATTAGTAAGTATGTTTTACTTATTTTCATTAAATATAACATTTACTAATTCCTTCACTTCAGCTGATACAGTTGATAAAACGCTTAGATTTTATTTCTTAAATTGTTCACGCACTTTTGCCAAGAAAAAATCATTATAAATTGCATTTTTTATGTTGTTGTTATTATTCAGGGTGGCAGACTGAGAAGAAAGGGCAAATAAACGTCTTTTACACTTTTTTATGAGGACTATATATATATATATATATATATATATATATATATATATATATATATATATATATATATAAAGGAAGACCAAGGATACAACATACACCATGACTTTAATATGGATCCAACGTTTCGAAGAATACAACCCTTTTCACAATTTGCCCTGAAATTGAGGGTTGTATTCCTCGAAACGTTGGATCCATATTTAAGTCATGCTGTATGTTGCGTCCTTGGTCTTCCTTTTTATTATGTGCTTGAGGTTTCCTAGAAGTGTAGTGGTTAGCGTCGCTGACTACGAATCCATCGGCCCCGGGTTCGAGAACCAATGGCAGCCGGCGCGCAGCAAAACCCAGCTGTTCATCCTTCCACACAATAAAGAAAGTGGTTGGTAGATAAATGGGTACCATAGGTGGCCTAGTGGTTAAGACGCTGGGCTGCTGATGGGGCGTGGTTCGGATTCCACATTAAACTGTAGGTCTAAGGTGGAGTGAAAAGCTTGACCTTCGTCAGAATGAACAATTCGGGCGGAAGCTAACCAAAGGTTATATATATATATATATATATATATGATACACACAGACCGTGCATGGAACAAGGAACTCTTCTGGGAAAATTAAATCCATTATGACAAACACTATAGTTTTTTCTTTTTCATGATGTTAGTCCGACACTTGAGAATAAACGTTTGAGTCATTATAAATGCGCAACCAGTGAAATAATTAAATAATAGTATTCTCTCACGCTATACCGCAATGAAAAACATTATTTATATATATATATATATATATATATATATACATACAGGGTGTTTCAGGAGGAAAGGTCAATACGTCGGGAGGTGATAGTATCGGTCATTGTGAGAAAAAAAGTTCATATGAACATGTGTCTAATTCTGAATGGTTACGGAGATAGAGCTGTTTGAATCTAGAAATACAAAAGCATTGTTAATGGCAATCAAGAAAGAAACCAATTGCTGTTTCTAACATTTAATGTTTAAACATTAGCATTTTGAATGGTATCAGATACAGAAATGACAAATTTGTTACAGTTTACAATACGTTTTCGAAAATCCCACCGTCAACCTCAATGCACTTTGCAACTCGTGTGCGAAGATCGCGTGTTGTTCGTCTGAGTTGATCTTGACGTTCCTTTATGCGGGCAGCAGCATCCAAAATGCGCGCGAGCAATTCGTCTCGTGTGTCCACCTTTCTTTTGTAAACTTGACTTTTCATCCACCCCGACAAACAATAATGTAACTGAGAGAGGTCTGGAGACCTTGGTGGCCATTGAATGGGACCACCGCGGGGGGAGGAAGAGCTGCGCGCGCATCAGATTCAAACAGCTCTATCACCGTAACCATTCAGAATTAGACACATGTTCATATGAACATTTTTCTCACAATGACCGATACTATCACCTCCCGAAGTATTGACCTTTCCTCCTGAAACATCCTGCATCTATATATATATATATATATATATATATATATATATATATATGTATGTATGTAAAGAAATCACAAATCAACACGTTATCTTTTTAATAAGCAAAGAACCACAGAGAAAAGGAAAAGGAAACACGAAGTCCGAGCGCTTTCGTGATATATTCACATCTTCAGGAGCAAGAAAGAAATAGGATTCTTCTTTCTTTCTTGTCCCTGAAGATATGAATATATCACGAAAGCGCTCGGACTTCGTGTTTCCTTTTCCTTTTCCCTGTGGTTCTTTGCATATATATATATATATATATATATATATATATATGTGTGTGTGTGTGTGTGTGTGTGTGTGTATAAAATAAGGAAAATGAACACCAGCGCGGTTACAAACATTTTGTTTTATTTCATACGTTTCAGAACAGTCAGATTCCATCTTCAGTGACTAAAACATTAAAATATTGGATTTAAAATAATTTACACATTACAAACTTAAAATAAAATTATAATTAACAGTTGTAAAAATATAATAAAGTAAAATAAAAAAAGGCTCAAGTTTGTTTTGAGTCCGAGAAACCTTAATTTTATTAAGCATTTTTTGGCTTTAAAAGTGTTTTATAAGTGGTTATTTATACTATTTTTCATTCGCACAACAAAAGGGATCTTCTTTGCTGCAAACTCATTGAGACATTTTGAGTTTTCGTCGTTTTATTCTTTTAACCGTTTTAGTAAATGTAATCCGGATGTCACTAAAGACGAGCTTTATCCGCTTGGAAACATTTTAAATGATTCTTCTGTCGTGATATAACAAAACCCGACGAGAGAAATGGCATTGTTTTACTTAACAAAACTGATTATATTTTTAAAATTAATGAAATTCTTTCTCCTTGACGCTTCCTAGTTCGTTCCGGTGAAAGAGGATAATTTTCTTATGTTAATAAAACTGGAAGATAAAGTTAACAAGTTTTGGGGTAAATTGAAGGAAATGGGTATCTTTAACAGTGAATTGTTTTTAGAATTATTTTTGTCTGGTTCTAGTCCTGGGGTGATGTATGGCCTTCTCAAAGTTCTTGGTTCCCCCCGTCCTTGCTCCCCTAACTAAGAATCAATGTACCGCAAGTGATACGTTTAA
The DNA here is from genome assembly GCA_023014485.1 of Bathynomus jamesi. Classification (NCBI taxonomy): domain Eukaryota; kingdom Metazoa; phylum Arthropoda; class Malacostraca; order Isopoda; family Cirolanidae; genus Bathynomus; species Bathynomus jamesi. Next base: position 758,752 of record JAJOZX010000255.1, on the reverse strand, counting down.
CGTTTAATTTTGTTGGTGAAATTACAAAGTTGAATGTTGATAACAAAAATTGTATCATGGCTAGTTTTGATGTAAAATCTCCGTTCACAAATATTCCATTATGTGAGACTATTGATATATGCTCTAATTTATTGTTTAGTGATTCAGACTTTGTTTCCGGTTTTAATCATAACCATTTGAAAACTTTTATTAATTTGGCTGTAAATGATAGTATTTTTATGTTTACTAATAAGTTATATAAACAGGTAGATGGGGTGGCAATGGGCGTATTGTGGCATTTTTATCAACAGTGTAAATTGATGGATATTTACATTAAGGGCCCATACTTGTGTCAATAAGTTTCCGACAAGTATGGGATTGTAATCCATTTTTTTTATGTAGGAGGGGGCTAAGGGCGAGCGCCCGCAAAAGTGACCCCTCCACAGAAGACAGAGAGGCTAAAACAAGGTCTCCAAAGCTCAATGATGCCATTTACAGCAGAATTTCATGGCCAGATCAGAGCCCTGCTCACAGTCCGAGAGAACACCTTTTGGATGAACTGGAGTGGCGAAGCAGGGACAAACTGCAAAGATCAGATTCTTTCGCCGTATTAGAAACTGCATTACGGTAGGAATCTTGTAATATCCCTCTCCTGAAGGCAGAAAGTTGGTGGAGTGCTCCTGAGAGGAGTAAAGCTGTCATCAAGTCCAAGGGTAGGCAAACACCCTATTAAATATATCATGAACGCTTATCGTTTGTTTTATTTGCTGTCCCAATATTTTTGGTAGTGTATATTATCTTTGGTTCTACATAGTACTGTAGGATAAATAAATTTTCCATCTTCTATAGCAGAAAGCTTTGGCTCGTTACGTCGCACTACAAAAAGTAATCACTTCATAACACTACTATCTCTGATATAACCACACGTAGTGAGTACGACATAACATTAAAGCTTAATATAATTAAGTTAGGTAGGATTATGATTAATAGAGTTATACAAAGTTTATTGGGCAAAAGAGTGCACGATTAGCTTACATTAGATGGAGTTCAATTTGGTAAGGTTAGTTACATAATAACCGTTTCTAATGATATTGAGTTAGAAACCTTTAAATAAAAACTTATAGTTATCGTTAATTTAATGTTAATATCACACATAAACTGAAAGCACGCGTAAATGAAAGGTTTAAAATACAGAAATTCAGAGTTCCTGGTTTAGTTTATTTAGTTTTGGGTGATGTAAATGGTTTTGTGATTGACTGGGTGTATTTACGTTACCTCAGAAAGGAAATAAATTTGAGATGATGATGATAATAATAAATCATGCACCCGGAACAATAAAGCCAGGAGTGTCTGCAATGCACTCTAACGATACAAGCAAGGAAAAGATTATGAATTTAACTGTTTATTGGATTTTCATAACACAAAACAATGTTCCTTTCACGGTTGAAGAACTACGCACGAAAGTTTCGTTAGTACGTTAACTCGCTTTGTACTTGGCAATGATGCAGTGAGCTGCTTGTACCCTGAATGGGTGTATCAGCAGTGCTTTATAAAAAGCAATGAAGCCTCTCTTCTAATTAGCACATAATCTATTTACATGCGTGTCAAAATCATTAATAATACAGTATATATATATATATATATATATACACAGTAGGTCCCCGACTTACAAACATTCGACTTACGAACTTTCGAAGATACGAACAAAAAAGGCGTGCTCGAGGTATGTAGTTACACCGAACTGCAGAGGAAACTGGAGGAAGAAGTCTTCCATCAGTTACTAGAAAACTACTTGCAAGAGCTAACAAACAAAGACTTGATGGAACTTGATGCACAGACGGCGTGGGTGGAGGTTTGTTTTTTAATGAATAAAATATATACGTTAGTGTCATACGTTGTGCAGTTTTTTACGCCCTTTTTTTACATACTTTACATATTTTTATGCATTTATTTTGCTGATATAAGTTATTTCCGACTTACGAACAGACCTCCGGAACGCATTAAGTTCGTAAGTCTGGACTTACTGTATATATATATATATATATATATATATATATATATATATATATATGATGCAATCCCAGAAGAAAAAAGAAAACATTCATTCATTTCACGTGTTTAATTGTGAAATTCATCCCATATATATATATATATATATATATACATTATAACTGCAAACACGCAGTAATTAACGTAAAGAACGACGCTTTGTATAGGAGAATATTCCGCGCAAGATGAGAGCGAAAGAACGAAACAAATAGATAGATAGATAGAAAGAGAGAGAGATAAATACAGTAGATAGATATAATCTTAGGATTAGTTTTTCGTAGAGTCGATATGGTGTGGGATTACGTGCAATTTAGCTTTTTATAATTTAACTGAGCTTAGAAATCCTGGTGAGCTGTAATTATTTTCAACTGATCCTCATTTGCCAAAGAAGTGAAAGATAATAAGAGTATAATTAATCCATAGTAATCCATCCATAAAGGTGTAAATTATCCACTTTGCTGTTTGGGCTTTAATGCCACCTCCAACGTTACTGTTCCCAATGACTGTAATTAGGTTTCATATGTAAGTAACGCTTGAATATTTCTTGAGTACTGCGTGAACTTTCGTGACCTAATTTTGATCTTCAGTTTTTCCATTTTTACAGATTTGATTTCGTTAATGGTTTATAAGGATTTTATTTGCTTTGAATTCCTGCCGTGGTCCGGCCAATTAAGTCCGGACACGCGATGCCTCCGAAAATTGATGGACTTTGATAGAAGGTTCAAATCGAATGTAATGCACAAAATATGTGTAATAATTAATTGCCCACATAATTATTCATGTTGCTAATTAAACTTAAAAATTTATTATACATAACACATGATATAACTTAAATTATTCATGTTTATAATATATATATATACACACACAATATATATATATATATATATATATATATATATATATATATATATATATATATATAGGTATATACTGTATGTATATATGATACGTTTAAATTATGATTAATACACAAACGAATACATAGTGTAAATACAGTATATATATTAATCAAAGTTGTTATTATAGTTATGACACAAATACAAAGTCATTATTGAAGATATGATACCAATACAGTACAAAGAATTGGTAGTTAGATACGAGAAATGAATAAACAATAGTAATGTACATTTAATCCTACATTTTTATTAGTATTCCATTATTAATCGAGATTTGCAAAAAACTTCACTTTTTTCTACGTGAAGGTCAAAATATGATAATTAAAACACACTCTAATAAACATAGTTTATTTCCACAACAGTTTCGATGCCCACTGGCATCCTCTTCAGGTGGATACAGAAAAACGTTTTTCTGTATCCACCCGAAGAGGATATCAGTGGGCATCGAAACTGTTGTGGAAATAAACTCTGTCTATTAGAGTGGGTTTTAATTATCATAATCGAGATTTCTACTTGTTTTGGAGCAATCCAAGAATAAGCACCCTCAAAGTCCCCAATCCAAGAAAAAGTACCCCAGTTAGACCCCAATCCAAGAAACAGCATCCCAGTTCGACCTCAATCCAAATTAAAGGATTTTAACGTTAACATTCCTCGAAAACTTTGTCCAGGTCATTGCTTGATCTCGCTTAGCACACAGCATCACTTTCTTAATAAGATTTTTTCCTTACACCAATTTATTACTGGCAATGGATCTTCAACCAATAATGGTAACATTTCAGTTTGAAAAGTTGATGCTGTCATCTTGCTCTGAAACTTCTGAATGTTTTTTACATTTCAGGACTTATTTATAAACACTGTATATCGAAACCTACGGTAAAATTATTGAATGCCCGGTTAGGTTAATTGAATGCCAGGTTAGGTCAACTGTACGCTCTTGACGATTGGTTAGGTTAAGTCGTGAGATTTTCGTTAAAACTAACGAAAATATCACGACTTAACCTAACCAATCGTCAAGGACGTACAATTAACCTAACCGTGCATTCAATTAACCATTTTACAGCAATTAACTCCATTTTAACTCCATTTTAATTCCATTTTAGAGCAGTCGAAGAATAAGCACCCTCGCTCGACCCCAATCCAAGAAAGAGCACCCTAAATTGATTTGGGGTGCTTATTCTTGGATTGCTCCCTTGTTTTTAAATTAATTTACGTTAGAAATATTTTTTATATCAGCACTTAAATCATTCCATTGTTTCAATCCATCGAAAATGGTAATTTCTGAAACGAAGACAATCTAAATTAAAGAATAACCTTCTTTGATCTGTTTCTAGTTTGATATGAGTGACTTTCTTGATGAGTTACAGTGGATAAATAAATATTTCGTAAGTTAATGATTGTGTTTCAACATTTGTAAATGAAAATACTGTATAATGTGTCGGTTTGATTACATCTTCGATCTTTAATAGTTTTGACTCTTTAAGGAATGTACTTCAATGATCATGGAAATCAGCATCTGATAATAACATTATTGTTCATTCTTGGATGACAAAGATACTGTTTCAAGCGATGTTAGCGGAATTTCACCATTGAAGGGTGTAGTACGTTATATAAGGAAGAACAAGGGTATGATCTACAGTTAATAAAACTTGTTTAGGGGCTACATGTCTAAGTTTAAACATTACAGCAACACTCCTTCAAATCTTTTTTGAGATATAATTCACCACATGGTCATTCCACATGGTCATTCATTAATGAAATAATAATTTAATAATATACACTGGTTAATACTGTTTTGCATGAGCTTCAATGCAGTAAAGATTTTAACCTGATTTTAACCTTTTTCACTTTTATACACACACCGGTAAACGATATAACTCGTCGATAACGCTAAAGAGATTAAAAGGAAAGCAGTAATTTACACATGATATTCTTTTTTTTAATGTCTTACGAGAAATGCAAGAATAGAATATGAGAAGAAAGGTGAAGAAGGAGAAAAGCTAATATCCATCCACATTTTCCTTCTTAAATGAATAAGAAACTTTGTATGAGAAGCGTTCGCTTTTAAAGTTGATTATTCCAGATATGAACTCCTTCGTATGAGAGGTCGTTTAATATTTAAATGTTTGCCCGAACTGTGTAGTCGAAGCTCCCATAAGTTCATTCAAATAAAGAACAGTTCAGTATTACTTTAATTAAAGATCAGATATAAATCGTACCTTATAACGTCTCTTTTCAGTATAAATAATGCTTCACGTTATCCAATACATACTTAAAATAATGTAAAATTACATCTCGAATAAAAACAGTGTAGAAATCCACGCAAGTATTTAACAGTCAATTATTGAATTATCTAAAGTGTTCCAAAGTCACGATCGATTTAGCTCTTTTGACGACACGTCAAATGAAGCAGAAATCCGTTAAACTAATTAGTTATTTGAGAAGCTTTCGTGCCCTCCCTCCGAGTGAGTGGAGGACTTCATAGATGTAATAATTATTGTATTGTTATCATTAAATTATCGCTTCTACTCGAAATAAATGATAAAAGATTCGTGTGTTTTATGATTGCTGTCAAGTTAATTAAAGGATAGTTAATCTCTGCATAAATTGTCTCTAATTGTTGACACAAAGTAGTAATAAACCTAATTTTATGTCATTTAAAATGCACTTTCCATTTCCTAATAAAGTTACTTCTCTATTTGCATCCATGAAACGATCTCTTTCCTTTTATTTCGATGTCATGAAGTGACAACAACAGCGTGGATGGTGCTCTTAAAATAAATAATCATAATATACGGTTTCAAATGAATATCCAATCAATAGTTTGCATTACTGTTACGGCGAATTGTGCTGTATTCTGCGTCGTATTAAGGTTGATTTTTTCTTCTTTACTTCCAGTGTTTCTTATGGCTCGGGACGGCGCATATTCGAACAAAATGTCAAGTAAAATTGTAAATAGTATAACAAATCTATTCTAGGACGTAGTTGTGCAATTAACCCCTACACCGCCGAATGGGCCGAATACGTACGGTTTCAATTATACGCATTTAGACTTAATCCTACAAAAACGTTTGGCGTTAAAGGGTAAAAGGATATTTGCAAATTTCGGCCGAACTTCATCCCATTAATTTGGAATTATATTAATTTAGAGCGCGCATTTAGTTACTTTTTAAATTGCCTATCATTAAAACAGTACTATGCGTGCAGATATGCCGCAGGGGTAGGAGGTGCCAGCGCCAAAGGGGGTAGGGGGAGGGGAAAAGAGGAGAACGAATGGAAATGGAAAAGGGGTCAAGGGAAAAGAGAGGGAAAAATGGAAAAGAAGAAAATAGGAAAATTTTAAGCACAGCTGTATAAACAATGTGTTTGATAAGGAGGATGGTCATAAGGTTGAGGGGTTGAGGGTAAGGATTCTGATTAAAGAAGATAAGAATAAATATGAAAATAAAAATAAAATCACCCGTACCGATGTGGTATTCTATGAACTTTAGTGACCTCCATTTCCCTTGGATTGGAGAGTGAGGAACCCCTACCCTCCATTCTCTTCATGCTATATATATATATATATATATATATATAATATATATATATATATATATATACAGTATATATATTAATTAATAATAATAATAATAATAAAAATAATAATATACAGTGTGTGTATATATATATATATATATATATATATATATATATTGCTGCGAAGAGAGAGAGAGAGAGAGAGAGAGAGAGAGATTAAATAAAAAATACATATATGCGTCAGTCTATGAACTTTAGTGATATATATCACCCTTGGATGCGGAAGTGGGGAAGACCTACCCCATTCCTTCCCTGCTCTACATATTCATATAAATAAATTAATTTAAACAAAAAAAATTAAATCAAGTGTTTGTATACGTCATTGTATGTACTTAAATGACCTCCGTTTCTCTTTTATATAATAAAAATATGAGGGGACCTATACCCAATTATACGCTTATGACGTCATACTACGAACTTAATAAACAAAAAAAACCTTCCAAAGTGTATCTCTTCCGTACCGCGCCCTTCCGCATCATTTCAATTCATTTGTCGTAATGGTAATTGTTACCTTCGATCTTTTCTTCTTATAACTCATAGTCATCGCGTTTCTGCGAACAAACTGCCATCGTATTAAGGCCTATACATAGATTTCCCGCATGCACCAAAAAAAAAAAAAAAGGGAGATGCAAACGGTTGATCGGTTTTCGGTGCGCGGTTGCGGTTTATACGCAGTGCGTGATATTAGCCCTGTTCAAAAATCAACGTTTTCTTATTTTCACAGGTTTCTGTACTTTTTCCCATGCTTTTTGACCTGAAAAGGCCGAAAATCACAACCATTTTGACCTAGGTTGTTGGGAAGCATAGCCGCATGGAGCTTTAAGTTTTCTGCCTTGAAATCGGCCAAAAGCACCAGTTCCGGGGTCCCTTGAATCATGTTTTGCACTATAACTTTTTATCTAAACAAGATAGAGCAACAAAATAGGCACCAAATTAAAGTGTTTTTAATCCTCTTTCTAACTTATACAATTATGATAGTCTTGGAACAAGAAATGGCACATTGGTACATACAAAGATTTCAGAAATATCACAAAATTCGTTTTCTCACACTCAAGGCAGACAAGGCGCCTTATTCATGACACAAATTTGAGATTAACATTTTGTCACAAGTCTAATCGATCAAGAAGTGAAAGCATTACATGATGATTAATTTCATAATGACATTTACACAGTCAGTTGTTGAGAGTTTGTTTCTTGAAGCTGTCAAAGCGGCGTCTGTTGAACTCCACAGCTTGAAGGAGATAGTCCCTTTGCTTGGCATCTGTTGTTATGACATTTGCAAAGTCGCTCATCATCTTGACACCACGTTCAGCAATGTCATTCACCGCTTTCAGATTCTTAACATAGTCCAACGCTTTTCTGTAGTCCTCATTCTGTGGCCAAGACGTGACAGGTTCCAGAAGCCACTCGGATCCAATGTTCAGTGTGTCCAGCAGGAAATGTGATTCTGGGCCAATGAGATCAACCAGGGTGGTCTTAGCTGTGACTCTCTGGAATAGAGGCTTTCCTGTTCTGAAGCTGTCTGGCTTCTCAGTGGCATGTAACTGGGCAGCAATGTCGTGCTTCAATGTGTCACTCAATCTACTGCTGAACAGGGCAAATGGCACGACTTCCTGCGTCAGGTACCATTTGTGGTTTTCCATCTTATTAAGTACTGCATCAGCAAGCTCTGGGTCAGTTTTCTTGTACTTCAACATGTCCTGGATTAGACTTAGATCATTCACGGGAGCATCTGCAGCAGACATTGACATCATCCATACAGGAGTGTAGAACAGCGCAAGGAAGGTGTTGAGTCTTTCCAGCTTTGATACAGTGTCTTCGTCGTACTCAAGTTGATCTGCAAACATCAGCAATTTCATGGAGTACAGGTTTCTGGCCATCCATCTGGCCTGATGAATGGCGCCTGGTCGACTCCAGTGAATACCTCGAGGAGGCGTTCCTCCAAAAACAATGACTGTCAGTTCAGCCATTTCCCTGTAGTCGGCTCTTGGAAGCCTTTCTGCTGTTAGAATGTCTTGGAGTATTTCTTCACTGTTCTTCTTCTTTTCCTTCAGCCATTTGCTGTTGATAGCCAGCATCTTTGGGTTTTCCTTGGACAAGTCCGTCCAAACATCCTTCAGATGCTCAAACCAGGGATTATCTGGCCCCTTCACCTTCCCAAACAGCTTCTCCCAAACTGCTCCTACTAGGATTTCCAGGATGTGATGTCGACAGGCCAGATAAAACACCTTTTTGTTCAGCATTTTCTCTAGCAGTTTGGCAGCTCCTCTGTGAACTCCACTGTTACTGGATGTAGTGTCAAAAACAAGGGCAGTAACATTATCCGTAAGTTCCCATGTCTCCAGTACGTGGAGGTTCTGAGATATCAACTGTGCGCCCACGGAGCTCCCTCAGCTCCTTGCTTAATGCCATTGTGAAGTTGTAACTTGTAGATGGTTTTCTAGATTCTGATTGAGTTTCTGTTGTTTCCTGAAAAATGATAGATAATTATTATTATTATTATTATTATTATTATTATTAATTATTATTTATTTATATTATTATTTATTATTATTATTATTATTATTATTATTATTATTATGATTTATTAATTTTATGCTCTTTCATTTGAATACCTAATTGTTGCTCTATCTTGTTTAGATCAAAAGTTAAAGTGCAAAACATAATTCAAGGGACCCCGGAATTGGCGCTTTGGCCGATTTCAAGGCAGAAAATTTAAAGCTCCATGCGGCAATGCTTCCCAACATCCTAGGTCAAAATAGTTGTGATTTTCGGCTTTTTCAGGTCAAAAAGCATGGGAAAATGTACAGAAACCTATGAAAATAAGAAAAAGTTGATTTTTGAACAGGCCTAGCGTGATATATATATATATATATATATATATATATATATATATATATATATATATATATATAGTATATATAGTATATATATATATATATATATATATATATATATATACATACAACTTATATATATATATATATATATATAATCCTCTCATATTCTAATAAAAAGCACCGATCCACAAACAGAGATATTTTATTTTAGATAAAAATTATTCTCTGGGTCGAATAAACTTCAAAAAGAATCTGATTCCATTCTAGAAGTGAGAGAGTGCATCGTATATTTACAAACAAAAGTACAGTAGTTCACATATGTATTTCTCTGATTATTCCAGATACGAACTCCTTCGTATGAGAGGTCGTTTAATATCTTTATCAAAAGAATAAAAAATTTTGTTATTAAATATGTAAGTATTGATACCATTCTGTCGGTCGGATAATAATGGATGCACCTTTTTTCAGTTAATAAGGTACTTTTTTGTCTCGGAGTACTCTAAAAATTAACCTTCCCCCAAATAAACGTAAGTGAGGACAGTCGCGTGTGGTAGCTCTCCATCCTGCTAAATGAGTCCTTTTCGTATGGACGGAATGAGGTTCAGTGTAAAAAATGTAACTTTTTCCATAAATTATATCATCTTTCATATGAAATATTTTATTCATAAATTTTAGTTTTTTTTTTTTAATTAACGATTTTGTTCAATTTTGAAAATACTCTTGATTCAGCAAAAATTAGAAATTGAATTAATACAAATTACAAAATTATAATTTTATCACGAAGGTGCAGAAGCTGAACAAAAGCTTGCAATACTGTTCATATTCCATTCCCTCATATTTTTATTTCATGTATATATAGCCGGAAGGAACTGGAGGTAGGTCGTCTCCCATTTTCCCATCCAAGTGGAGAGTGGAGTTCACTAAAGTTCATAGAATGACTCATAGGCACATATATTTTTATTTTATTTTTTATTTAAAATATATATATATATATATATATATATATATATATATATTCGTTATCTCTCCTCCTCGTGTGCAGAAACGTTCCTTAACACTTACTGTATGTCGTTTCTATTCATTTATATACTGCGCGGTCATTGCAGTTATATATATATATATATATATATATATATATATACAGTATATATATATATATATATATATTATATATATATATATATATACAGGGCCATTCAAAAAGACGCAACAGTTTAAATTGCTTATATTTCGTAATATTGTTAACGTACAGGAATGATTTTTGTATTAGTTTACAGCGTACACCTGGGAGTTTTGTTACCGCTTAGGCCTAGCCTAAGGCGCTAGGCGAACGACTCTTGTAGCCTTAAATGAATATTTTGACGATCGCGTCATCTCGAATCGCTTCCCTGAACGTTTTGCCTGTGGATGGTCGTGGCCACCATATTCTCTGGATCTCAACCCATCTGATTATTTTTTAGGGGGATATCTGAACGATAATGTTTACAGAAACAATCCTCTCACAATTAGTGAGCTGCAAGAGGAAATTTCATATGTTGTCAGTACAATCACTCATGACGTTCTACGCACAGTACTTGCCAACTTTCAACGTCGACTGCAAATGGTTTTGGATGCCAGTGGTTCACACATTGAACATGTTTTTCATTAAATAAAAACTCCCAATTGTACGCTGTAAACTAATACAAAAATCACTCCTGTATGTTAACAATATTACGAAATATAAGCAATTTAAACTGTTGCGTCTTTTTTGAATGGCCCTGTGTATATATATATATATATATATATATATGTTACGTCCCGTTTGTGTAATTGCCCAATTCATGAACTGGGCAATATTATTGCCTATTTCATGAAATGGGCATTAAGTTGCCCATTCCATGAAATAGGTATTTATATTGCCCAATTCGTGAAATGGGCGGAATTTTGCTTGCTCATTTCATGAAATGGGCATCTGTATGAAGGAAAATTAAAATTTGGACTGAATCATTTATTAAAAAAGTAAAACATTAAGAAAAGATAAGGCAAGTGACAATGATCAGTCTACATTCTCACAGGATTTGTGACTGTGACAGGCGCTGTTGTAACGAAGATTATTCTTCAGATATAAACATCGTTTAGTTAGACAATTACTTCTACAATGGCACCTTTTGAACCCTTGTCCTCCACAAACACTTTGTAGTTTAACGATTTCGCGAATACTTAGTTTGTTTGAGGGAATATCACTAGATTTAAAACCAGTATAGTGAACAGATTCAAACTGATTCCTTGAAAGTTTACCATTTATTACTCCGACTTTTGTTCCTACTGGGTAGCCTCCGTCGACCTCAGCAAAAATTCTACCTATTATATTAGGAGGATCACCTTCACTAAGATCAAATTGAGATACTGTAACTGCTACATTATGACCAACATTGACCACTGGCAACGTTTTTTTTACTTCGCGTCAACATTTTCTCTGCTCGTAGCACTATGCCCTCATGAGCTTTTTGCCGTGTGAGTACAGCAGGGTGTACAGCAGCATCGTCTTGTGATAGGTCCTTAGGTGATACTTGCTGCACGACTGGTTCATGCGTAGGCGAGTGGGTCTGGCTCCAGCGGTGGTGGTGCAGGTGCTTCAGCAGCATTTTCTTGTGCTGGCAATGTTTAGGCGTTGCAAATGGGCAAATTACTGCCCATCACATGAAATGGGCATTTATATTTCCCAGTTCGTGAAATGGGCGGAATTTTGCTTGCCCATTTTGTAGAATTGTATAAGATTTTAAAGTTCATACACGTGATTGCCCATTTCACGAACTGGGCAATATAAATGGCCATTTCATGTAATGGGCAGTAAGTTGCCCATTTCATGAAATAGGCAATTACACAAACGGGGCGTAACATATATATATACATATATTATATATATATATATATATATATATATATATATATATATATATATATATATATATATATATAATATACAAGGCGTACATATATAATTGAGTTATGACAATTTTTTCATATTTTTTAATTTATTTTATATATATATATATATATATATATATATATATATAATATATATATATATATATATAGATATATATATAGTAGGAAGTAGGAGTTCCCTCATTCAACCATCCACTTTTTCCCTCTTTTCCCTCACTATCACTGTCACTGGCACCTCCCAACCCCTCGGCAAATTTGCATGCATGCTATTGAAACCATGAAGTTAGTGTTTGTATTATTATATAACTCGTGAAAAGGCGTTGAAACTATTGTAATATGTTTATAATAATAATTATAGCGTATTGTAATACAAAAATAGTTTGCTTCCATGATATTCATTCCTTACGACTCTCTTCATGTCTCTCCAGTTAATTTTATTTACATGCTTGAATCATTTATGAGTAAGACCAAAACGTCTTTGTATGCGAATTTCAGAAATAGAACCAGATCGATCATTGTGTTTATTTTCTGTATCACAACTGACTGCATTGACGATTCATAACGTAATTTATGTAGCAATTGTAGTTTAAGTGCAATTGACATTCAGACCTTTAGAAAGACAAACCTTTTCACTCACGAACCCAGTTATCAAGACGTCGACAAATTTTTATGGAAGCCATAACTTTTTCTCGAAAGGATGTGAACGGATCCTATACCCATTGGATTATAACATAAATATAACATCGATAATCTAAATGAATAACACCCTAATGTGGCGTAGCTTAACATGTGCTAATCTAATCTAACTTGATCTAATCCCCAGTATACTTTTCGATAGAATGTCTATCGAATGTCGTAATTGGTTTGAACCTCCACTATCAAAGACGACAAAATATAAAACTATCTAACCCAACCTCCAAACGTAGCGTAACCTAGCCGAAAGCAGTCTAAACTAACCCAATCTAATCTAGCGTAATCTAACTTAACCCAACCCAATTTAACCTAACTTAACTTGACCTAACTTAACCCACGTATACCTAACCTACATTTACAAAGACAACGATAAGAAGTTTGAGATTGTAAAATTCAAATAAAATTTTTTGACACCCTTTCAAAATACACACACACACACACATACACACACATATTTTTCAGAGGTTAAAACCACGTTGGATTTAATGGATCCTCATGAATAAGTAATTCTGAAGTTTGTATCATTTATTATGGTTGTATTTTGAAGTGCAAAAGTTTATGATTTATAGGAATTGGTGTTATTTTTTAATTAAAAGTTAAAAATACAGTAATTCCCCTTGATCAGTTTTTCACTTGGGTATACCATATATATATATATATATATATATGCCTAAATCCCCACGTAGCGCTAATAGTAATCCACCCTTTTAAATAAAATGATCGAATCTTATAAATAAGTAGGATTTTCTTGTACGACCTACTTTTTTGAGGTGGGGTTAGGTTTGGTGCACATCAGGTTAACCTAAACTAACCTAACCTAACATAATCTAGCGTAACCTAACCTAAAGCAAATCAGAGGGTGTGTAAAGTATGAGGAAGCAAAACGGGCGATTTATTTGACTTCGGGACTCAAAATTAAAATAGGTAAAATTAAAAAAATAATCATTGTATACGGAAAAAAAGCACTCTCTCTCTAAACTTTCTTATAAAAGCCCCTCCTTACTTTAGCACAAGCGGAAATGATTAAAAATTTGAAAATATAAGATATATAACCTGTTCGACGTACTGAGTAAAATTGGTCATGGACGAAAATTTGTGGAAATGTTCGACCAACGTGGGCATTTATGACTATATATATATATATATATATATATATAATATATATATATATATATATTATATATATTATATATATATATACACATATACATATAAACACCTCGTTATCTTCGTTGCAGTTTCGTGCGTGGTTTCTCTTCACACGAAGGTCAAGCTGGGTGGAGGAGCGAGTTGCTCTCTTGCGCTCTCCATCGCACATAGCCATGTACACCAGGCTCATCTGGTACCGTTCTGAGCCAGGCATTTAGTCTTTTTTTGAAGACTTCAACTTTGACCTCTGTAACGTTTTTGAGGTCCTTTGGAAGCTGGTTAAAAAGTCTTGGCCCCCTGACAACCAAGCTATTTTCCTTCAGTGTTGAGGAGGTCCATGGTCGGGCCTTTAATTTGGGAATACTACACATTCTGCCTTTCCTATTTTCAAGCATTGTTTGGATGGTAATTGGTTTAGTTTGCGGTTTGATACCAGTTTTTCGATCATTTTCCGTGTGTAGATTATGGTGTAACTCTCTCTTCTTCTTTCCAGGAAGTACAGATTTAGTTTACGTAGTCTTTCCCAGTTAGTTGAATTCTTTGTAGCCATCAATGTTGGCTGTGAAATGTCTCTGCGTTTCTTCTAGTTTATTAATTTCTTCCTTTTTATATGGGGACGTTAAAACTGAGCAGCATTCAAATTTTGGTATAAACAGTGTTTTTAGCAGGGGAATCATTACTGTCCTGTCTCTTCTTTTGAACGTTCTTAGTACCTGTCCCGCGACTCCTTTTGCTTTGTTTATCGCTATCTGATTTTGCGTCTCGAATTTTGCATCATCGGTCATTATAACCCCCACATCGATCGCTTTTCTGAATTTCCTGTCTACATATTTGGAGCATCATATGCTGTCTGTTTAAGTTTCTCATTTCAACCATATCTCAAGAGCTGAATAACGGAATAACGGAAAAACTTTCCCTCCCTTATTTCTAAAGTCGAGTCAAATACCTCGCTTAATAAATTACCATTTTGAATTAATATTTCGAGCACAATCATTTACATACCATTAGAAACATGGCAATGGTAAATCAATTCATACAACCCTGTGGCTACTGTAAAAAAGAAACAGATGAATCAAAAACAATTCGCTGTGATCTTTGCCAGAACTTAGTCGAATTTCATTGTCTGAATCGGAGTGACGAAGAAATCTGTCTTATAACGGGCTAAACCAGTGAACGGAATAAAGTTCTTCTGCAAAAGCTGCATAATCGAAATAAACTCGTTTACGGTTTTTAATGCAGAACGAGACTATGAGGAAAAGGGAAAAGAGGCGCTTATGAATAGTGAACAGAGAAAAGAAATAGAAAGAACGAAGATAGTACGAGAGGAAACTGCGAAAAACGCACAGGAAAAGAAAACAGCAAAAGCAGAAATAATAGAAATAAAAGAAGCGCCAACAGAGGAAACAAAGGCACAAAACCAAATCCAAAGTTTTCAAACAAAGGGCATTGGCAGCAATAGGAAAAACAAGTAGACAATAAAGAAACCATACTGAAAGTACCAAAAACAAAGGCCCCTAGTAAAAATGGGGAAGAAAATATATGTAAATACTGTGAAAGGAATAGGCAGATATAAGGGAGGAGAATGTATTTACGAACACCTCCCCCTGTGTGCAACTACTTCTACAATAATGGTAACTGCAAATTTGGTGGAAAATACAAATTCTACCATTCGGACATTTGCAAGACCTACGCAACATATGGAACCTGCCAGTACGGGAGAAAATGCTACTACCATCATCTCCCGACAAGTTCAAAGGGCAAAGGACAAGTCTCAAATGACAACAGAAGGAATGTGAGAAAAAAGAATATGTACCCAAATAGCAAAGAAAAGACACATAGCACACAAAATTTTTTCAACATCTCGGACACAATACGGCTGCTAAGTCTTATACAGCACATGCAGCTGACACAGCTGTTAACCCTCGAGCCGGACCGCTACATGGCAAGAAGCTACCAGAACAGGTAGGCGGGAACGGATCCATCTCGGAGGACCACAAGGCTATAAAACACGTGATATCAAAGGACAACGAACTTAAAATGCACAAGGGGCAATCCAAAACAAAGAACACAAACATTGTTCTGGCAAATATTCAAGGAATAAAACCGAACAATTCACTAAACAAAGTTTCGTACCTGAAAGGTGTTATGGACGAAACAAAGGCGGACATCGCATACCTCACAGAAACACATCTTGAAGACTGCCAAGGAAACTGCGATAACTACGAACACTGCATCGACAAGAAAGAATTACATATCGATGGATTCAACTTACTAAGAGCGGATACAACAGCGAGACGTACTATTTATATACATGAAAAGCATATGACAGAGACGGTAATAAGTAAATCCAACAGTTTCGTGGAAACCCTTGCAGTGAAAATAGAGAAGCTAAACGTGGTACTGATAGTCATCTATAAACCTCCAAACTTTCCAAATGAAAAATTTTCGGATGCCATTGACGATATCAGAACCCTAATAAAGTCCGTAAACTCTCCATCCTCTAATATAATACTCTGTGGCGGTTTTAATTTCCCATTTATAAAATACTAAAAGGTGGGTAGAAATATATTTATACAGCAAGATAAGGAGGGCACAAGAGAGGACCTGGAGCAAGCAAGAATGCTGATGGCTCTCACAAACGAGTTTATGCTGACACAGGAGATAACAGAAAATACCAGGAAAAATAATTGCCTAGATCTGGTATTCACAAACAACACGAACTTGATTGCGGATATAAAAATAACTCCAACTATTATCTCAAACCACAATATATTCGAGTTATCAACAAATCTGGCGATAACTTTAAAAGACAATACACAAACGGAAGGAAGAAGCAAATTTGGGGCTTTTAACTTAAACTCCAAGACCATAAATTGGGAATAAATCAGATCACACAGGCCCAAATAGAGTGGAGAACAGTTTTCGAGAATAAAATAACTGAGGAAATGCTAACAACCTTGGAAGAAAAGACGCTGAGAATTTTGGAAAAATATGCTCCGAAAGCACAGCCAAAAGGAAAGAGGAACTGGCTAGAGAGGCAAAAAAGAAGAATATTCCGCAAAAGAAAGAGAGTAGCGACGAAGTTAGCTAATTGCGGAGACAACAATGCCAGGAAAGAAATACAAGAAAAACTGGAGTGAATCGATTGGGAAATACAAACTCTGATAAAGGGCCATGCAGAGAGGGAAAAGGAAAAGGCGGTAGAAGCAATAAAGGAAAATCCAAACTACTTCTGCAGCTATGCGAAAAGGAAAACAAAAACGCGCGCTACTATCGGGCCCTAATAGAAAGGAAATAATGAACTAACAGACGATCTAAAAGAAATATCCGAAACATTGAGAGCTCAGTATGAATCGGTATTCAGTACCCCAAAAAGTGACAAAACAAAGCGATACCTGCCATAGATGCATTCTTCAAAGAGAAATTGCAAGGAGAATGTATAACAGACTTTGATTTTACACCAGAAGATGTATCGAAAGCTATAGGACAAATGAAATCACATTCAGCTGCAGGTCCGGACAAATGGAACGCACTATTAATTAAAAACTGTAAAAATGAAATAACTACACCCTTATACTGGATATGGAGAAGATCCCTAGACACGGGGGAAATACCGAGCATCTTAAAAAGAGCAAACATCGTCCCTATATATAAAGGAGGAGATAGCTTTCTAGCGATTTTGTGTGTCATGAGTATTGCGTCATTTTTCATGACACCTGGCAACCGCAGTTTATCGATTTTTGTTTACATTCATTGAAATATTCAGTTTGTGAACTTTCTAAATTTTGATAATTTTAAGTATTGATTAAAACTTTGTGTGTATGAGTGTGTGTGTGTGATCATGTGTGAAGGCCGCTTGGTTTCAAACAACATGTAACTAATAAATGAAATGAAATATTAAGTATGTTATTTTTAAAATTTGGTATTGTTTTTTACACATTTTAAAATTTAGTTTCAAAGTTTTCATTTAATTTACAATTTTTCACATTGTATTGCACACACAAAATTTTGTGTGGATTTTGTTTGGATTTTTTATTTCATTATAATGGACTTAAAAATTGGTAACTATGTAGAGTACTATTTGCAGGTGTCACAGGACTAAAAATAATGGACCTTTATAAATTTTTCAAAGTACTGTTAATCCCAGTAAAATTGCTAGGTTACAACAGGATGAGAATGAAAATAAAAAAAATTCGGCGTCTTCGGCGCTAGCTCTTGCCTCCCCTACTACTAAAAATCTAAAATGGCTTAGGATCCCAAAAACTCTTAATCCGGCCCTGAGAATAGTTTTCTTTTATAAAGGTAACAGTCCAAGGAAATGCTTAATCTCGAAATTAGCACTTTTTATTCTTATGTTAATACAAATCTCAGCATCCTAATTGCGGTTTTCATTGAATATTATGTTACTAATCAGATTTTTATCATAATTTTTATATTTTTCATAATATAATATTTATATTTTTATTCATAATGTGTCTTAGCAGTAGCTAGTTAATCATCTCTAACTGAACGATAAGCTCATCATGAACGTACATAAAAATTATTTATCTCTATTTCAATTATACTTCTACGATTAGTTCCAAGTTCGCCCCCCTTTGTCAAATTTATGGGTACGCGCCTGGTCAGAAGACAATATGACATTTAACACCGAGAAATTTCAGCTCTTGAGATATGGTAGAAATGAGGAACATAAAAAGACTGCATATTATGTTCCAGATAGACAAGAAATTCAGAGAAGCATGAAAGCGGTCGACTTGGGGGTAATAATGACCGATGATGCCAAATTCGAGACACAAAATCAGATAGCAATTAAAAAAGCAAAAAGAGTCGCGGGACAGGTACTAAGAACGTTCAAAAGGAGGGGCAAGACAGTAATGATTCCCCTGCTGAGAACACTGGTCATACCAAAACTTGAATACTGCTCAGTTTTGACGTCCCCATATAAAAAGGAAGAAATTAATAAACTAGAAGAAACGCAGATACATTTCACAGCCAACATTGATGAGAAAGACTAGGCAAACTAAATCTGTACTCCCTGGAAAGAAGAAGAGAGAGGTATACGATAATCTATATATGGAAAATTATCGAAAAACTTATACCAAATCTAAAACTAAACCCAATTACAATCCAAATAACGCTGGAAAATAGGAAAGGCAGAATGTGTAGTGGTCCCAAATTAAAGGCCCGACAAGGGACCTCCTCAACTCTGAAAGTAAATAGCTTGGTTGTCAGGGGGCGAAGAATTTTCAACCAGCTTCCAAAGGACCTCAGAAACATTACAGGGGTCAAAGTTGAAGTCTTGAAGAGAAGACTAGATGCCTTGCTCAGGACGGTATCAGATGAGCAGGGTGTACCTGGCTATGTACGATGGAGAGCGCAAGAGAGCAACTCGCTCCTCCACCAAGCCAGACCTAGAGGCTGGGCGACCAGCTTGAACTTCGTGTGAAGAAAGACCGACGCACGGAACCCAAACAAGGTTAACAAGGTATATATATATATAATATATATATATAATATATATATATATATATATATACACAAAGCAGATATGACTTAGCGACCTATTAGTGTTTATTGATTGAGGCGAAACTTGGCATGGGGAATTTTATCTCTAAGAGAAACGTAATGGGGTGAGCACATGAAGATTCTGAATTTTTATTTATTTTTGACCCCTATAAGGATGAACCGCATAACATATATACTGTATATATATATATATATATATAGGGTGAACCAAATGTAGGTGGACAGTAAATGATAACGTTTATTTTGAGAATACATATTTAATTTTTTTGTATACTATAATACAAAATAAAATTTAAATAAATTTAGTTATAATATTTAATATAATAAAACACAAACACCATAGTTATAATGAACACCATAGTTATAATATAATATAACACAAACCGTATTCAACCTACTGTCCACCTACTTTTGGTTCACCGTGTATATATATATATATATATATATACAATAAAAGAAGAGAAACTTTCAATCACACACACACACACACACACACACACACACAAACACACACCAGAACCACCAGAAAAATAAATTATTCTTCAGTTCCACTAATCACTGTCTCATCTGATGTTAATGCAAAATGTTCCACAACAGTACATGAAAGATGAGAATGGAAAATGTTCTATCTGCTTTACGTTTTCAGTAATGTTTAGTATGTTTTTCATTTGCAGGATCTTTGCACTTGGTGTGAAACAAAAGACATGACATATTTGATTTGTCACTCATCATTGATAAAAGATAATGAGTAAATTTTGTTATTATCTTGATGGGGCTTGAATCTGCAGCTCATTATTCACTATTTTTACTATACAGTAAATCATTTCACGGGAAATATAATGAGACAATACAATCAATTAATAATAGGAAGTGAATGTTGTTGAAACTACTGTTGAAACAGTTGTTTAAACAGTTAATTAAAAAAAGAAACGCTTCACACAAAGAATGTGAAAAGATTGGATGTGAATATGTGAATACAACAAACATTTTCACTATTTTCATATTGAATTTCAGGGAAAAATTATTTTCATGCGTGTGCCTGCGCGCGCACATTTCTACATTAATGAGAACATATAAGAAATAAATATTTTTTCTTAATAAATGTATGATATTGATTAGTTAGGTCCCTCAAACACCCGGTTTGTTTCTCAAGATACTCATGAATTTTTGAACACTGAGGTTATGGGGTCATCCGTCTTAAGTGCGTATCGTGAATACATTCTGTTCGAAATTATATATAGTTTCGAATCTCTCTCTCTCTCTCTCTCTCTCTCTCTCTCTCTCTCTCTCTCTCTCTCTTTATATATATATATATATAACAGCAATACAATTGTAGAAAACAACATTTTCACTATTTATTTAACGATTAAATCTTTCGGAAACTCATCCTCCATCTTCAGTTGCTATTGGATGTCATTAGCTGTAACTCTCGTTTACAAAGTAAAGCAGAGTTTCACTTCATAATAAAGTTAAGCCAACTTTATTATATCATATTTGAGGTTGTTTAACCTCCTTCGCAACATCTGACGTCGTATAACGGAGGGAGCCTACAGCTTTACGGGGGATCCGAACAGCGGGTTACTACAAAATGTGGATGCAGAGAACGGCCTCCCATCCAACTACGATCCAAATTCACTGTCACTTAACTTTGATGATCGACGGGAAGTGGTGTTACGACAATGGCCATGACGTAGCGCCCAACTTTATTCACAAATGTAAATTAATCTTTCTTATCAAAGAAGTGTCTCTAATTGGAATATATATCTTACAGTATGATTATGTATACGTAAAACTAATCAGCACAACAACTTACAGAAAGTTGTATTCATACACTAATACAAATGGTCATCTGCAAACACGCATACATAAAACAGACGTATATTGATGTAAAATACGCATCTATTAATCCAAGTATGTGTGCACAAGTGATATACACACGCGTGTGCAGATGTTCATATCGTACACCAATATATGTAGGTATTAGTTTTTTTAGATTGGAAAGTTATAGGTATTCATTTATTTTGGTTAAAAGAAGCAACATTTCTTACGGATTGAATTTTGAAAAGGTTTAAAAATAAAATATTTGGATAGAAAGTATTATTTAAAAAATTAGTTTTGAGTTAGTGGATTTCTTGAGGGTTCCCCAAATACACCCAGAAATAAAATAAATATTGAAAAAGTGCCTCAACAGTCCATGAACGTCATTTGGTAAACTTTATTTAAAACGCACTTCGTCTTTTCCTCTCTGGAAAAAGAATGGAACATTTTCCACCTAGAAATATAAAGGGAAAATCTTTTAATTTGACTCTGAATACGAGCGTCCATTTTGAAAAGATAAAAAATTGTATCCAGATGAAAGTGAAGGTTAACTATTCTGATCAAGATGTGGGAAAGAGATAAGATCGTCATTAAATTTACGCAGCATTTGATTCTATATTTATTATTGAAATTAAAATTGATATTTTTCACTTAGTTTTCTTTAAAATTTCGTATGGAAGCTTAGTTTAATGTTAATAAAAACGTTGGGTTTTCTCTCTCTCTCTCCTTTTCATCACTTTGCCGGCAGCAGCAACCCACGCGAATGTGAGGGACAGGAGTCTTACTTCTATTTCTGAGGATGGCTTCGCGCGTACATAGGTGGAGACACGGAGAGTTTGATCTTTTCATCTCTCTAAACCCTTTTGGGGTTAGCCTGGAGTGGGCCATGGGGTCTTTATTGGCTTGATACTTCGGTAAATAAAGCTGTAGATAGTTTTTATAAATTCAAACATATGTTCGAATTTTTGGCGACGATACTAAGTTGTTGATATAAGCTTACGATCAGCATAAATATATTATTATGTTGGTTTATACAACAGTGCTATCTAGTGTACGATTTCTATGTGTACATTGTAGAGCTAGATTATATATTCTCCTCTATCCTGTAAAATTTCCTGGGCTACTTTTTCAGTGTCGAGATACTTTCTTCGTCCTTTTTCCGTACCTGATCTGGCGGGGAGGGAGCGAAGGGTGGGGAGCGAAGGGTGGGGAGAGAGTCTTATACTTTTCTATCCATTTTTCTACTACTGTTAGAATAGTTAAAAATGCACTAGTTTAATAACAGAAACCTCCCCGAGTGGACCGAAAGGTCTTTCAAGCTTCCTCTTGTCCTTGTAATTCCTTGTAACTCTCTCTCTCTCTCTCTCTCTCTGTCTCTCTCTCTTCAATCAGTACTCCATTTCATTTCTACGAGTATTACTGTATATGTGTTCACAGACCCAAATATTAATGCTGACACATACTCACTCTGCAGTATTGTGATATCTTATAATTTTTAGCGATTAATTGGCGTGTTAAAGAGAACGGCGGGTGCTCAATCACAAAAGGTCTGGAAAATCTATGACCGATCATAAAATTAAACCGTTAATGTTGTTACGGTCTCAATAATTGCATGAAACAGCCAAGTAGAACACGGAACCATTGTAAATATCGAAGCTGTAATTTTGTTTACTTTTAACTAAACCTAACAACAGTCCTTACTTTTTACCTACCTACCTATTTATATCTAATATATGACGTATGAGGATTTTTGTGTGTGTGTGTGTGTGTGTGTGTGTGTGTGTGTGTGTGTGTGTGTGCGTATATATAAAATATGGTGAATAGCAAGTAAAAGATAGCGCGATTTTCGGTTTCAGTTATGTTCTATACACTTGAAAGAACAAAGAACAATACCTTCCGTCACCATAGAAAGTATATATTACGAGACGTAACTGGAGGTCCTTGCAGCTTATCAACCTCATCGATCATCACCAAACTTGTTCCTTCACACACACACACACACACAGGAAAACCGTAACTCACGCGCGTGCCGAACGCCGACGAAATGAGTAAATCGTGTGGAACGATGAATCACTCCCATTCGAGTATCGATTCACAAAAGGGTTTCGATCAGGCGTTGTGTGCGTGAAATATTATGATCGTCAGGATGGAACCGTGTCCTGTTTGAACATGACGTACATTCTTTAACGTCGGATCGAACTTCTTTCCTTCGCCTTCTCTGTTTTGTCTGTCAACACTGACATACTGAATTAGTCGCAAAGTACCTGACCTCCGATGGAACTGACAAAGTTTTACTTTTCGTCTTCGTCAGTATTCCTTTTCCCAGGAGTCGAACGAGGCAGTTTCGAGTCTCAAATTTCATCTGCGAAGCCGCTTCAATCTAAATCCTTTTGTATATATATATATATATATATATATATATATATATATATATGCGTGTGTGTGTGTGTGTGTGTGTGTGTGTGTGTGTGTATGTGTAGTTTTTTATTATTATTATTATTATTATTTTTCATTGAATCAATTCTTTTGATATTAAAAAATCGGAGCAATCCAAGAATAAGCACTCCAAAGTCCCCAATCCAAGAAACAGCACCCCAGTTCGACTTCATCCAAATTAAAGGATTTTAACATCAACATTCCTCGAAAACTTTATCCAGGTCATTACGTGATCGCACTTAGCACACAACATCACTTTTTAAATAAGATTTTTTCCCTTACACCAATTTATTACTGGCAATGGATCTTCAATGCCAGGTTAGGTCAAATGTACACTCTTGACGATTGGTTAGGTTAAGTTGTGATATTTTCGTTAAAACTAACGAAAATATCACGACTTAACCTAACCAATCGTCAAAGGCGTACAATTAACCTAACCGGGCATTCAATTAACCATTTTAGAGCAATTAACTCCATTTTAATTCCATTTTAGAGCAATCCAAGAATTAGCACCCTCGTTCGACCACAATCCCAGAAAGAGCACCCTGAATTGATTTGGGATGCTTATTCTTGGATTGCTCCAAAAAATCTTTTACAGCCCTGTAATTTTAGATTTTAGGTAGCGTCAAACTGAACGAACTACGGAGACCGTTTGCTTGCTTACTGTTAGGAAAAGATTCGGTTGAAATACTATGTGGAATTTCTTTCACTCAATCGAAACAGAAGAAATTCGAATAAAGTTACCTCTAGCAATGCCCTTTCTTATTTAAAACTTAAATAAAACTTGCATTATGGGCATACGCTCCTAAAAATCTTTATACTATATATACGTTGCACTCAGTTACAAATTTTAACGTAACGTTTATGTAACACTGCATATCATATGTAACATTAGCGTGAGTTTTCAGGACTGACAAAAGTTAAATTCTTAACCGCAATTTCGTTCTATAATTTTGTTTCATTTAAAAAAAAATTAAGACTCTCAGCCGCTATTTCGTTCCGTAACAATTCCGTAATCTTTTGCTTGATTTTTATTCCTAATAATTGCCTAACGTAGCCGTACCATTTTTAACATCATGAAGACTATAGATTCTTCCAGATAAATATAACCTATAAAGGTCTATAACTCGAATAATGCATAATATTATGAACCTGATATTCTGATTAAAATAAAGTAACTGTAACTCGATACCCGTGTCTCGCGATTAAGTGTAATTATAAACATACTTTATTTTAGCGTAACCTCTGATTTTTAACGATAAAAGCTTGAGCTACCCGTCCTTAAAACAAAATAATGAAGGTTCTTAAAAATATGTATGAAGGATATTTATGAATATTCACTACATTTTTTATTTACAAGGAGAGGTGCATAACATAATTGCTCTTCAGAAATTAATTTAAAGTAGGTTAATTGTAGATTTCATTATAATTATTGTAAGTATTACAGTTTGTTAATTTTGTACATGAAATTAATTTTATATATAAAACAATTTAATACTGTGGAACAGATTATTTCTAAAGTGGTAAATGCATACTAAAGTTTGATTATTTATAAATTTGAATTGAATTAATATAGAGTAAAACCTCTCTATAGCGAAATATAAAAGTCAAATTGTTGTCGTTGTAGAGAGGTTGTTCGTTATAAAGAGGTTTTCCTTTGCCGATATTGTAATGTATATTTTAATGACCTATTTAGACCTTCATTAGTTATTTATACATTCTTTATATAGTACTGTGTCTTATACAGTATATTAAATGCATTACTTAAACGTACCGGTATTTTAAGTATTTAAAAGTATTTTTCCGTGAGGGAGAAACATTCTAGCCAATTACGCATCAGCTTTTAGGCATCAGCCAAACAGCATGCCGCTTACTTTTTTGATCGGGGAAATGGCAGTACAGACAAAGACTGCAGTTCAGGCTGAGTTAGCGAAAACACCTTATAACGAAACGTGTTTTCGATAAAGAAAGGGTTTTCGAAATGCCCAAGGTGTTCGGTAAAGAGCGATTTCATACATTATAGTGGAGTGTCGTTATTTAGAGGTCTTGCTGTAAGTTTGGAAATGTTTGATGTACTATTATTAACTCCTAAGTACTTCCAAAAGACACATATTACATATATTCAAATTGGTGCAGGGTCCGTGTGACCCGTCACTAGCAACTTACGGGTTAAATTTCATAATATAAGCCTTTTTTCCCACTTATAATTTAAGGTTTTCTTCGGAAAAAGTATTTCCCGTTTCATAAATAAAGTTTTGAAGTGTATTTCTTTCATTTACATTCAAGGTATTGAATGTAAATGAAAGAAATACATTTTAGAAAGAAATACACTTGATATAATGTTGAAATATGACGTGGGTAATAGTTTATGATCATAGTTTTTTGCTGACAAAAAATTGCCTCAACTTTACGGGAGAAAGTTACGTCAAGGAAAGTTACACTTAAGTTACGTCAAAGTTACTGACAAATATTGTAGATATGCTATGCAGAAAGTTTCGCGTAACAGTAATAAGAGTGTAGAGACTCGCATTTGAATCCCCTGTAATACTCGGTTGGGATATTATTAGGTACTATAAAATCCAGTTAGTTGTAGATACGCTAGAGCGAAATAGGTTCCGTTTGGTTGGTTTTAGCCTTTTAATACCTTCTCTAATCATTAGTGAAAAGAGGTGAAGTTACCATTGCCGCCAGGTTAGGTTAGTTTTAATTCCGAAGAGAAGGGTCTCATCTCAAGGAAGAATTTTCCTTTACTTTCCCATGATCTGACCAAAAGTGTAAACGGAGTGACACGTGATCACGTTTTATACTGGAGAAACTTGACAAATTCAGTCTATAAGTGACGGTCTAGTCTCCTTTCTTTTCACTGAATCTACTGAACTGTCGCTCTATTCACTTTCCATTCAGTTTGATCATTTGCAAATAATTTTTACAGTACTTACTACAGTTAACTTTAGAGAAGATCATAGTTATATAATCATGGTAAACTACTATGGTGTGTCATCGTTATCACGTGTAATAATCCCTACAATACCAATATGAGTAATTCATTAAATCTATTTAAAGCTCAGTAGCTTTGTAATGTTTTGTGGGATGTCGTAATGAACTGGAAATAATTATTTAATTAAGCGATGGAATGTACTGTAATGATCATAGTTTCAAATTCATGTCAAAACTTCTCGTATGAAACTCGATAATGAATCACAAGTTTCAGGTTTCAAGCCTTTAACAATCCTGCAAGAAGTTCAAGTAAAGGAAGCATGAAAAAATAAGAATAATCGAAGGGTATTTATGGTTTACTGAGCAATAATCATTAGAGTGAAATATTTAATAAAATAATGGTTAAGATTGGGTTTTATTTACTTATTTTTCTAACAAATGTTGACGCGCGGTCGACCTCTTTGCGGCATCCTGCCTCATCTGTGATACTTCTCTGATATTCATTCATCTACTAACCAAGAGATGGATCCGCGCCGCGCACGACAGGAATCGAACCTGGGGCCAATGGATTCGTAGTCAGTGATGATATTCACTACACCACCGAGGTGCGTGTTCATAAATGTAATATTCGTTTGTAGGAAACAGGGTTTTACCAGTTTAAGTCAAATGATTTCAACCAGTGGTTTAAAGTAGATTAAAAAATAAGTTTTTTATCACCCATCTTTTAGTGTCAGATATTATTTCGAAGCTTCCATATACAAGTTTTGTGACTGGTTTTGCTTAAATCCTAGAGTACACAGTACAAACTAGGATAAGAATCTTTCTTTGGTATGATAATTAACCAATAGAATTGTCAATAAATATTCCGCAGAACACATCACCCGAAATTACATACCAGATAATAATTTTCTGATGTATTGTAATGTGTGGTGCTCTTCCAATATGTGCTCTACCGTGAAAATTTACATTCCAATACGTGATCTACCTTAGATTATTCGGATTAGCAGCAGGTACGTTAGTTAGCCTTATAAGGCTAACTAACGAAAATATCACGACTTAACCTAACCAATCGTCAAGGGCGTATAGTTGACCTAACGATTGGTTAGGTTAAGTCATGATATTTTCGTTAGTTAGCCTTATAAGGCTAGTTTCACGGTAGAGCACGTATTGGAATATGGTAGATCACAGTTTCGCGGTAGAGCACATATTGGAAGAGCACCTAATGTGTTTCAACAGAATCTGCTCTCCGTGTTTTGCGCAATTGAGCAGGTTTTGAGATAAATCTTTTTTTTTCGAAGTAATATATATCTCGAAAGCTACTCAATTTCACAAAAAACGGGTAGCAGATTCTGTTAAAGCGCCTCAGAATACATCACATAAATATTTTCTGGTACGTAATATCATTTTCTTTATTGTAGCCTAACCTAACATGGTCAAAGAAACACAGTAACACAGAAACAATTATTTGCTGCCAATACTTTCAACTGCCAATTTTTATTAGATAACATATTAAATATTAATTTTTTATCTTATTAATATTCATTTGCACAGCGTATGAAACATATTTTCTCTCATAATTTTTTACAAGGATTCTCAATATATTGTTGTTTCTCTAAGGTTTAGGTGATGTTTACCGCGCAATATTAACCGAATCGTCTGCCACATAATATTTAATGCCTTTAAATACGGACAAGACAACTTGATTTTCATTAAAACCAATTAAATGTTTGTATTTTTATTTGTAAATAAGTTGTTGAATGTTGAACCTGAGATATGACCTTTGAATTAAGTCGAGTAAAAAGTTAGTGAAATGCATTTATTATACGTAGTTCCTTCTCCATGCTACACCTTACATCCTAATCTGCGACCCAGATTACACCATCTATTTAAATTACAGTTACGTTTTAAAATGTTACTTAGTTAAATATGTTGGATCACCTGAAGATCAGGGCCCCCAGCCTTCGTTAGTTAGCCTTATAAGGCTAACTAACGAAAATATCACGACTTAACCTAACCAGTCATTAGATTAACTGTACGCCCTTGACGATTGGTTAGGTTAAGTCGTGATATTTTCGTTAGTTAGCCTTATAAGGCTAACTAACGAAGGCTGGGGGCCCTGATCTTCAGGTGATCCAATATGTTTTATCTTTTATATACGTAACAGAACAAATAATTTGATCTTTATTTAAAATCCTTTTAAAACACTCGATGGAGTATTAATACCGTCAAAATTATTTCGAAATTGGTGCTAACCTTGGTGGGAAATAATAATGAAAAAGTGGTATAAGTGAACCAAAACGGAAACCCTTAAATCGTCGTCGTCATTTCCCTCTACCCTCAAATTCCCCTTGGATATCTTTTCACACATTTTCAGCCGTGTTTTTTCTAATTAGTATAAGATAAGGTCTCGTCTCTGTTTCACTCGAAGAAAACGCAAGTGATATAAAAGTGAAGTTTCACATTCAAAAGTGTATTGGAGAGTCCTCACATAGTTTCGCTTGGTTCATAATTCACTTGATCAATTCAGAGCAAGTGATGTGCGAGTGAGGTTTTTATTAAAAGTGATTATCAATTAATTCGTGAGAGAGGGAATTACCATTACTTAATATATTTGGGATACTTTCTTTCTTCTTTTTGGTGAAAACCTTTTTGATAATAATTTTTTTATTATTATTTAAAACATTCATAATTCAAATTGGTCTAAATTTTAATGATGCAAAAGTTTATGTTCTGCGTATCTAATGTTTTTTTATTTTCTACTGTGTTCATGGCAATGTCCTGAAGTGTCCTCCTTCTTTCATTTTATTCATAACGCGTTGATGAACTCCTCTTGACCATTCAAGATGTTTTCTTTCGTGACGTATAATGACAGACGATTCTTTCTGTGCCAAAATGAAATGTAGGGCGAAACTTCTTCAAAATCGAGGAGTTGTTTCAGTATTTGTAAAACTCGAGAAAGACGAGGAAAGTTTGGAGCTAAAAGGACGTAGGTAGTTCCCTTTTGTAAGTTGGAAACTTCACAAATGAATTATGTTGTTCAACATATTGTCGGAAGAACGAATAGAGGACACCAATATTTCAGAAACGTATCTCAACACATCGTTTTCGAAGCTCAATTTTATTTTATTACCGCACCCATTTTATTTATCTTAGTCCAGTACAAAAACTCAGAGTAGATGAACATCGAATAAAGGTTAATTTTTTACTTTATTATTTTACGTTAATTTTTTTAGGTTATGTGAAGAATGTATTTTGCTCTTCCTTAACTATTAAAAAAATACCTTCCATTTCCTTTGAACCTTACTTAAAATATAAAAAATATGAAAACAGTGTTACGCAATCTTCCAACTATTTTTAACAGAAAAGCGGGGTAGGGGTAATGGGGGAGGGAGGTTATGCAAAAAGGGGGGTATGCAACAAAGGGGGGTGGGGTGGGGGTAAGGGGAAATGGGGGAGGGGTTGTGGGGAGGAGGGAGGGGGTTATGCAACAAGGGGTGGGGTTAGCCCCCTAAGTTGCATAAAGGGGGTGAGGGGGTGAGGGGGGGAAGTGAGAATGACCTCCCCTAAGGGGTAACCCTAACGTGCCCTCGCCGTAGGGGAGTTTGCGAAGCACAAGCCCCGCCCGTAGGGCAGGGAGCCGAAGGCTCTGCTTGTTTATTCATATTTAAAACAGCATAAATCAGGGAAGGATCCAATATGTTTCCCAATCCAATTATTAATAACAATGGCACATCAATTTTTTTCAGCTTATAAGTTATTTCCTAAAAAGTTCTCGTAAATGTTCAGGAAGTAGTTTTTAGTTTTCTTGTACTATTGATACTAAAGGCCTTAAACCAAGATCTGAAGTGCTCGGCTCCGCTATGAATGTTTCCCACAGAGATTCTCTATTCGTTTTTGTGCTAAAAATGTCTTTAATTAACCAATAGAATTGTCAATAAATATTCCGCAGAACACATCACCCGAAATTACATACCAGATAATAATTTTATGATAATAATTTTCTGATAATAATTTTCTGATAATTTAGATTCTTGTACGGCAAGAAACGTTTGCGAATAGGATTTCCTTTTTAGTAATTGCATTCGTGCTCATGCGCAATAAAAGAATGGGTGAAAAAATGTTTTAATTAAGAGGCTTGAAATGAGTTTCACCCTCAGGATTCCATTTTATT
This sequence comes from Bathynomus jamesi, assembly GCA_023014485.1. Taxonomy (NCBI): domain Eukaryota; kingdom Metazoa; phylum Arthropoda; class Malacostraca; order Isopoda; family Cirolanidae; genus Bathynomus; species Bathynomus jamesi. The sequence continues at coordinate 727,751 of JAJOZX010000255.1, read as the reverse complement.
GTATTGTGAAAGTAACGAATTGGTTTATTGCAATTTGTTTATTTTGGCCTTTTTTTAATTATTATCCCATTAATAGGTTTCATTTTATGAAGTTTACACCGGAGACTTTGACCAATCTTTATCTTGAACTTTAGATTCCGCAAAGATTTACAAATTCGCTAAGTTATATTTGCTTAGTAGTTTCTTAACCTTCATATCAAAGTTCTGAGAAAGGCAAACTTAAATTCTTTCCACTTTTTTTAATAACACCATAAACTGTCAAATTAATCCTAATGGTGCAATTTAGCAACTGAAAATCTAAAATGTTTTTATGACCGTGCAATAAATGTATGGAGCAATTAATTTTATTACAACGCAATTTAACTTTTTATTTTCCTTGATAAAATGGCTGCAAATTAGCTTCATTCTCCGACATGTCACCACGTACTGACTCACTCAAATGAATATATTATTTTTCTAACTTTATTAAAACTATAATAATTAAAAGAGAAAAATAATTAAACTAAAAATTCAAATTATGTCCACCTTTTAAAAATTTAAAAAGTAATTAATTCCTTTTACTAACATAAATGTAGAGTTGAGTTTAAAATAGTTGCGCGAATGAATTTAAGACTTTTATTTTTGAAACGAGTTTCAATTAAATTTCAAACGTAAACCAAATGATGAAAACACATTTAATAAATGGCAAAAACTGAATGATTCGTAATTCGTTTGTATCCTTCCATGTTAGTCTTTTAGTCTCGAAATGAACGTCACCGCAATTGTACTGAAAAATTTATCAAAGCAAACTCAAAAGGTTACAATAACTATTTACAGAATTAACATATCTGAAAACAAACTCACATCATTATTCAACCATTTGTCGAGTTTCTTGTTTATTGTGAAGTGTTTTCCTGATATATATATATATATATATATATATATATATATATATATATATATATATACAGTATATATATATATGATGAAAAAAAAAACGAAGGAAAGGAAACACAGAATGGTGAATGGTGTGTTCAGGCGCTTTCGTCTAATGACATCCTCAGGAACATAGTATTCCTGAGGATGTCATTAGACGAAAGAGCTTGAGCACTATTCTGTATTTCCTTTCCTTCGTGGTTTTTTCATCATAAATATTTTTCACGTGTTACTTTCGTGAAATAATTTTCATATACATACATATATATATATGTGTGTGTGTGTGTGGTGTGTGTGTGTGTGTGTGTGTGTGTGTGTGTGCAAACGGTATACTTGAAAAAGATTAGCATGAGTGAAACGTATTTTAAGGTCGCAAACTGAGCAGTTGAAACTTACCTTTCCTCACGGCGGAAACGGTGTTCGACTCGATGGAGAGAAGGAGAGTGACAGCGAGACATAATCTTATCCACGAGGCCACTTTTGTAACGGAAGGAACGATTAGGAATGGATTTGAATCCTTGCAATGTTTCGGACACATGCCACAGAGGGACATTCCTGGTCGGGACGAAATGATCACTAAGGAGAGTCAAGGAATCTTTTCCCTTTTTCTTTTTCATTAGAATTATACTTATGACTATTCATTTTACTGAGGCCGTTTTCCATACATATTTAAACTTCCTTCACTCAAGGTACAGTATTAACAATTTCTTCTTTCACTTGATGAGAAATGTTTTTGGTTTTTGTCTCGATTTTTATATCAATTATATTTTTACAATCAATTTTAAATGGTAATGTAAAATGACTATTTTATTCTTAACTACAAATCAGCTTTTAATGAACATGTTAGTGTTGTATATATATATATATATATATATATATATATATATATATATTGAGATTAAATTTTTTTAGCTGTAGACAGTTATTTGATTTTCGTTTTATCTTTCGCACCCAAATATTTTTTAATGAAATTTATTCAATATTCGAACAATTCTACGGATTTGTATACCCATATTTCATTACCAGTAACAATTAACAAATGTTCATTGACTCACACACACACACACACACACACACACACACACACACACACATATATATATATATATATATATATATATATATATATGATACACACAGACCATGCATGGAACAAGGAACTCTTCTGGGATAATTAAATCCACTATAGTCCGAATAAGTAATGGTAAATGACAAATACCATAGTTTTTCTTTTTCATGATGCAAGCCCGACGTGCCCACGTCGGGATTGCATCATGAAAAGAAAAACTATGGTATTTGTCATTTACCATTACTTATTCGGACTATAGTGGATTTAATTATCCCAGAAGAGTTCCTTCTTCTATGCATGGTCTGTGTGTATCATAAAAAACTCAGGGAACCATTCTGAGTTCATTCCCATATATATATATACTGTATATATATATCAAAGCTATTGACTTCTCCTTAGGAAAACGGAGCTTACAGATGAACAGAAGGACCAACACAACGGCAAACATTTTCATTTATTTTTTTTTGTACTTCAGACGTTTCGACAAATCTTTTGTCATCATCAGTGAATTAAGTCTTAAAACATTAAAACAAAAATAAAAAGTGAAAATTACATCAATACAATATTAAAACCATTAAAATTAAAACCTTAAAACAAAATGAAAATTGCATCAATACAAAATTAAAATCATTAAAATTTCATCACTACAAAAATTAAAATTAAATTAAATTACCTCAATAGGTAAATACACAATGTTTACATCAACCTCCATACTTGGCAAAGCCTAAGAGAAAACTGTATGGTCAGAGGATTAGAAAGTATATGTCTATGAGAATCGGTTGGTTAGTTAAAAGAGCTGTAATTTGTAAGATGAACTATTATTGTTAATGGAGGGTTTGTTTCTATAGATGTACAAAGATTCTAAAATTCGGAGTTCTGTGAGGTTATCGGATCTAGTTAAAATTTCAAACTGAGTTTTGTGAAGGGGATGGTTGTTTTCATTACTATGGTTTCTAATTGCGGATTGTGGAGGGCTACTGAAGGGACGGTTGGTACGGACTGACAAGCCCAAATGTTGAGAAAGGCGCACCTCCAGTTGGAGTTGAGTGCTGCCAATATACGCAGCCTTACAGCTGTCGCACGTGTATTTGTAAACAACATTGGGGCATACAGTTTTGGGGAATTCATCTTTGAACTTTAAAAAATTTGATAATTTAAGTGGGTTGACGAAGGCGAATCTAAAATTTATTTGGGGATAACTAGACTTGAGCAGTTTGGACAATTCACCTCGAATACGCAGTGATAAATAACCATAAAAAGGTAATTTAATATATCTGGTTTCTTTTTGTTCTGTAGTTGTGGGGAGTTTAGTATTAAAAGTGTTATTTAAAAATTTCTTCAATTGGTTATCAAATAGATTAGAAAGGTAGTAATTGTTAATAAAGTACTGTCTTAAAAATTTAAATTCTTCGTTTAACGAAAAGTAATCCGAACAAATACGGTAACTTCTTGTTAATAATGTTACTATAGCACTAATCTTATATGTATAAAACATACAACTTAAATAATTGGTTCCCAAGCCAGTAAAAGTTTGTTTTCGAAATAGTGAAGTTTGGAACTTATTATGAGCCCGTTTAACTAAAACATCCAGGAAAGGTAAACTATTATTTGTTTCGTTTTCACATGTGTACTTAATATTACTATGTTGTTTATTAAGATAATTAAGAAAAAGTTTTACGTGTGAAGGATGGTTAAATATTAAGAAAGTGTCATCCACGTATCTTCTGTAATATATAGGTTTAAAACTATTAGGACAACTTTTCAACCAAATTTCTTCGTAATAAGCAAAGAAATGCATTTGCTAGTGTTGAGCGGCTCAACGAAGAATTTAAATTTTTAAGACAGTACTTTATTAACAATTACTAACCCTTCTAATCTATTTGATAACCAATTGAAGAAATTTTTAAATAACACTTTTAATACTAAACTCCCCATAACTACAGAACAAAAAGAAACCAGATATATTAAATTACCTTTTTATGGTTATTTATCACCGCGTATTCGAGGTGAAAAGTCCAAACTGCTCAAGTCTAGTTATCCCCAAATAAATTTTAGATTCGCCTTCGTCAACCCACTTAAATTATCAAATTTTTTAAAGTTCAAAGATGAATTCCCCAAAACTGTATGCCCCAATGTTGTTTACAAATACACGTGCGACAGCTGTAAGGCTGCGTATATTGGCAGCACTTAACTCCAACTGGAGGTGCGCCTTTCTCAACATTTGGGCTTGTCAGTCCGTACCAACCGTCCCCTCAGTAGCCCTCCACAATCCGCAATTAGAAACCATAGTAATGAAAACAACCATCCCCTTCACAAAACTCAGTTTGAAATTTTAACTAGATCCAATAACCTCACAGAACTCCGAATTTTAGAATCTTTGTACATCTATAGAAACAAACCCTCCATTAACAATAATAGTTCATCTTACAAATTACAGCACTTTTAACTAACCAACCGATTCTCATAGACATATACTTTCTAATCCTCTGACCATACAGTTTTCTCTTAGGCTTTGCCAAGTATGGAGGTTGATGTAAACATTGTGTATTTACCTATTGAGGTAATTTAATTTAATTTTAATTTTTGTAGTGATGAAATTTTAATGATTTTAATTTTGTATTGATGCAATTTTCATTTTGTTTTAAGGTTTTAATTTTAATGGTTTTAATATTGTATTGATGTAATTTTCACTTTTTATTTTTGTTTTAATGTTTTAAGACTTAATTCACTGATGATGACAAAAGATTTGTCGAAACGTCTGAAGTACAAAAAATAAATGAAAATGTTTGCCGTTGTGTTATTCCTTCTGTTCATATATATATATATATATATATATATATATATATATATATATATATATGAGATTAAATTTCTTTCGCTCTAGACAGTTATTTGATTTTCGTTTTATCTTTCGCACCCAAATATTTTTTAATGAAATTTGTTCAATATTCGAACAATTCTACGGATTTGTATACCCACATTTCATTACCAGTAACAATTAACAAATGTTCATTGAATCACACACACACACACACACACACACACACACACACATACATATATATATATATATATATATATATATATATATATATATATATATATATATATATATATATTTATTTATGCTGTATATATGTATGTATGAGATTAAATTTCTTTCGCTGTAGACAATTATTTGTTTTCGTTTTATCTTTCGTACCAAACTATTTTTTAATGAAATTTGTTTAATATTCCTACAATTCTACGGATTTGTATACCCATATTTCATTACTAGTAACAATTAACAAATGTTCATTGACTTACACACACACACACACACACACACACACACACACATATATATATATATATATATATATATATATATATATATATATATATATATATATTGTTCAAATTGCATTTACCCTTCGAGCTATCTATAAAATATACCTGAAAAATAAAATAATGCAAAAATTTATGAAATTCTCCCAAAATTTATGAGGGTAAATCACGAAAAGACAAACTACAGAAATAAATTTTCTATTTTATATTTAATAAAGAATTTTTTTATATAAAAATATTGATTGGGCGAAAGTTTACGTCTCTTGAAAATGTCAAATAAGTAAATGTTAAATTACTGTAATTAATGTAATTAGACAATGTCGAAAATATACAAAAATTAATTTTAACTATGAGCAATATATATATATATATATCGCCAAAATAAATTTTAAGTGGTAATGTAAAATAACACTTAAAATAACACTATAGCTACTATTTAGTTACAGGAGATGTTTTTTGGGTTTCAGTTTAGAGTAGGTTAGGTTAACCTAACCTAACCTAAAATAAAATAAAACAAAAAACTGGGTGTGCAAAATCCTGAGGTAGCATGAAGTATTAGCAATTTATTTCGATTTTTTTTTTAATTAAAATCCTAAGGCGAGTGAAATTGGAAAAAATAATCAATATATATAGTAAAAGAGCGCATTCTCTCTAATCTTTTTAATATCGCCCCTCCCTGCCTTAACGCAAGTTTAAGTGATTAAAAATTTGAAAAAATAAAAGACATCACATCATATAGGAGCTAATGTAATGTAACTTCAGTGACTACCGACGAAAATGTAAGGGGAATTTGACTTAGGAATACCCATATATATATATATATATATATATATATATATATATATATATATATATATATATATATATATGTGTGTGTGTATATATATACCCATTATATATATATATATATATATATATTATATATATATATGTATGAATTTCACACTTAAACACGTGAAATGAATGAATGATGCAAACCCACAAGGAAAAAGAAAAATTATTCTAAGGCCTTTTGTGTATTCCAAGGCCTTTCATCATTCCCTGACGAGGAGTACTTCTGAATACACGAAAGGCCTTGGAATAATTTTTATTTTCCTTGTGGGTTTGCATCATATATATATATTTTTTTTTTTTTCAGCGTGGAAATTCATTATACTGTAATGACCTCGAACACTGAATCTCGAAGAATGAACGTACAATCCGATTAACCTTTCCTTTCTTCCTCGTTTTAACTCACTTTAATTAGCAGGAAAACGGTGGAACGTCCTTCCAGAAACGATTTTACTTCAAAACGTAACGAAAGTCACGAGTGTTTGCGAGAATCGAAATGTCGGTCACTCGTCAGACGAATAATTTTTGTGGTATTTTACGTATTTAATCTTCTAAATTTACGACAAAATCTTGCGAATAATGTTTGAAACGTTTCTGGACTTTATTTACACCTTTTTGATATATAAAGAAAACGTTTCGAAATAAAGGGTGAACGTTTATGATGGCCAAATTGCTCGTCAAAGTTGAAACAGACACGCTGACTTCAGAAGATGACTTCAGAAGGTGACTTCTGAAGGTAGTCCTCAACATCAGATTCTCTAAATGCAAAATTGATTTTTGAATGAATTCAAAATATTGATTAAAGTTGCCCCTCAATTTAGGGAATTAAAAATAATTTTATTTAAATGCGATGTTTCTAAAAAAATTAATTCTTCAATGAGAGAATAAATAATGACGTCTTTCCTGCATAAAAAAACACAGAATTGAGAATGTTTACGTGAAAGAAACCCTTTGTCCAACTTAAGATATTTAGATGCAGTAGGACTTTTAACAAGAAATGTCTTCTTTTAAAAAATAATGAGACTTTACTAAGAAATTAAATTCTTTTTCTTTACTTCCTTTTATTCAGAAGCTAAAAATACTTAGAACAAAAGACGATTTTAAGGTCTTTAAAATGCAAATGTGTATTTCATTAAAAAAACCTATTTTAAAAGCACAATTTAAAAACCTAGTCTATCAGCCAATCACAGGATCGACTACGCTCGGTTTTTCATCCTTTGTTGGATGAAATGAGTGGACCTCTCGTCCGTCTGATGAGGCGTCGGCGTTCCGTTGTTAGTATTTATTTCCATCTAACAATCTAGCTTGCTGCTATGCAAACTTTTCCTTATTTTAACGAGGCCATGCCCTTACTAGACCCGTGCATGTAGTTAAGAACCTCAACGCTTTAGAAGAGTTTGTTAATAACCCGGCGGCACATTCGTGGGTGAGCCCGGGTATCTGTCTTCTAATTGCGCACCCGTTTCTTTACTTCTTCTCTCTTTCCGTTTCTTGATCGTATTAATGACGTTGTTTACTTTCTACAAATCATCAAATTCTCCACCTAAAATTTTACTGAAATATCCCAAATACATTTTCCGATACTTTTCCATTATCGTGATATTTTCGTTAGTTTTAATGAAATATCATGACTTAACTTAACCAATCGTTAAGGATGTACAGTTGACCTAACCGGGCATTCAATAATAAAGGGGTCAGATAACGGAAGAGTACCCATTTTCCAGAGAGTAATAATGTATATGCACAACCCACAAACCAATCCCGATCTTTTTTTTCAAAAGTGACATGATTCATCTTGGAGCAAAATCTTTTAAAGACGTTCCTTCAAAAAAAAAAGAAAAAAGAAACTTGAAAGGTGCTCCCTTTAATAAGGAAAAGGTGCATTTTATTTATGCGACAATTTTTGGCAGAAAGATCACGTCTTGGAATCGCTAATCCTGGTCGTCTTATATGTAAAAGGATGGCCAGTGAACCGCTAATGAATGGCTGCAACGAAATTGAACGTTGAAAAATTCACTTTTTTCTGACAATTTCTTTCACCGAAAGAATTCTTCAATGTATTTTTTTACTTTAGGCTAAACTTAGTTTTATTTTTAGCGATTACTGTATTTAGAATCTCTCTCTCTCTCTCTCTCTCTCTCTCTCTCTCTCTTAACTCAAGGGTGTCACATCATTATATTTGTGGTAACATTAAAAGTGTAAAATACCTCGAAAATTAATCGACCTTTCATCTTTTCGTTCCATTTTTGGAGATTTCTTCAAATTCAGTCTTTCTTTCAAACACTTCTTCATTAGCTCCATCGCTCGATTACAGTGAAGGTGTTTCCTCTCAATTCATTCCCCTCTCACACACACACACACACACACACATACACACACACACACACACACACACACACACACACACACACAAATTTTGGCAAGCATCCACGTCCATATAAGTTGAAGGGTCATCCTCTCCTCTTAACACATCATTCGTCTAATACAGACCGAAGTAAGTAAATCATATCGTTTAACACGACAAAAACAACCTCTCTAAAGATACCGAGTTTCAAAGAGAAAAATATTACTCCTAAAACATATTAAAAATATAACCTATATACACGATATATATATATATATATATATATATATATATATATATATATATATTGTAAAATATATTATATCGGTTAGCAATATCACACTGGAAAAAAAGCAAAAACATAAAAAGCACTTAAATCACAAAGAATGCAATTACAACGGTAAGTATCTCTCATAACGCTTTAGAAAAATTATTTCAAAATAGTAGTTCAGTTTAATGTATGGAAGAATGTCGGTAATAAATCTAAGGCTTATTTCTTTTGGTCAAAAACCAACTGGACATTTTTTATTCACGACTGAAGTCGCGAGAAAGTGAGGAGGAAGACGAGAGAAACGCAACTATTCTATCCCACGTCTGGAAGGCAACTGATTTGAAAATCATCTTTAAGGAGTTTCTGTTGATGTGCAGGAATAGCAAACGCCCCTTATCATTTATGTTTAAGGCATTCGAACGTGCTTTAATGATCCTCATATAAGGACACTGACGTAAGAAACATACATGGAATTTACAGATGAAGAAATTTTAAATAAAAATACATATATATATATATATATATATATATAGGCAGGGCTGGAAAACACCCACGTCCATTTGCCCGTAGAGAATGAGAATTTTGATCAGGCGAGTGAACACTTAGCTCTTCACTTTATTGTCGGAACAATACTGCAAAGATTTCTTTGCTTGCTAATAATAATAAACTTGGTTAGGTCGTGATATTTTCGTTAGTTAGCCTTCTAAGGTTAACTAGAGAAGGCTGGGAAACCTGATCTTCAGGTGATCCTAAAATTCTGTACAAGCGTGGTCTGACTAGATACACAAAATTACTTATTATTATGTTCCACAAATGACACAAACTGTAAAATAGCCGATTTATTTTTGTGTGTGCTGCCGACAAGAGGCGTGACACTTGGGAGAGGGGGCTTAGAACTCTCTCCGAATAAGCTCCACCTAGTGTTACGCGGACTGACGGCTTATTCAATATTCACTGAACAACTTTTTGACCAAATAAACTTTGCTCTAATCTTTTTGTACTGAACGAATTTGTATGATGTTTACATCAAATTAGTTATGACGATGTCTACTAAGTTTTGGTGTACGGTTCGTGTGGTGTAGTTTCTTCGGAAAAAAGGTATAGCTTTTGGATCACCTGAAGATCAGGGCACCATGTATTCTTGTTTTTTGTTTTACAGTAACAAATATAATAATAAATTAAATCGAATGCCCGGTTAGGTCAAATGTACGCCCTTGACGATTGGTTAGGTTGAGTCGTGATATTTTCGTTAGTTTTAACGAACATATCATTTGGTAATTGAGGCTGGGAGCCCTGATCTTCAGGTGATCCCGATTTTCCTAAATACATTTTATTGTAATTTAGCTGCTGTAGGTGAAAAAAGAAAGGAGTAAGAAAGGAGAGAGAGAGAGAGAGAGAGAGAGAGAGAGAGAGAGAGAGAGCGCCTGGTAAATCCCCAATTTATCTTTTCACCTAAAACTTAAGTATATTTTAACACTTCAAGATAATTTAAAT
>JAJOZX010000255.1:692500-712500 GCA_023014485.1 Bathynomus jamesi | reverse complement strand
GACCAACTCTATTGTGTTTACTATTCACAACTGAACATTGTCTCGAGAACATTAAATATTTCGTAACAATGACACCTAAACTATTTGTTAAAAGATTTTATAAATTCAATTCCTTATGTAATTTACGTAAAATAATCTGAACATATATTATATGTTTTGTTAGTTAAGGTTCAAATTAAATTGCTTTTAAAATTTACAGGAACAATGAATGAGAAATTCGTAATGAGTCCAATAAATGTAGTTTCAAAAGAAAAGTCGGTTTTTATTAACTTGACATCCAAAAAGCACGGAATTATTGGTACGATTTCTGAAGTGAATTCTATATTATTCTGAGGTAGTTAAGAAACAAAGGAACATGGTGGCGATATTTAAATAAAAAGAAGGTGTAATTAAAACTTCTCCTATTACAGGCAGGCTTAAAATAAGAAGGGCAGTCCATTCATCCATGTAGTCTCAAGATGGCAGAGAAGCGCATCGCTAAAGTGGGACGAAGGGAAAACTCCATTTGGACGCCTTCAGACTGTTTAAATTACTCATTATTAAAAGTGAATGCGAGGTCTTCAACGGAAAATGTAAGCAATTCTTTCATTTGGCAGCTACCAAAACTTTCGACTATATCAGTCTTCTGAAATAGGTTATCCAAACATATGTGAATAGTTTCTGCAACTGGCACACTTGTGAATAAATAACTTTACCATTAAATAACCAATAAATAACTTCATATCGAAGTTGGCCAAATTGTATGAGTTACTGATTAGTATGGTAATTCCTTTTACAAAAGAGAATGAATTCCGTAGCGTGTATGAATTGCATGTTATGGCAATAAAATTGGGACCAAGTATTTTGACAGATTGTAAAAAGTTTTTTTGCTGCTAAAATTGGTCTTAATGGGCAGTTTGGTTTATACAATCTAGGGAATCTCTCTCTCTTTCTCTCTCTTTCGTGATCACCCAAGAAACACTTTCATTCTCCATAAGGGACAAGTACAGGGGATAGATACAGGGGACCGTCCACTGAGATTCCTTGCCGGAATGAGATTTTCTCTATTCTCGTGGTGGCACAACACCGCGAAGTATGAATGACACAGTATATCACTTGCCGCATAAACACCTTTCACGGCGGGAGACCAAAGTTGAAACTCGGCGACATTAAAAGAGTTAGCAGACACATACACAGGACAGACATTAAATTACAGTAAACACGCTCACACATTTGCATGCCTTGTTAATATGTCTGAGAACAGAGTAGAAAAATATTTTTTAAAAACAATTTCATAACAAAAATAAATAAATAAATGCATGGCATGGGTTAGGTCAGGTTGAGCTGCATTTCTGCCGACACAATTTTTTTTTCTTTTGGTTGGCTAGATGCACGTGACGGGTGAGGGCAAGGTATGGAAAATCTGATATCCGTTCTTAATTTTTATTTCCATATGTTCGAGATTTTTGTGGCGATACCACAGGGGGACCTGACTGTCCCCTACAAAATGGTGTTCCACGATATTATTGTATACACATAGAAGGTCTCTCTAGCATCCTATTCAGTTTTAGATGTAAAATAAACTAGCCTTATCAGCCCGTAATCGTGAAAAGTATCTCTCGAATGCAAAATTGCATTTTCCTCGAGGTTGACTCTTGAACACTTCGCTATCTCACATATATTTCCGCCACTGATCTTAACAATAGAGAGTACCCCGATCAATCCTGCTACCCATGCCACGCGTATGATATCGAAATGTAGCTCATCTGCAATTTTAGATTTATTCAAACTCTTATTTAGGTATCTTATAATATCCTCCGTGTTGTTATAATGGGCAGGACCTAGTGTTATTCGGTTCAATGCTGAGCACATAGTCTTATCCTTTAGCACACTGGCACTCTCAACTTCATTACGTTCTCTAAGGACCTCCAAAATAAATTTTCTCATCACTACTTAAAAGACTGGCGTTCAGTTGAAATTCACAGAACCATACTTCGTATAACTCGCGTCCTAAATCGATAGGTCTATAAAGATCCGTTATGAAGTTAACTAGTTTTGCCGGGGAACGTATCCAATGAGGCTGAGAAGAACTCTCTCAGCAAAAATATCAATGTTTGTTGTTTTTATCAATACAGTCGTGGTATTTAACAAGACGCCAGATGCAACCAAATCTCTATGCGGTTAGAATTTAAAAATGATCGTACTATATAACGTAAATTTGCATTACATATTTAATGACAGTCATTACATTTAATTGGATATGTTCTCTTGATCAACAAAACAAGCCCGCTGGGACCAAAAACTGTTACATTTATGCGCAGGCATTGTCACAACTGCCGAACTATATACGTAATAAAACGGTTCTCACTTTGTTCTTGCCATCGCCCCGAAAATGAGAATACCTTCGGAATGCCTAGTGGCTTTTAATGTTTAGCTCTTAGCGTTTTAATTTCTAGTGCATCTACTGTAGGTACTTAAAGTGTTTAAGATTTTAGTTTTCAATATATATATTTTCAACATAATTTTCTATATATATATAAATTATTTCACGAAAGTAACACGTGAATAATATTATATAAAGGGTGATCCAGATAAATGGGACCCATAAAAAAAAGCCAAATATTCTTAATATTTAATTCCTTTCATAAAAACTATATATCATTCGAAAGAGTAGAGTTACAAGTTTATTATGAAATATTTATTTTTTAAAAATGACTCCTTTCAAATGTGCTCCATTAGTTGTCAAGCATTCCAGTGTTCTCGCTTGTAAGTTCTGCATCACTTTTGCAAGAGTGTGCGGTGGTATGGCCTGTATCTCATTTGTGATGGCGGCCTTCAATTCTTGCAAGGTCGTTGGGTTATTTCTGTAGACCCTACTCTTTAAATATCCCCAGAGATAATAATCTAACGGAGAAAAATCCGGAGACATTGCGGGCCATTCAACGTCTCCAAATCTTGAGATTAACTCGCCTGGAAACGTTTGACGCAAAACTGCCATGCTTTTATTTTGTTTTGTATCTTATCTTGTCTTGTATTGTCAAAACCTATACAATCCTGTACAAACTTGTAACTATCCTCTTTCGAATGATGCGTATAATTTTATAAAAGGACGTATTCTTTAAGAGTTACAGGGGTTTCTTTTGGGTCCCATTTCTCTGGATCACCCTTTATGATGAAAATAACCACGAAGGAAAAAGGAAACACAGAATGGTGCTCAAGCGCTTTCGTCTAATGACGAGTGAGTGAGTGTTCCTGAGGATGTCATTAGACGAAAGCGCTTGAGCACCATTCTGTGTTTCCTTTTTCCTTCGTTTTTATTTTCCTCATATATATATATATATACAGAGAGAGAGAGAGAGAAAAGGGGGTTGACAGAAGTAAAGAGACACCTTCATTTTTTCCATAGTTTTCACTTGATAAGAGGCCAATAAATAATAACAGATTTATTATTATTAAATTAATATATTTAGAATGATGTTGTTTTCCCTTTGCATTATGCAAAGCTGACACGTTCTACCATTCCACTAATGAATTTTGCCACTTGTTCTTTTGGACAATCATCGTCGTGTCCATTTACTTTTGTCAACCCTCTTTGTATGTACTGCATATTCTTGTACAATTTCCTTTTTAAAGGTTTAAATCAAACAAATTCTCATAATTTAACATAACTTTACATAGAATAATTTTTAGAAGAGTTTAACCCGTCTCTAAGCAAAGGAAAATATGAAGTTATGAATGATGAAAATATTTTATTTTCATATTAATTATTTTGCCAAAAAAATGTAATAAAATAGTAAACAATAAAGGAACGAACGACCAATAAAGATAAGAGTAGAAAGATGATAGCTGTGAAAAAGAGATTGAGAAAGGAAGTGTATAAAAGTTGTTGCATTAATTAAAGAGACACCGGAATTTCATTTTATTTACGAAACATTTTTCGTTTTTTCATAAAGTCTGGTTTTGGTCGCGTCAGTGCAGTCGTCATTTGATATTAAGAGCGTCATTATCTTGAACGTTATGGCTGAGAGGCTGGTTCTATTATCTCCTTTCCGCCCTTTGACAAGCCGGTTCTCTCTATATTTGTCCACTCTTTGGCGCAAACACAGGTAGAACGGCTGTACGATATTTTCGTCATGTTCTTGAGAACATCTTGAAGAATCGCGTCTACGTTTCGACACTTAACTTGCTTACAACTCGCTTATAACAAATTAATTTAAGCTTCGCTTTCTCTCTGTAGTTGATAAATTGGTACAAGATATTCAAAATGGCGTTTGAGCTCTCTTAATTCTATATGAAGCGTGCGTGCTACATAAAACCATGCGCGTTAATTTTATCTTGCATCCTGTCCCCACTTTGAAAGTTTCATTTACCCCCACTAAATTTTTGTTTTTCTTTGAATGATATGGTAAAATGAACTGGTTTTACTCATTTCAAAGTTTTACAAATTCCTTTCATTTTCCTGTGTTTATTGTGTTGAAGAATTTCTAAGCATCTTAAAAATGAAATTAATTTTTTCGCTTGCTGCCTTCACTACGGAGAGTTTGCAAGCGCCATTTCTTTAATTTCTCTGTTTACGGAAATCTTTGTTTGGATATTTGAAATAATTCATTTCTTGCTTCACGTCCTTAAATTAGTCATTTGTAGTTAATTCATCATAAAAAATTCTCTAGAAAAACAGTGCGTCTGTTATTATTTACTGTGTTTGGAATCATGATAATTAGTATGACTCGTCTGAAGCGAGCTGGCCGATAACTGGCGTTAAAATAAAAGAATTGTATGTAACTGCAATTTCAAAAGTACTTTCAGAGGATTCATTGTGATTTTCATTAGTAAAGTTTTCATTAGTAAATCATTGAGGCTTTTACTTGACGAAGTTTTAAATTATTTAGAATGCAGTTCATTTAACATTATTTCAGTTCCAGATACCTTGAATGTCTACCACGTTTCCCGGCGATGTTTCGGTCTTATTGTCTTCATTCTCTTCGCATATTCTTATATACCATCCTCGTAATTTCCTTTGACAAATCCTCCTTTCTTATCTTTTCCAAATGATGTCGATCCTTCTTCTCAAAACATTCTCTTCTTCCTCGTCTTGAATTACTTTATGTAATCCTACTAAAACTTAATCCGAGCTATCTATTAGATCCTTCGGTGACATTGTCGTTGTTATTATCGTCATCACTCTCGTGATCTTTGTCGTAAACCTTTACGAAGTTCTGTTACAAGTAGCTATTTCATCCGCAATTCTAATTTTTACCTATTTTATGAAAGCTTAAACAATAAGCATTACATAGCTATTATGCAAATTATTTTTAAAATCGAAGACGATGCATATTTTACCATTCATAATTCATAGTTAATTCAAAGACAAAGTAAAATTTCAAAGTGATAATTTAAAGTGAAAATCAAAATTCACAGTAACTGAAAGGTCAAATTTAGATTGAAAGTCATAGTCCTTAAAATTCCAAGATGAAAGGTCAAACAAACAAAACTCGTTCATTTTTTTTAGTACAAAAAGATGATGTTACGGTGTGGAGGTATATATATATATATATATATATATATATATATAATATATATATGACAAATTCATAAGAGAATAAATTAAACATAGCAAATTAAGAATATTAAAATTATAAGAGAAGAAATGTATAAATAAATTCATAAGGGAATAAAATATGAACATCAATTAATCCACGTAAACATAGTAAAGAAGAGTCACAGAATTGTAACGAATTTGTTAGGAAACAAAGTAAATATAAAGTATCTTTGAAGAGTTTGCAAATTTAGTATAAAATTTAATGTAGGTATATTATGCAAGCTTAGGTTTTAAAATAAAATATAAATTTTGAGAAAACATTACACATCTGTACGATAAAATATATCTTGTGTATTCGATCTCAAATACAATACATACATATAAATATATATTCACATAAACCGGGCTTGTCCAGCATATGGCCCGCGGGCCAGAGTCCTCCCCGCCAAATATTTGCCTGGCGGATACTGAAAATTCATTATCTAATGTCATATTTTATTTCAATAAAATTTAATTTTGAAATAAAATTTTATCTAAAATTTACACACTGGCCCTGGGTGTGGGTCATTAATTGAAATGTGGCCTTCATGGAAAAAGGTTGGACATCCCTGACATGTACATACAGATATACATTCTTTAAAATTACACTGTATCACTGAACTGGTTACATGATAAACGAATTTTATGTAGCATTCAAAATATTGGAGACAGCCCCAGTCTTATCAAAAGCGTTTGGTAGAGTCTGGCATAAATCCTAAATTCCCAAACTGCCCTCCTTCGGTTTCTATCTTTATATTTGTGCCTTCATCTCTAATTTTCTTTCTGGCCGATCTACAGCTGCGGTTGTAGATGACCATTGTTCTTTTCCTAAAGCTATTAATAGCGGTGTTCCTCAGGGTCCTGTCCACTCCAATGCCAATGATCCCACTTTTTACTTCTCCACCCACTTCTCAAAACGTCCCTCTCAAGAGTCACTCCATGATTCGCGTAAGACGGCCATGGCGCACCTGGCTTCTGATCTTTCTGCCATCTCTGATTGGGGCAGAGAAAGACTTGTGGCTTTCAATACCTTAAAAACTTTATTCCTTCATCTGTCTACTCGTCACAATCTTCTACACGACTATCCCCTTAACTTCAGCAATACACAACTCAATCCTTCTTCTTCTCTTAACATTCTTGGCGTTTCCTTTTCTCGTGATCTTTCCTGGAAACATCACATATACTCCCTTTTTAAAACAGCTTCCGAAAGGTTAGGTTTGGTATACCTGCCCCGCAGTTTCTTCACCCAACTCAATTGTTGTCTCTGTGCAGGGGTCTTGTCCGCCCCTGTATGGAGTGCGCTTCTCATGTGTTGAGTGGCTCGTCCCACACAGCTCTACTTGACCGAGTGGAATCAAAGGCTTCTTGTCGCATCAGTTCCCCCCCCCCTCTTACTGATTGTCTTCAATCCCTCTCTCTTCGCCGCAATGTTACCTCACTCTCTCTTTACTATCGCCATGACAACGGACACTGCTTTCCAGAACTCTCTAACTGCATACCGCCTCCTTTAAGGAGAGCACGTAGTACCATATTTTCCAAACTTTCTCATTCTTTTTCTGCCCAACTCTCTAACGCAAGGGATAATCATATTTTCATTCTTTCATCTAATCAACAGGTCATCTCTGGAACAATCTTCCTCAATCCATCTTTTCCCCTGACTATGACCCCAACCTTTCAAACGCAGTGTCCAGGCATCTCAAAAACCTTGGACCTTTAATTTGGCTCTCTTTTTCCTCTATGCTGAGGTGGAGCGGGGGGGGGGGAGGTGTTTTTGGATGCATTCATCCTTGGCCCCCTCCTTCCTGAAAAAAAAAGAAAAGCAGCATCATAGCTCATCTTTCTCAGTAAAGCGACAGTTTTGACAGCTATAAAGTTGATTCATTTTTAATATAAGCATGACTAAGGTTCTACTGTATTTATAGACAATCAACTACCATAAACCACCACCAGACCGAGCTGTCAAACAAATAAATGAACACCAATTAAACTAACCATCTAAAGTGGGGCCTACGGTGCTGGGGCATTCTGTCTCAGTAATTGGGATGCCTGCGGCCCCCACAATTACTGGGGAGTCAATTATTCAATCAATAAAACTATAGAAAGGAACGCAGCCATGAAAATCTTAGGCTTCACAAATCTTGATAAAATGGGTTCGGATGTGAAGCTTAAGATTTTTCTTGCTGCGTTTTTTTTTTTTTTTTAGCTAAAGTGGGCCCTATGGGCCCTTTTAGTTAAACCTGCGGTTCTTGGGCCTTCAGCCCCAGAAATTGGTGCCCTGCGGACCCCCAATTACTGGGAGTCAATTGTTAAGCTTCACAAAAGTCCCTCGTGAACTTAAAGTAAATATTAAGCTTTCACTGCCTTAATAATTTCTCATCAAAATCTTCGCTATCCGATTTCAGCTTTTGAACTAATTTTTTTTACAGACGCTGCCTCAATTATATTATATATGGATAAGGATTATATGTAGGCTATATATCAGGGGTGCTCAAACTCTTTCGCAGGCGGGCACATTTTCCAAATGCTGGAGCACAGGCGGGCACACACAAAAAATATTATGATAAAAAGTACATAAAACATATAAAACAAATTATTATCTGGTTTTAATTGCAATATTCTTTCTATTAACCGGTCTCTAAAACATTATCTGGGGACTACTCGCAGGCACACCGAAATGGCTTTACAGGTACAAATGTGCCCGCGTGCACAG
Source organism: Bathynomus jamesi (assembly GCA_023014485.1). Classification (NCBI taxonomy): domain Eukaryota; kingdom Metazoa; phylum Arthropoda; class Malacostraca; order Isopoda; family Cirolanidae; genus Bathynomus; species Bathynomus jamesi. Next base: position 704,233 of record JAJOZX010000255.1, on the reverse strand, counting down.
GCAGGTTTGAACACCCCTGCTCTCTCTCTCTCTCTCTCTCTCTCTCTCTCTCTCTCTCTCTCTCTATATATTATATATATTATATATATATATATAAAATGAAAAGGTTTATTGGCAGACTATAGTCCATATGACAAATATTATTTATATATATATATTGATTTCAAATAATAGTTAATAACGAATTAATTGGAATCCTTTTCTCAATAAGAATTCTATGATGAGCATTGAACCTTTGAAGGGATTTAGAGTTTTTCACTGAAAACCACAAATTACAGAGCAAGTCCCTCTTCGTGAGAGTAATTATAGAATGGCAATAAATTATTCTGGGTTCTGCAAACGAAACGATGAATAAGAGTTGGAAATTTACTTTATATTCTTGTTTTTTTATTTCTTTCTTACGAAGCGAGTGGTTAGTGTGTATATATATATATGTATATATATATATATATATATATATATATATTAGTGAAATACTGTGAAAAATTTATAAAAAACAATTAAATTGGAATAAAAATGGGAAGAGAAATAAACCAAAATAGAAACTAATGGAATTGTAAAGCAATTAATTACAAGTGATTAAATTACTGGCAATAAATTACTTTTTTAGTAATTTATTACTAATTTTAATCACTTCAAAATATAGTAAATATATTGGTAAATAAATTACTATTTTAAGATAATTTTAATTTAAAATCAAATTAATTATTTTTAATAATCATATTATGCCAATGAAGGTGGCAATATGAGATGAATGGCTTTCGGAATATTTGGCAACACTTTTTCAGCTGAACGATTCATTTATATTTTTAATTGCTCATTACCAGCAACTGTTCAGTAAAAATGAATAGGAGTTAATTGCTAAAACGCAAATGTTGAAGTGAATAAGAAAGAAATCTTTTTTGACCACCGACTAGTACTTCGCGGACGTCTCTTCTCAAGGCGATAACTTTATTCAAAGAAAACTACACTACACACACTTCACACCAAAAGATAGGATAGTAGACGTCGTCGCTCACTACAAAAATATTTAAAGGAAAGTTTGTGGCTAAAAAGTTGTTCAGAGGAGTAAAGGCTGCCGCACGCCACGTACGACAGCCACGCTACGCGGTCCTCACACCAAAGGACACGTGGCCGGGCAACGCCGCCAGTATCCATCCAACCTAATTTGGTAGCAATTTCCTTCCGACAATTATCTTTTCCGTATATGTCCCTGTACTCTTCTTTCGTCATGTCATAAAGGCATGGGTGCCGTCTGACTTCTTCAATTAATTCTTCCATTGCAAAACTGATGCGAAACGGGGCGGATGGGGAATGAATGAATGAGCGCGACTGATTGAACCATTTCCGCCAGTGGGGATGGGATAAGCTCCACTTACTACGAAGACGAAATGAGCATGCGCAGCCAAAGACACGTCTCTGAATATCGGCTCAGGGAGCGAATGCGAGCCACGTGGCGCGGGTGGCTGACGTACGGTGTAGCTAGCGTGGCCTTCGGTGTGCGTTGCTTCGTTGAAACTCATTAAAGCGATGCTGAGCCACGTGGCGGGTTTACGTGGCGTGGCTAGCGTGGCTTTCGGTGTGCGTTGCTTCGTTGAAAACACTGGTCTACAAATTTTGAAAAAGTTTGTGCTTCGGAGATAAAATGTGTTTCCTATTATGGATTTTGGGGTGCTGAAAACGAATATGACCATAAAAACAGTCGATTGGCTACAGTTTCCAAGAAAATTTAATTTACACATTTTGCGTATATGTATACCATTATTAGTAACATACCTCTATAATGCAGTCACTTATATTGATTCAACCCGTCGCTTCTTTGCTTGTCTCTTGTATTCAACTTCTGGAGCATCTCTTGTTATTGTCCAGCAGTAGTCTGCTAACAATGATGGACTCCATTTCCCCTGGTAGCATTTCTCCATCGCTGAGATATCCTGGTGGAAAAGTTCACCATGTTCATCGCTGACTGCTCCGCAAGTGGCTGGAAAAAATTCCAGGTGCGAATGGAGGAAATGTATCTTTAAAGATATATTGCAGCCCATTTTTTGATAGGACAACAACAGGTTTTCCACCAGCTCTCTGTAATTGTCAGTTTTGGTATTTCCGGGAAAATTGGTTGCTACTAACTGGAAAGCATTCCACGCTGTCTTTTCCTCACCACCTAGGATACGGTCGAACTCCTCATCTCTAAGAAGCTCGCGGATCTGTGGACCAACAAATACACCCTCCTTGATTTTTGCTTCACTGAGCTTTGGGAATTTACCACCGAGGTACTTAAAAGCTGCCCCCGTTTTATCCATAGCCTTAACAAAATTTTTCATCACGCCCAGTTTGATGTGTAAGGGTGGTAACAAAATCTTGCTCGATTCTACAAGTGGAGGATACTGAACATTTTTTGTTCCAGGTTCCAATGAGTGTCGGAGTGGCCAATTCTTCTTGATGTAATGAGAAGTCCTAGCCCGACTATCCCATTCACACAGAAAACAACAATACTTAGTGTAGCCCGGCTGCAGTCCAAGCACGATAGCAACAACTTTCAAGTCACGACAAACCTGCCACTGATGTTTGTCATAGTTTATGCAGTTCAAAAGTTGCTTCATGTTGTCATATGTTTCCTTCATGTGGACTGCATGACCAACTGGAATTGATGGCAATACGTTGCCAACATGCAACAAAACAGCTTTTAGACTCAACTTCGATGAATCAATGAACAGCCAAGCGAAATCAGGATTGTCCACAACAGTTGGTCATTTGGATCTCCTCATCACAGTTAGGTCAGTCTTATTTAATTTAATCAGTGATATATTTATTTTTTTATATTATTATTTTTTATTTTATTATTATTTACATATATTTTTATTATTTATTTTTTTAATCTATCCCCACCTCAGACGGGGCATATTATTGGCCCAATATTGGGTGTCTTGTATTCCTTCTCGTTCTGTGCTCGAGTAATTCTACGGTTATAAATTGTTGCCCTTCCACCATACTACTAATGCTGCAATCGTTTAGTATTACTGATCGCAGCAGCACGGGGGACAATATTTCACATCCGCAGACTTATTTAGATGTTTAATGGGAATAATACATTATAATTCAACCAGATGTTATCCAGACAGAGAAATCCTTAAGCCTAGATAGCCTTACTACTCATTTCCGTCAAGAACATTATTGAGATATACAGGGTGGGCCGAAAGTCTGGATCCATAGGAAAATATTTATTTTAATACATAAATTACAACAAATGGTAAATACTTAAAATGAATATCAACTTTAACTCGTAAATGCGTATCCGTGATACTGTACAGTGGTTCGTACTCCAGTATAAACAACAAATTATAGCAAATGCTCAAATTGGCGGCCTCTGACATCGAGACACTTAGGGATGGAATTTATGATTTTTAATAATTCTTCGAATTGACGTTCTCGAGATGCGTGTTTCATTTGATAATCTTCTTGTTGACTTTACTGGACTATTCGTTAAAGTTTCACATACCATTGCAGAGGTATTTTCATCAGTTGCAGTTTTTGGACGACCAGAACGCCGTCGATCATGTACACTTCCTGTTTCTTTGAAACGTTTAAACAACTTGCCAAGAGTCGCATGTGTTACTGGATGCTTATCAGGATGATTTCTATTGAATTCGGTAGCAACTTCTCTGTGTGTAGCGCCCTGTCTTGCGTACATGAGCACAAGTTCTACCCGGTCTTCTGTTGTTAGATTCGAAGCCATTTCTGGGCTGAAATAAAAAAGTATTTGAGTATTTATACTGGAGTACGAACTACTGTACAGTATCACGGATACGCATTTACGAGTTAAAGTTGATATTCATTTTAAGTATTTACCATTTGTTGTAATTTATGTATTAAAATAAATTTTCCTATGGATCCAGACTTTCGGCCCACCCTGTATATATATTGTATGAGTCACATACATCAGTCCGAGTTACGTCCATCAGTCCATAAATTGAGTTACGTACGTCAGTCCAGTCGAATTCGACCATATAAAGAGATAATACTGATAATGCCGGCCATAATTCATCTCATGGCAGCCTCGCAGAGTTAGAGCCTCGCCTGAGTTAGCCTTAGCCTCGCAGAGTTAGAGAAAATGTCGGCAAAACTGTATCATGTTACGAAGATATTATAATTTACGTTACTGTGATTGGCCAATCCTTCTTGATGGAATGAAAAGTCCTAACCCGACTATCCCATTCACACAGAAAACAGCAATAGGTAGTGTAGCCCGACTGTAGTCGAAGATCTATCTACAACTTTGAATTCACCACAAACCTGCCACTGATGTTTGTCATAGTTTATGCAGTTCATAAAGTTGCTGTTTCATGTTGTCATATGTTTCCTTCATGTGGACTGCATGACCAACTGGAATTGATGGCAATATGTTGCCAACATGCAACAAAACAGCTTTTAGACTTAACTTCGATGAATCAATGAACAGCTAAGCGAAATCAGGATTGTCTCTTTTTGGTCAATTGGGTCTCCTCATCATTATGGTCCATATTATTTTTCATTTATATTTAATATTTATTTATTATCATTATTTTTATTATGATTATTTTATTCTATATCGTTACTCATCGTAGATGTGTATATTATTTTGTATCATGTAGAACTTTATTGATCGTTTAATTTCACGTAATGTGTATGTACCCCCGTATCCCCGTACCCCCATACCCCCTTAGAAATCTCATCTCTACGGTCCTTATGAAGGTCTCCACGCAAATTGGTAAAATCGTGCTGCGACAGGCATAGTGTTACCCTGTCGCTCGCACAGCATGCAGCACGATCTACCCCCGTACGAGGCTCAAGTTCTTTCCGGTATCTCGAGTAAGTCTAAATTTAGCATCCTTACTACTCTTACGTCATTTTTATTCTCAACCGGATGACGTGTGGAATCTATTTATATCACCGGTGATCATTTCCGTCAAGAACATCATTATTTAAAGTGTATTATATGTGTTCGTACATCAGTCCATAAAGTGAGTTACGTACGTCAGTCTAGTCAAATTCGACCGAATAAATAATTTGATCGATGTGATATTGCCCGGCAAAACTGTATCATGTTACGATGATATATTTAATCTAAAGTTAGAGAAAATGCCGGCAAAACTGTATCATGTTACGAAGATATTTTTAATCTGATTGGCCAATCCATCATAAACAGTATTTAGTTACACGTGTGTTCAATTCATAGTCCAATTATCAAATTCATATAGAAAATGTACTATACTTTGTGTATCCCGACTGCAGTCGAAGATCTGTCTACAACTTGTCAGGGACCACAAACCTGCCACTGATGTTTGTCATAGTTTATGTAGTTCTTAAGTTGCAAATTCATCTTGTCATATGTTTCCTTCATGTGGACTGCATGACCAACTGGAATTGATGGCAATACGTTACCAACATGCAACAAAACAGCTTTTAGACTCAACTTCGATGAATCAATGAACAGCTAAAACGAATCAGTCCTCTATATCGCTATGTTTTATTAAAAAAAAATTTATTTTTCTTTTTATTATATACCCAATATGTATATTGCATATTAATTATTCTCTATCTTAAAATTATTCTCTCTTTTTCCCGTACTCTACTATATTCGTCTGAGAGTTTTTATGCCCATATAAGGAGTTGTCGATTGCTCCAGCTTAGTATTACCTGGAGCAATACCTAGCATCGACTTTTAATGACGTCACAACTTTTAATGAGTCATCTATGACGTCACATCCTGTTTCAACTAATCAACGACATCACATCCGCTCGAGTCTTTTTAGCCCCGCCCACTTTTGCCCGCGTCATCTTAGCCCCGCCCACTTCCGTTCGAGATAAAACCGTATAGCGCAGCGGCTGACGTCACATCCTGTCACGTGATATATAGATAACTCGTACATACGAACGAAATTTCGTCTCTAAAATAATGTCATGTTACGAAGAAAATATATTTAATTTGATTGGCCAATCCATCGTGAAAAGTCCTACAGTAGCCGGACTATCCCATTCACACAGAAAACAGCAATACTTCAGTGGTGTAGTCGAATTCGACCTCAAAATAGATAATATTATTATACATTAGCATAATAAATAAGAGGAACGTTGCCAGACGTGAACTTAATCCATCCTTATCATTAATCTCGGCAGCCTCGCAGAGTTAGAGCCTCGCCAGAGTTAGGTAATCCGGCAAAACTGTATCAAGTTATTGTTTTTCAATTTTCTGCCCGACTATCCCATTCTCATAGAATAAAGTCCTATACTTTGTGTATCCCGGCTGCATTCCAAGATAATAACAACTTTGAATTCACCACAAACCTGCCACTGATGTTTGTCATAGTTTATGCAGTTCTTAAGTTGCAAACTCATCTTGTCATATGTTTCCTTCATGTGGACTGCATGACCAACTGGAATTGATGGCAATACGTTGCCAACATGCAACAAAACAGCTTTTAGACTCAACTTCGATGAATCAATGAACAGTCTCCACTCATCAGGATTGTGAATAATGTTGAGAGCTGCCATCAGACCATCGATGTCGTTGCAAGCTACAAGGTCACCTTCCATGATGAAGAATAGGACAAAATCTTTTTGACGGTCACGAAACTTACACACTCTAACATTTTCAGCGAGGAGATTATACTGCTGCCATCTGGGGTCCAACAGCTCTGCCTTACTCTTTGGCAGTTCTAAATCTCTGATAAGGTCGTTTAATTCATTCTGAGTTATCATGTGTGGTTTAGAAGATGTTAAGTTATAAACAAATTCAGGGTTTTGTGAAGTTGAAGGCTCACAAGTTTCGCAGGTTCCTTCATTCTCCTCGTCCTCTGACTCCAGGGAGAATGAGTGTGGGGGCTCAGGAACGGGTAGTCCTTCGCCGTGAGGTACCGGGCGTATAGCAGAGGGTATATTCGGATATTGTAAAATCCACTTTTTCTTCTTGCAAATACCTTTCTTGATTGGAGGCACCATGCAGAAGTAACAATTGCTGACATGATCTGTTGGTTCCCTCCACACCATTGGCACTGCAAAAGGCATAGATTTCCTTTTCTGATTCAACCACTGGCGAAGGTTTGTTGCACAAGTATTGCAGCATATGTGTGGGGCCCAGCTCTTGTCCTGATCTCCAATCTTACAGCCAAAATGAAGGTGATGGGCTTTCCTAATCACGGCGGTTATAGCACGCTTTTGTGATGCAAAAGTCAATTCTCCACAAACATAACAGAAGTTATCTACACTGTTCACGCAATTACGAGGCATCTTTGTTCAAATTAGGCTGAAAAAAATTCAGTTTCAAAAGCAAACACTAAAAAGAGTTTGACAAGGGTGCACTGTATCACTTCCGCGAATGAACTGATGCTGTGGCGTAATATGTAGACGCCTGTGACACATCGACTCCTTGACTCTACTGCGTATGCGCGTAGTTATATTTTTTTTTATTCTAATAAATTAATGTAATTACATTGCATTTTAATAATTTTAAATTAGATAAGGGCAAGTTAGGTTAGTATTCCATTTATATTAATATCAAAAACATTATGGGAAGCAATATGTTAAAATGATCCAATCTATTTTTTAATAAATAATTTACAAATACATAATGAAATAGATAAATTTAAAATTACATTTTATTGTGTGTGTGTGTGTATATATGTATATATTTACATTAATTTATTAAAATAAAAAAAATATAACTACGCGCATGCGCAGTAGAGTCAATGCGTCGATGTGTCACGGGCGTCTACATATTACGCGACAAATGCAGTCCAGTTAGTAGGGTGCAGGGTTGCCTGATATCTTTATAACGTGGGCACCGGGTTACTCGCAAAGAGGACCCAAAATATAGCTTCCCTCACCAGTTATCTGCAAAGCAGATAGGATCCAGCTTTGGGACAGGATCTAGGGTTTACAGCTAACACCTAGCCTACTACATTCAGAACCTCAATATACGCAAGAAACTCGTTGCATTCACGTCGGAGTGAATACATCAAAGAAAAAGGGGTAACTATTGTATTTTTAGCCAAAATATTTTGGGGCCTCTTTGCGAGTAACCCGGTGCCCACGTTGCGCTTTCCATCATGAAAAAGAAAAAAAATAGTATTTGTCATTTATCATTACTTATTCGAACTATAGTGGATGTAATTTCCCAGAAGAGTTCCTTGTTCCATGCACTGTCTGTGTTTAACATATATATATATATATATATATATATATGAAAGTTATTTCACGAAAGTAACACGTGAAAAATATTTATGATGAATAAAACCACGAAGGAAAGGAAACACAAAATGGTGCTCAAGCGCTTTCGTCTAATGACATCCTCAGGAACACTGAAATACATAAAGGGTTACGGCCTATATATAGGTTACAGAAAGAAAAAAATAAATAATAAATAAATAACATACATACATACATACATATATATATATATATATATATATATATATATATATATATTATATATACACATACATATCTACACACATATATATATATATATATGCAATAAACGGAGAAGCAAAAATAAAAATTAAAGGATTAACAGAGAGGCATACAGATTTGTAAGGAAAAATATCGATTTTTAGCGCAAGATCAAATGAATTATAAAAATACAAATTTATACTGGAAATCTGCCCGTGTTTTAACACTTTGCCTTTTATAGTCAAGTTTCGATATATATAAAAATAAAATTAAAATTAAAAGTTAATAAAGTAGCATACAAGTTTACCAAAGATTTAGTGTCCTACCCTTCTTATCTAAATCTGTTTTGAAGGAATTCAAAACAACAGGATCGAGTTGAAAAAGACCTTGGCTTATGTTGAAGTTATTTGAAAGTTGGATAATGGCAGACTCAAGAATATTTCTATTAACAATGTTGCTAGAGTGGAATAAAACTGAAGCATTATTCCAATCAATACAGTGGGATAACTCTGACAAATGGACAAAAAGAGCACTGGACAACTGTTCTGTTCTAACGGAATATTGATGCTGTTTTATACGTGTGTGCAAATCCTTTCCCGTCTGACCTATGTAAAAGGAATCACATTGTTTACACCCAATTTTATAGATAATGCCTGAATTATTGGTAGGGCTATTTTTTACTATGATATTTTTCACAATATTGTTATATGAAAATACTACATTAATATCCAAAAGTTTAAGTACATTAGCAATGCCTAAAAAGCCCGGGAAAAATGGAAGTACTAAAATATTTTTTGACAAAGTACGAGTGTTATTATTGACACGATAGAAAGTTCGTTTTGCCTTGTTGAGACAAGATTCCATAAACGCAGATGGATAACACAGATCACTTCCAATACCGTTGATTTTTTCCAATTCGGCATCGATGTATTCCGGACTGGCGATCCTAAGGGCGCGGAGAAACATTGATGAAAAAATGGCCTTCTTAGTGGGGGTGTCATGTCCCGAGTAAAAGTGTACGTAGGACAAATTGTTTGTTGTTTTCCGATAGATACTAAACTTAAAACCTGGGCTTTCCCTATGTACACGCACATCCAAAATGGGATTGAATTGTCTTGTTCCACTTCTAAAGTAAATTAATGGAGGGGACTTGATCATTTAACTGAAGGAGGAAGTTTATCCAGGTCACGATTCATGGGCCAGATACACAAAATATCGTCGACGTACCGCAACCAAGGGATGCCAACCCCCAGGATTCTCGGAATGTAAGTAATTTCGAAAAACTCCATATAAATATTGGAGAGGAGGGGCGATAAGGGGTTGCCCATGGCCATCCCAAACCCTTGTTGATAATACTCGTTATTGAAAGTGAATTTACAGTCTTTGATGCTTCAGTTTTATTCCACTCTAGCAACATTGTTAATAGAAATATTCTTGAGTCTGCCATTATCCAACTTTCAAATAACTTCAACATAAGCAAAGGTCTTTTTCAACTCGATCCTGTTGTTTTGAATTCCTTCAAAACAGATTTAGATAAGAAGGGTAGGACACTAAATCTTTGGTAAACTTGTATGCTACTTTATTAACTTTTAATTTTCATTTTATTTTTATATATATCGAAACTTGACTATAAAAGGCAAAGTGTTAAAACCCGGGCAGATTTCCAGTATAAATTTGTATTTTTATAATTCATTTGATCTTGTGCTAAAAATCGATATTTTTCCTTACAAATCTGTATGCCTCTCTGTTAATCCTTTAATTTTTAATTTTTATTTTACTTCTCCGTTTATTGCACACATATATATATATATATATGTGTGTGTAGATATGTATATATATATATATATATATATATATATATATATATATATATATGTATGTATGTATGTATGTATGTATGTTATTTATTTTTTTCTTTTTTCTTTTTTTCTTTCTGTAACCTCTATATAGGCCGTAACCGTTTATGTACTTCAGTGTTCCTGAGGATGTCATTAGACGAAAGCGCTTGGGCACCATTTTGTGTTTCCTTTCCTTCGTGGTTTTATTCATCATATATATATATATATATATATATATATATATATATTAGGTGGCCCTTATTTTGTCAGTTTTTTTTTTTTTTTCACCCCTTCATTAGATGCTTCCTATTGAGAAAGTTTTTCATGCAAAATTTTCTAGCGTTTGGACAATATTTAGTGTGTGCTCAAGGTGTCCGAAATTTTAAGCATCCTAACTCTGTAATTGCCTTTTATAATACATTCCGGATTCACTCACACTCAAATCCAGTATTCATTTAATATAAAAAAGTCGTACAATTAGTATTTATTAATATATTTCTAACAACAAGCTTGGTTTTCGATCCACATCTCTGGATTATCACGCAAGAATTCGACTTCAAGCCCTAGAAGAGTGAACAAAACCTTCGTTCTAGCAGACACGAAGTCGCTGAGTTTCTTACCTTGGATGTCACTCTTATTCAGCTGAATTCGTTTTGGTGCGTCATGTTGTCCTTCTCGTTGTAGATTCTTAACCATAGCTCTTTTTTCTTGCAAATTCAAGTCTCTGTCAAAGAAGGCAAGGCCCACCAGATCTTCACTCAAGTACCATAAGTGAGCAAGGATTTTATTGAGGGCTCCGTTTGCTGCAGGTGTGTCGCTGACTGCGAGAGATTGTAGTAGTTGTAGATCATTGCTTGATGCAGATGCTGGCAAGCGAGAGAGGAACCAGAACTTTACATAGAACTGCACACCGAAAATGCAGAAGTCTTGCATGCCTTTGATTTCTCGTTGCGACAGTTTAAATCTGGAATCGCGGAACATGAAGATTTTCAAGGCGTATATAAGCCGGGCCATGAACCGAGCTCGATGGACTGCTCCAGGTTTTCGAAATTTGACCCATTTTGGTGGAACGTCTCCCAGAAAAAGAATGGTAAGTTCGAGCAGCTCTTGATAGTCATCTCTTGGATGAACTTGATCTAACTGGAGTCGACAGAAGCAGATGATATTGTCCTTCACAGGCTCTACAGCGAGCAGGACGACCTCGTTATTTATGCCAGGACTGTAGTCATTGGGGACGATGTTGTGCCAAAAGGTCTTGAACCGTTTGAAAAGCATAATCTCAGGTCCACTTGATATTCTCATTGTTACCGTGAAAGCTTCCTCTAACATGATTTCATGTATATGATGGCGACATGCCAGGTACAAAACTTCAGACCCTAAATGTTGCTCGAAGAGAACACATGCTCCATTTACTCTTCCAGTGTTGCTCGCTGTGGTGTTGAAGCTAAGGGCTTTGATTCGATCACGAACA
>JAJOZX010000255.1:642500-687500 GCA_023014485.1 Bathynomus jamesi | reverse complement strand
ATGTATTTTAATAAACACTGCCTTTATAATTATTTAAAGTGTGTATACATTTTTTTTGGGACGCCCTGTATATATATATATATATATATATATATATATATATATATATATATATATTATACACACACACGTATACAGTATACATGGTATATTAACAAATTCAGGAACCTTTCCTTAATATGGCTACGTTATTAATTACACCCATACCAATTAATTATACTGTTAGGGTTTGTACACGCTTCCTTCGACGCTCCTCCAACTTTTTAAAGAGTGTCTCTATTGTTTCTTTATCGGAAATGGAAATGGCACCTTGTCGCGTTCGACTCGATCGTTGAAGTGTCCTTAAGGTTTTCTCTCCCCAAATATTGAATTTCTGGAAAGGGAAAAGTTGCAGGAAGCGAGATTAGGGGAGTACGTCAGTACGTCTTGGTTCATGCGTTTTCGTCTGTTTCGACAGTTTCGATAGTTTTCGATAGTTTGCTTCTTCGACACCAGAAGAAGACAATGAATTTTATAATTTCATATGTACTGAACATGTATTACAACCATTGCAAAATTACTTATTTGCTTTTGGTTACTTTTGGTGAGTTTGAACGACGGTTCAGGATCGACTTGTGGTCGACCACTCTGCAGCATCCCGCCTTATTTTCTGGATTTGGTGAAGGAGGAAATTGCTGTCTGATCTTCTCCTGCCCTCGTAGCCAGCCACGCATGGCTGGTCAGGGACTTTGCAGAGGAATATGTCCAGCTGGTTCTTGAAATTATTCAGGTCGGTGTGCTGGAGATTCCTCACTTCTTTTGGAAGGACATTAAAAAGCTTTGGGCCCCGTATTCTGAGGGTATTTTCCATCCTCGTTTTCATGGCCCCTTGTCCAACCACAGCTGGGACCGTACAAAATCTGCCTCTTCTCTCATTCCAGTTTGTTTCTATTTCATTTCTCAGGTTAGAGACAGAGCCCTCAAGTATTTTCCATATGTATATTATTGTGTACCGCTCGCGCCTTTTTTCGAGAGAGTAGAGTTTCAGGGATTGTAGTCGAGACCAGTAGTCTTTACCTTCCGTTTCCTCTATCTTAGACGTAAAAATCCTTTGTATAGCTTCAATGTTCGCAATGTTCTTTTTCTGTGTGGGCTTGCGAGTGCTGAGCAATACTCAATTATTGGTAGGACTAGACTCTTCCATAATTTGAGCATGATGTTTGCTTTTCTGCTGCGGAAGCTCCTCCAGATGATTCCCTTTATTTTTCTAGCCGTTGTGATTTTGATTTTGTAGTGCTCTCTGAATTCTGCATCCGACGACATTATTACTCCAAGATCCCTAACTTGCGGATTTGGTGTTATTTGTTTGGCTTGCATAGTTTTGTACCCTTTTTTCTGTAGCTCTTTGTTATTACCATATCTTAGAAGTTAAAATTTTTCTTCGTTGAACTTCATATTGTTGTCTTCTGCCCACTTGAATAATTTTTCAATGTCGTTTTGTAATTTTATTATGTCATCTTCGTTCAATATTTCTTTACATTTCTTTGTGTCATCTGCGAAGCATGATACAATACTGTCCTTAATATCTGCATCAATATCTGCAATCATTATTATTAACAGCAAGGGAGCTTATACGGTCCCTTGTGGGACAGAGCTCACGACTTCCAAGACTTCCGATTTAACTCCGTTTACCACCACTCTTTGCGTTCTTTGCGTCAAGAAATTAAATATCCACCTTTCTAGCTTTCCAGTAATTCCTGTATTCTTAAGTTTGTGTGCTATGATTCCATGGTCACATTTATCGAAGGCTTTAACAAAGTCCGTATATATTACATCAATGTTTTGTCCTCGACACAATGTTTCTAATATTATCTCCTGGTGGTCTAGTAGCTGTGATAGGCATCATCTTCCCGCCATGAAGCCATGTTGATTTGGGTTGTATAAGTCTTTTTCTTGTAGGTAGTAGGTGGTTTTGCCTCTAATTATACGTTCAAAACACTTTATAAGGTGTGATTTGACTTTCAGAAGTAACCCCGAGACCTGTCACCTTTAGTAGGGTCCGTTGATAATGCGCGACTTTAAAAATTCAACCCACAACCATTCCCATCGTATTATGCTTTAAAATATCTTTCCAACGAGATATTACACACAGGGGTAGCTTCATTTTTTACCCCTGCCAAATTCAAACAAATTTGCAGCTCGAGATGACGACTCCCACGTAGAAAACGGATAGTAAAAATTTTAACTTTTCCCATAAAATTTCTATTAAGTTAATATGGTATAATGAGACACCAAAAAGTGTATTTTATCCTGTTAAATTTAGATAACAATATATATATATATATATATATATATATATATATATATATATATATATATATATATATATATATATATATATACTGTATGTCACAGGGAATCTGTGTAATTAGGGATTTCATGAAATCCCTAAAATTTTCAGGGATTTCATGTAAGGTTAAGTCGTGATATTTTCCTTAAACCCAGGAAAATTATTAAATGCCCGGTAATAATTGAATGCCCCGTTAGGTTAATTGAATTAGGTCAACTGTACGCCATCGACGATTGGTTAGGTTAAGTTGTGATATTTTCGTTAAAACTAACGAAAATATCACGACTTATCCTAACCAATCGTCAAGGGCATACAGTTGACCTAACCGGGCATTTAATTAACCTGACCAGTTGGTAGAGTGTAGAGTTTGACGGTCCCGCAGCCATGACTTGGCACGGGCCTCCCAAACCTGTGGAACTCATCAGCAAATAATAACTCTTTATCTTTGTGAATTTATGTGACGAAGAAGAAATAAAAAGCAAACCTTTTTGAACAAATATTAGAGGATATGTCCAAACTGTCATTATAATATCGTATTTTTTATGTTATTTTTTCCACTTTCAACTGTTTTCTTGAGACTTTTTTTCGTTTCTCTAAAGTAAAATATATTATTCTGAAATGTAATAAATATTAACTAAATAAAAAAGCTGCTTTTTTTGACTTTTTTCCGTTGGCCATCAAACCGAAAAGATCCATATATATATATATATATATATATATATATATATATATATGGGGTGTCGGGGGAGGATGAAATTGCAAAGCTGTGGTAAAACCACTATTCTAACATTCTTAACAGTGTGAGTAGGGATAATCTTAAGATAGATTGCAGCGAAACGATTGTGGGAGGGACAAGGGAAAATACTTTGATATCATTTTCTGAAGTAAAGAGGTGAATTAAAGAGTTAAAGACTGGTTCTGCGTCAGGGGTAGATGATTTATCGAATGAGCACTTAAAATATGCAAATAACATAGTATGTCTACATATATCATTGCTCCTATCAGCCATGCTTGCTCATAGCTATATCCCTGCAGAGTTCATGAGGGTATATATCTTGCCCCTGGTCAAAAATAAGTACGGAGACATTCTGTCCAGCAATAATTACAGGCCCATTGCTGTCGCTTTCTGCTTCTCGAAACTACTAGAAAAACGCTTGTTACTCCGATTAAATGATTTCCTATGGACATCTACTTAGTTTGGCTTTAAAAGGTCCCACTCAACTGACCTGTGTATCTATGTACTTAAAGAAACAATATCTAAATACATTGACAGTAATTCAACTATTTATAGCTGTTTCCTAGATATAAGTAAGGCATATGATAGGGTGAACCACAATATTTATTTGCAAAACTAGAAGACAGGAAGGTTCCCATGTACATATTAAGTTTATTGAAATTTTGGTATTCCCACCAATCTTTCACTGTTAGGTGGGGCAATGTACTATCCGAGTGTTTTGGCTCCTATTGCGGAGTGAGACAAGGCTCCTTGCTCTCCCCTATGCTGTTTAATATGTATATCGACGGATTAATTGCTTCACTTAATGAGGCAACAGTGGGATGTTGTATAGATAAAACAAGGATAAATAACTCAGTTTATGCCGATGATATGGTGTTAATAAGTCCCTCTGTTAAAGGTCTGCATCGGCTACTAAAAGTCTGCGAAGTGTATTCGCAGAAACATGATATTGTTTTTAATGTTACATAAACTAAGCTTATGCAATTTCATCCTAAAAGCTGTAATCAGCCAGCTGATATAAGGTTTAAAATGAATGGTGAAGTAATTGAGGAAGTACAAGAGTTTAAGTATTTAGGTGAAACTATTACCAGCTCCTTGAGTGATGACTCGGATATAAGAAAACAATCTCGAAGCCCTTGTGCTAAAGCGAATATGACCATGAAGAACTTTCGATTCTGTACAAGTGAAGCTAAAGACACTCTCTTTCGTACTTTCTGCAGTAATATATACGGACAGCAACTGTGGGTGAATTATAAAAAAGGTTCTGGCAGAACCCTAAATTTGCTGTACAACAGGTCTTTTAGATCTTATATAAATTACCCACGAGATGCTCAGCTTCACAAATGTTTGCTACCCGCAATGTCCCGAGCTTCCCGGAGGTAACAAGACGTGCTCAATACAGTCTAATGCAAAGAATTAAAAAATCAACCAATCCGATCATCCAAGCTATCCATGAGTCCTGCCATTTATCCTCTAAGCTATGGACTGTTTCGTACGAAAACGTCTGTCTGTAGCTCCACTTAACTTCGACATTACAGTATTATTTCTAATCAATTGTATATATTTCTATCCTTAGTATATGAATTGTCATTGTATTAATAATATTTGTCATATAGACTATAGTCTGCCAATAAACCTGTTCATTTCATTTCATTTTTTCATTTCATCATATATATATATATATATATATATATATATATATATATATATATATATATATATACACGTAAATTATTTTAATATCTGCAAACTTCTTTATTGGTGGAACGTGAATATCTGGGTGAAGAAGTGCTCCTGACTGTCTGACTGTTGTGTTCTCTGACTGGTCATTATGTTGATTCCATCATCAATATATCATCAAAATTGCCTGAAAGCAGAAAAAAATACAATATTAATAAATCTACAAATATATGTATATCAAACAATGGAGGTGGGGCTAATTGAAATGAACATTTTGTTACCTCATTTTATTACGTAAACTCAACAGAAGTCATTTTATGGAAGAAAATGTAATTTTTTTACCACATATTCACCACCCGCGAATAGCCGGATCAATGAAAGAAAGCCACCCCCAGCCTTCTTTAGTTAGCTTTATAAGGCTAACTAACGAAAATATCACGACCTAACTTAACCAATCGTCAAGGGCGTACAGTTGACCTAACGATTGGTTAGGTTAGGTCGTGATATTTTCGTTAGTTAGCCTTATAAACCTAACTAAAGAAGGCTGGGGGTGGCTTTCTTTCATTGATCCGAATAGCCATTTGGAGCTCTCGAACTGTGTTGGAGCTTGAGAGGAGTCAAAAATGAGGCTACCACCAAGTGAAATACCTCGTTGGAAAGGTATTTGGAGTCATACGACAGTGAGAGTGGTTTTGCTTTCAAATTTATTAAATAAAATTTTACTACTATTTATCACCATAAATTTCCGACTTTTAGCTTGATTTCTTTTACAGGTATTTTATGATTGGTTTGGTCTGATTATTATACTATAACTGTAGTCTAAAGAGTTAATTATGCACTTGTCTGATAATGATAGATCCCATAGCAAAGACAATTAAATAATTGAGGAGAGGATGATTTGATATAAATAGTTCCTCTACCTTCTAAACATTTGATTCACAGGCAACTTCCATTTGGAGGAGTTTCCCACGATAATATTGCTACTCGATACACTGAGACAGTCATATTACACGTCTCATCTCCAGTAACCAAATTGCATTTTGTGGACAACATTACTATTTCCTTAGTTAATATCACTCATATTCCCCATGAAAGCCAATTCCAGTAATGAGTACACACACCAGTACAGCTTGTAATACCTCAGCTAATGAGTTCACTTAATTCACTACGTTCACTAAACTTTAAGTAAAGTATAACTCGGGCTCCTTTAAACAACAAAATTTCTCTGATATGCAGATGTCGATGTACTCTATAAAATTACTATGCATAAAATAATTTCGGCAAAATTGATGAAATTTCTGATTAATAAGATTGATCGTCTTAATCATTATTAGGAATCCATATATGTTTAAAGTAAACTCAATTCCACCACTTTCTGAAGCTCCTAACTCAGCAGTGGTTGGTGGGTTAAATAATTCTTCCGTTTTTGAAATCTTGAGCGAGCTATTTATACATAATGTAATTTCACCCACTAGTTTATAGTTCTTTGGTGGGACCTATCCCCCCCCCCTTTATATATAGGGACAATGTTCGCTCCCTTTAGTATGCTCGGTATTTCCCCTGTGTTCAGGGATCTTCCCCATATCCAGCAAAGGGTATAACTATTTCATTCTTACAACATTTAATCAACAAAGCATTCCATTTTCCCGACCTGCAGCTGAATTTGTCCTTAGCTCTCGTTATATCTTTTGGATTGAATTCAAAATCAGTCATACACTCTCTATTTAATTCCTCTTCCAAAAAGGTATTTCTGTGAGGTACTGTTTTATCTCTTTTTGGAGTACTGAAAGCTGATTCATATTGAGCTCTCAATATTTCAAATATTTCTTTTAGATCGTCGGTTAGCTCATTTTTTCTCCTTTAAGGGTGCGTTTTTGTTTTTCTTTTCGCGAAGCTATAGAAATACATATTTTGGGTCTTCCTTTATTGATTTCATCGCATCTTCCTCTTTCCTCTCTGAAGACCCTTAATTATACTATATATATATATATATATATATATATATATATTGCGCGCTCGCGTGTATGTGTGCGATTCTTTAATTATACTGCATGTTTGCTTGTGAAAACAAAGCACACTCCTCTCCTTCCACAATAACGGCGCCAAGTATTCTAAAAGTTAATCAAGTGAATATTAATTGTTTTTAGAAACTGTGACCTAATTAGAAAATCAGGGTGTGTATTTCGCGAAATTCTAGCACCGTTCTCACTCGTAAAACGAAAGCAAATTTAAGAACAGATTCGTCGGATTTAGTCTATTAGTGCTTTTATATTGTGAAAGGAAATATAAACAGAAATCGGAAATGCGCCTCAGAGTTACTATCCGAGCACAGGAAAGATCGACCGCGAATTGCTCGCTTCTTCTTCTTCTTCTTCTTCTATTATTATTATTATTATTTATTTATTTTTCGAAAGAGTGAACGAATAGCATTTTGATTCATGAACATTTAACGTGCTTGCCTGAATAATGTAACGGCTGAAGAATACCTTTAATTTTTCATGATCATCTTAGACGAGAAATTATCTGCTACAATATAATTATTCTTTTTCCATATTTTATCGAGATGATGATTGTGGAACGAGGAATTCCTCATAACACTTTATAAGTTGCTTCGCGATGCGTCAACAACTTGGAGGAAGAACGTAAAATGCGGATGAAAGCATTGAAGAGATGGAGGGAGCGGGGAGTGTTAGAAAATCTAGAAGAGGAAGAACCATTGTTGTCCCAAGGCGATATGATGACTAAGCTGATTGATGCAGCATTGCTTGTATATATTAAGTTAAGGTGTATATATATCCATCTCATAATTGTAAGGTTAGTGAAAAATTCACTTAATAAGAGCTAGCATTTTTGGGCTCTTGTGGCATCAGTGTTTGGGACGCTGGTGGCATCATTTTGGGGCGCTGCGCGTCTTTTCTACTCGTTTGTGGGATGTCGTACGTAGAGGGTGTGATCTTGTAGAGAGCTCTCTTGCAATTCAGTTTGGTTGTTTAGATACAAGATTGTTGCATCGTGCAATAGTCCAGGTTGCGTTGTTGTTGCAAGGTTGAGAAAGAAGACCATAAATAGTACCCTTTTTGTTTACATTAAATTCATGAACTAAGGTCTAAGGTAGGCCCGCATCGAGTCAGCAACCCTGAGGTTACCCTGAGGTAGGACCTAATAGGATCTCAAATCCGTAAGTTTTAATTTAGCTTAACTTGGGCTTTAGGTAGAACTGGCCCTTTAGAATTTGGCCGTTCACGGCTCAGCTGGGATTTTGAACTCGACAAATAAATAAAATAACATGGTCCTTCAGAACCGGATTCTACCCCAAGACTGAGTCAGTGACTATTTTTCGGCAAAGTTCTGATTGTGCAAATTGTAGCCCAAGTTAGGCCTAGACGGGTTGAGTATTATTGAATTAAGGTCCGAGGGTAAAAAGTTTGGTAGCCCAATTGCGAAACTTGGCCAGTCGTCTGTCGTTGTTTTGGCCTACATTTTACCGGTTTGGTTAATTTTGGGTTATTATTGAATTAAGGTCCCAGGGTAAAAAGTTTGGTCGCCCAATTGCGAAACTTGGCCAGTCGTCTGTCGTTGTTTTGGCCTACATTTTACCGGTTTGGTTAATTTTGGGTTATTATTGAATTAAGGTCGCAGGGTAGAAAGTTTGGTAGCCCAATTGCGAAACTTGGCCAGTCGTCTGTCGTTGTTTTGGCCTACATTTTACCGGTTTGGTTAATTTTGGGTTATTATTGAATTAAGGTCCCAGGGTAAAAAGTTTGGTAGCCCAATTGCGAAACTTGGCCAGTCGTCTGTCGTTTTTTGGCCTACATTTTACCGGTTTGGTTAATTTTAGGTTATTATTGAATTAAGGTCCCAGGGTAAAAAGTTTGGTAGCCCAATTGCGAAACTTGGCCAGTCGTCTGTCGTTGTTTTGGCCTACATTTTACCGGTTTGGTTAATTTTGGGTTATTATTGAATTAAGGTCCCATGGTAAAAAGTTTGGTCGCCCAATTGCGAAACTTGGCCAGTCGTCTGTCGTTGTTTTGGCCTACATTTTACCGGTTTGGTTAATTTTGGGTAATTATTGAATTAAGGTCCCAGGGTAAAAAGTTTGGTCGCCCAATTGCGAAACTTGGCCAGTCGTCTGTCGTTGTTTTGGCCTACATTTTACCAGTTTGGTTAATTTGGTTTATTATTCGTAGGCGAAGGTTGCAGACCAGTGCGCCAGTTACTTGGGTGGAAAATTTGGTATTGCATACTGGTGTTGGTTAGTACCCCACCTAGTAATTCAGTTTATTTGAAAGTAAAATTTGCGTTTGATCAGTTTGGTTAAGTATTTCTGCCAATTCAGCTCATTTGGTATTGAGCCCAAGGGTTGTTTGCATTGAAGATGAGTGCATCTGAATTGAACAAATTTATAAAAAGGAGAAGCGCCTACAAAGGTCTAATTACAAAGGTCATTGCCACTATAGATTCTGCCATAGAACAAGAGGATTTACGCTTAGTGACTGCGCAGCTTTCCATATTAGAAACTAAAAAGGTTGCTCTAAGTGAGGTAAATGTTAAAATTGAGGCTCTTATAGAAGATGAAATAGAAAATAACATAATTTACTTTGAAGAGATTATTGATGATATAATTAACGTAGGCCTCCGAGCAAAAGAGTTTAGTAGCTCAGTACAGTTAGAGACCAGGTCTGATAATGAAAAACAACACTCAACAAATGATGTTTGTGAAGTTAAGGTTAACAGATCTGTAGTTCAATTACCGAGGCTTGTACTCAAAACATTTTCTGGGAGTATTCAGGAATGGCAAGGATGGGCAGACAGTTTTCAATCAGCAGTTCATTCTAGTCAAGTGTTAAGTGCCGTGGAGAAGTTTAATTATTTGCGGTCCCTCTTGGAAGGGGAGGCAGCAAAGACTATAGCAGGATTAGCATTAACAGAGGCTAATTATAATGTGGCTTGGGATATATTAAAGAAACGGTTTGGTAAGCCAGAGATCTTAATTAAAAGCCACCTCCGTGCACTTTTAGCTATACCTCCTGTTAATAATCCTAATAGTGTCAAGGAGTTACGGCAGTTATATGATGAATTTGAAATTAGAACTAGGTCCCTGGACAACTTGGGTGTAGGAATGGAAAAGTATGGTATAATGTTGGTTCCTACACTGGAGTCTAAATTGCCTAGCTCAATTTTGCTTGAATTAAGTAGGGGACACTCTGCAGAACATGTGTACATCCCCCTTCAGCAGATGTTAAGTCTTTTAGGCACAGAATTAGCAAGACGAGAGGGAGTTGAGTTTGCACAGTGGGATGGTAAACAAGGGGACAAAGGCAGGCACAGCACCAAAGTTTCCACAAAAAGGAATAGCCCAGGTACAGTGTCAGCTCTACATGCCTCCTCTGAGAATAAATTAAAGGGAATCAAGGAATGCATATTTTGCGAAGGCAACCACAAGTCATATAAATGTGAGGTGGGTGAGGCCTTACCCTTTGAGGAGAGAAAGGACAGGGTAACTAAGTCCACAGCATGTTTTAAATGTTTTTTGAAAGGTCATAGAGCAAGGTTTTGTAAGTTTAAAATTTTGTGCAAAAAATGTCATGGTAGGCATCAGCCATTATTGTGTGAAAACACTCGTAGTAGGCCTACCCCAGAAGTAGAGACATCAGTGGCACATGCCACTGCTATGCAAGGGAGTAAAAGTAAAGGGGGATTATTGCAAACAACTGCAGCCTTATTAATTGGGAATGAGGAGAAGCTACTGTAAGAGTGTTGTTTGATAGTGGTAGCCAGTGTAGTTTTATTAAGACCAGAATTTCCAGAAAATTGAAGTTTAAAGAACTTAAGAGGGAAAATTTAAGAATTTCTGGGTTTGGGGTTTCCGTTCAAAACCGAACCAAATTTAAGAAGGTAGAAGTTCTGGTTAAAGGGTTGTTACCGCAAAGTCCCACTATCAAGGTCCAAGCTGTAGAGATTGAGGAACTTTGTACTCCAGTCACTACTTGTTTAGATATGGCATGTGTCCAAGAATTGCAAGTTAAAGGAATTAATTTGGGCAATAATAAGTTTGAGGGAACAGAAGATATTAGTCTTTTGATTGGAGCTGACTATTATTGGGACTTCATCACTGGTAATATTGTCCGTACATCTCAAGGCCCGGTAGCTATTGAAAGTAAGCTAGGCTGGATGCTACATGGTAGTTATTGCAATGAAATGGAAGTTAAGGCTCTTTTTGTTAAGATTGAGGAGAACAGCCATGGTCTGGAAAGGCATTTGAAAGCGTTTTGGGAACTTGAATCTATTGGCATAAAGGACAACCAGGCAAGTACAGTGAACAATGATGTTTTAGAGCAATTTGAAAAGGGGATTGGGTTTAGAGATGGTTGCTATGAAGTTGGCCTACCATGGAAGGATTCTTGCAAACCCGGTTCAAACCTTCAGCTAGCTAATCGGAGGTTGGAGACTTCATTGCACAGGCTAAGAAAAAATGAGTTGTTGTTAATTGAATACGATGAGGCCATCCTAAGTTATGTAAGTGAGGGCTATGCTGAAAGGGTGCAAGGTGAGCTGGTGAGCCAGGAGGCACATTATCTGCCACACCATGCAGTGGTACGGCGGACAAAACTACCACCAAACTGAGGGTAGTTTTGATGGCTCAGCCAAGGACAAAGGTGGTGTGTCCTTGAATGACTGTTTGGATGCTGGGCCAAATTTAAATGCAGATTTATTTTCCTTGTTACTGAGATTCAGGTTTGGTAGAGTAGCATTGACTGCAGATGTGAAGCAAGCCTTTTTGCGGATAAAGTTAAAACCAGAGGACAGAGATGCAGTAAGGTATCTGTGGGTGGATACGAAAGACTTGTTGGAAATGAACCTAAGGTTCAAGCATATAGAATGAAGTCAGTGTTGTTTGGCCTCAGCTCTAGTCCATTTCTGTTGGCAGCTACTATGCAGTACCATTTTAAGAAATATTCTGAAGTCTATCCTAACACTATTGAACACATAAGGAAAAATTTTTATGTTGATGATTTGCTGTGTTCCGTGGATAATACAGAAATGGCTAAACAGATATTCATGGAGGCTAGAGCTATAATGAGGGAGGCTGGCATGGAGCTTAGAAAATGGCAGACCAATCATTCGCAATTACAAGAGTTTATGAGTCATTCCTGTGTAGTACCTGATGCAGCAGAAAGTATTGAGGATTCTGGTATTAAGGAGTTGTGGGCAATAGATGCAAAGGTGCTAGGCATTGTTTGGCAGCAAGATGATGAAAGATGATGATTTGTTTACCTTCAATGGGAAATCTTTAGTAGAGCTGGCTGAGAATGAGACAAGGTGGACAAAACGTACAGCTCTTAGTTTGGCTTCAAAGGTCTTTGATCCTCTTGGATTCCTGGCTCCATTTGTGATAAAGTCAAAAATTTGGTTTCAGAGCCTCTGGGAAATTGGACTTGGTTGGGACCAAGAGTTACCTGATCATATGGTGGTAAGGTGGAAATATTGGTTCAAAGAATTGGCACATCTTGGAGACATTGAAATCCCAAGATGGTACTTTGGAGAGTTGAACAATAGTCCAGACAATTTGGAGCTGCACATCTTTTGTGATGCAAGTGAGGAAGCCTATGCAACTTGTATTTATATAAGAGGCGTATTGCAAGAGGAAGTAAGTTGCAGGTTGGTTGCTGCAAAGAGCAGAGTAGCACCTTTGAAAAGGCTTTCTGTTCCAAGGTTGGAATTGATGGGTGCCGTTATTGCTAGTCGGCTTGCAATTACAGTGCGAAAGTCTTTGGCCCTCTATGAAATTCCAAGCTATTATTGGACAGACTCCACTATAGTTTGGCACTGGTTAAGAAGTCAGGCAAGGAAATGGAAACCATTTGTTGCCAATAGGGTGGAGGAAATTCAAGCGCACACAGATCCCAAGCAATGGAAGCATTGTCCAGGCTCCAAACCCCGCTGATTTACCAACACGAGGAATTTCAGTGAAAGATCTTTCACAGTCAAGTTTGTGGTGGAATGGGCCAGAGTGGCTAAAACTTGGAAGTGAAAACTGGCCTTCTAATCAGCCTATTGTAGGAGAATGCCAGGCTGAAGAAGCATGGGTGAGTGAGGTGAGAAAATGCGCTGTGAACAGTTGTCAAGTTATGCAGCAGGGCCCCATATTGAGGCTTGAGGACATTAGCAGTCTGAAAAGATTGTTAAGAGTGACAGCATGGGTATATAGATTTACCAACAAAATTAAGGGAGAAACAAGAAGGGAAGGAATTCTGAACAGTAATGAGATTCAGCAAGCCAGGAAATACTGGGTGGTATATATGCAGAAGGAAAAATTTGGTGAAGAGAGAGAATTGCTCACCAGCCATCCATTACAGGTTCTACCAACACATTCTGCGCTCAAGGGTTTGGGTGTGTTTTTGGATCAGGATTTATTGAGAGTAGGAGGTAGACTACAGTTTTCTGGGCTTCCAGAGGAGAAAAGACATCCAATTTTGCTAGCTTCTGGGGGGCACTTTGTTGGCCTTTTGATCCTGGATACTCATCATAAGCTGTTACATGCGGGAGTTAGAGAAGTGATAATAGAGATTAGACAACAATTTTGGATTCCCAAAATTAGACAAGTAGTAAAAAAGGTCTTGCATAAATGTGTGGTTTGCAAGCGTTGGAGTGCAAAGCCTTATTATGAAAAGGTGGCTCCACTTCCAAGAGAACGGTGTGTCTATACTGCCCCATTTGATGTAGTGGGAGTAGACTTTGCAGGGCCAGTCTATGTGTATGAGCGAGGGGAGTCTAACAAAGGTTATATGTCTTTTTCACCTGTGCTACCACCAGAGCAATCCATTTGGAGTTGGTAAGCAACTTAAGTAGTGATGTATTTCTTTTGGCCTTTAAAGGTTTGTGAACAGAAGGGGTTTCCCAAATAAAATCATATCGGATAATGCAAAAACCTTCAAAAAGGCTGCAAAGGAACTCCAAGAAATTTGGTCCTTGCTAAAAGAGGAAGGATTCCAATCCTACTTTTCACACCAAGGGGTACAGTGGGAGTTTATTGTTGAGAGAGCACCATGGTGGGGAGGATTTTGGGAAAGGCTAGTGAGAAGTGTAAAGTGTCCATTAAAGAAACTTTTAGCTAATGCTCATTTGAGCAAAGAAGAATTCTGCACTGTTTTATGTGAAGTAGAAGCAATGGTGAACAGTAGGCCTATCACTTTTGTTTACAACAGTATGCAGGATGCAGAGCCATTGACACCAAATCATTTTCTTTGTGGTAAACGATTAACATCAAGCCCCTGTGCCAGAAGACTTGCAGCCTATCCAGAGCACTCAAGGAGAGTTAACCAGACGGTTCAGGTACCTTGAAGAGCCACAAGATCAGTTATGGAAGAGGTGGCAGATGGAATACTTGCCAGAACTCAATTATTACCCATCAGGCAAGGTAAAGGGCTCCAATGCAAATTGTATCAAGGTGGGACGTGGTAATGATTGGGGATGAAAGACCAAGGCAATGCTGGAAGCTTGGCATAATTGAAGAGTTGTTTGTTGGCAAAGACAATTTAGTTAGGTCTGCACTGGTAAAGACTTCAGGAGGAAAGTTAAAGAGACCTATACAAAAACTCTATGCTTTAGAAATCAGCAAAAACACAGATAGTCAAGATGAAACATTTGAGTTACAGCCTCATGGAGAAGGCTTGGCTAACCTTGCGGAAGGTAACGACAACAATGCCTCTTCGGTGGGGAGTGTTAGAAAATCTAGAAGAGGAAGAACCATTGTTGTCCCAAGGCGATATGATGACTAAGCTGATTGATGCAGCATTGCTTGTATATATTAAGTTAAGGTGTATATATATCCATCTCATAATTGTAAGGTTAGTGAAAAATTCACTTAATAAGAGCTAGCATTTTTGGGCTCTTGTGGCATCAGTGTTTGGGACGCTGGTGGCATCATTTTGGGGCGCTGCGCGTCTTTTCTACTCGTTTGTGGGATGTCGTACGTAGAGGGTGTGATCTTGTAGAGAGCTCTCTTGCAATTCAGTTTGGTTGTTTAGATACAAGATTGTTGCATCGTGCAATAGTCCAGGTTGCGTTGTTGTTGCAAGGTTGAGAAAGAAGACCATAAATAGTACCCTTTTTGTTTACATTAAATTCATGAACTAAGGTCTAAGGTAGGCCCGCATCGAGTCAGCAACCCTGAGGTTACCCTGAGGTAGGACCTAATAGGATCTCAAATCCGTAAGTTTTAATTTAGCTTAACTTGGGCTTTAGGTAGAACTGGCCCTTTAGAATTTGGCCGTTCACGGCTCAGCTGGGATTTTGAACCCGACAAATAAATAAAATAACAGGGAGTGAGCAGAAACAATATCAGTTGCTTTGCAAAATGATTATAAACTTTCAGCATAATGTTAATGTAAAATTAATGTTATTTTTTTCTCATTTCATTTCATTTAAATTTACGAGATTTTCATAAACACAGTTCGGTTCTTTATTATTATTATTATTATTATTATTATTATTATTATTATTATTTACTTTGTTTGTTTATATGTCAGTAGATTATTTCATAAGGAATAGGACTGATAGATTGTGGGAAGCCCAGAATCCGTCTGCGATGACCACTTGTGTTTGCAAGTTATTCCCCTCCGCTCTGCGGCTGTTTACTGCACCAGCGGACACTGTCTAATTCATTTTTGTGGAATGCAACATTTTTTAAGCGAATATTTTTTAGGAAGTCACTAGAGAGTAATCGCTAAATAACGCCAAATTCTCCAGACTGGCGGCTGAGTGACATCGTCACGTTGCAGCGCCACTTCCAGTTAGATCAAGTGATGTTGGGTTTGTTTGGTCTTCTACGTTTAGGTCTCATCCATCAAATCAATCATTCCATTATTTATAAAACAACCCAAAAATTACTGTTCTTTGACAAAATTTAGTGTTACTCCTTTAAAATTCGTTTTCTTTTACGTACCATTGACAACCGAAGAAAACTATATTAACAGGAATTTATTCAATGGGTAACAGTTATGTGCTATTTATTCCGGCACTAACGTTTTCACTCTCTATCCCAGACCCATTTCTCAATAAATGTAAGGATCTGAAATATCATGGTGTAGTTCTATTACAGAGGATAAACTTCGTCGATAACATAAATGCATGAAGATGACTTCTCGGAATCACGGTTCTCGGAATCACGGTTATGAATTATTGGGCTCATAAATGTTCCACAAATGAACTCGTAAAAGTCCGATATCCGATCTTGCTCGGGCCGTAAAATTTCGTTTATGTCCCATAAATGTTTAGTATTCACAAAGCAGGTCCAAATCTAAATCAAACCGATTTGCAAATTAAGAAATGGAACCGAATCTTTGTAACACTTCAACTACCCATGATCACAATCGCATCACCGACGTAATACTTAAAACGTTAGGACTGTTAACTACTAATTACACTAGGGAACAACATTTTTGTTTCTTGAAAACTATTTGGTGTTTCTTATAGAACTTTTGATGCTGATTCCAAATATGGTTTCAGAATGTTTCTATCACCCATAGTTTTCGAGAAAATACTATTTCCATTTACTCAGAGTTTTCCCAAAATATTAGTTAAAATTAAGTGTACTAATTTAATTTTACTTTCTTTTTTTTCCAGGTTAACTATATTTAATAGTATTTTTTACATTAAAAAATATAGCTATTTAAACAAACAGATTTTTAATAAAAAGAAAGAAATTTTTTCAAGTTTTGCTCAAATTTTAAAATTTTTCATAGTAGAAAAAATTGGTTTTTCATTCCAAAAAGTTTTCCGTGATTTCAATAATTTTCCGCCAGCATGAATCGAAACTGTATTAATCCCAGAGATACATTTTGCTACGTATGTGGAGAACTGACCATAATGGCACAGAGGAAGACGATGACCCCACTCGTGAAGAAGGCTTACGAACTTTATTTTGGATGTAAGGTAGGCGACCAAGACAAATCCTTGGCACCTCATATCTCATGCATTTCCTGTGCCGTCACTCTTAGGGGTTGGATTAAAGGTACCCGCAAATCTATGCCATTTGCCATACCAATGATTTGGAGAGAGCCCAAGGTTCACCTAACGGATTGCTATTTTTGTATGACTAACCCTTTCAGGATTCTCTGCCAAAAATAAACATAAAATTCAATACCAAAATCTTGCATCTGCCATGAGACCAGTACTACATGACGATGATAACCCAATTCCAACTCCCCCAAAGTCATGGACACTGGATGAAGAGTCTGAAGTTGAACCAATGGAAATTGATGACACTAAAGATACAGACTTTCAGCAACCTGAATCAAATAAACCACGTATGATAACGCAGGTTATGCTGAATGATCTCGTGAGAGATTTGGACCTTCCGAAAAAGAAAGCGGAATTATTGGGCTCCAGGTTACGTGAATGGAATTTGCTGGCAAAAGATACAAGCATATCGGCGTTCCGCACTCGTCAGAAAGATCTGATGCAGTATTTCTCCTCGTCAGGTGGTTTATGCTACTGTAATAATGTAAATGGACTGCTGTTAGCTCTCGGTCATGAGCACAAATCTGAAGATTGGCGTTTATTTATTGACTCTTCGAAGCTAAGCTTCAAGGTTGTACTACTTCACAATGGAAATAAATACCCTTCCATTCCTGTAGGGCACGCTGTCCACATGAAGGAATCTTACGAAAATATGAAACTCATCCTTCAGCAGATTAATTATGACCAGTTTCGTTGGTATATATGTGGGGATTTAAAAGTCGTCGCGCTTCTTCTGGAATGCAGCTCGGTTATACGAAGTTCTGCTGCTTCCTTTGTGAATGGGACAGCAGAGCCAGAGATTCGCATTATTTTGTAAAGGATTGGCCACTTCGTCAAAAATGTATCCCAGGACTGAAGAATGTGTCTCATGAACCCTTAGTTGACCCCAAGAAAATATACTTACCGCCACTTCACATCAAACTTGGCATCATGAAAAATTTTGTCAAAGCAATGAACAAGGAAGATGAGGCATTCAAATATTTGAAGAAAAAGTTTTCACGACTTAGCGATGCAAAGATAAAAGAAGGGATCTTTGTTGGTCCCCAAATCAGAGAGCTCATGAAAGATCAAAAGTTTGATGATGCCTTGAGAGGAAAAGAAAAAGTGGCATGGGAGGCCATGAAGAATGTTGTCACAAATTTTCTAGGGAACATCAAAGCCTCTAACTATGAAAAAATAGTGCAGGACATGATTGAAGCATATAGGTTATTGGGATGTAATATGTCACTAAAAATCCATTTCTTGCACTCCCATTTAGATTTCTTCCCTGAAAACCTCGGCGACGTAAGCGATGAGCATGGAGAAGGTTCCACCAAGATATAGCTACTATGGAGAAACGCTACCAAGGGAGGTGGGATCCGGCAATGTTAGCTGATTACTGCTGGACATTGATGCGAGAAGCTCCTAATGAAAACTACAAGAGAAAATCAGTGACAAAGAAGTTTTAAGAAGAATATTTTAAATGCCAATCTGCCACTAATATAATTTTTATGAAGTATTTTTACTAACTTCTATACACTTTTTGAATAAATATTAAAATACAAATTTCTCAGTAACCTTGGATGACAGAGAAATTCTACGGCTATATTCGGAATCAGCGGAAAAACTCCTATAAGACCGACCTGTTCACGTCCAAGAAACAAAAAAAAGTTAAAATTTGTTCCCGAGTGTTATCTTAGTTTCTAATTACTGTAAATCACACAACAAACTGAATTACATCATTATAGTGTAGCATTTAACAATTTGATATGATAAATTGTTCTCTGACGGCAAGCAATGAAGTGACAGTTCGGAAAATAAATATAGACAGTATGTCCAGTATAGTGTATATTCTAAATTATGCTAAAATTTATGTTCTTTTGATTGCACTATGTGCGGTCTGGTCAGCATGTTTTGAAATATTTTTAGTTTTCTTTATTTTTGCCTTCATAGTAACTATATTTTTTCGATTGTTCTTCATGAGAAATCGTTGGAAAAGAATGAGAAATAGCCAAATTTAATGCAACGAAGGTCAAGGGGAAATCTGTTCCCAATTATTGTAATATTTTTTCTGACAAATTTTGTTTTACTAACTTAAAATGTTGGTTGCGGGGTTTTTCACTCGGAGTGACGTCTCATATAGCCCGATGACCCCGAATATCCATTATGGGTAGGCTGACCATATTTCCTTGAGACAAAAACGGGACATTGGGATGGCAAAAAAGGGACAAAATTGACATTTTTATTAAAACGACGGGACGGCCAGGAAATATAAAACAAACGGTACTGTCACGTTCAAAACGGTACGTATGGTCAGCCTAATTATGGGAGACCCTTCCATTGACCCGTTCGTGTTAACGTAATTTGAAAAATTAATATTATCATGAACAAACCTGAACATTGTTACGATAGGTATTAAGCTAGACCTATAATGTTTTTCACAAATTCGGAATGTTACATAGGGAATATTGTGCCACCCACACTAAGTTCACAAAATAACACTTTAATGCATAAATAATAGCGCTGACAATTCTTATGTTTTTCTTCGTATGATTAGTCACTCCAACTAATTAACAATATAATTTAACCCTTTAACGCCGAACATTTTTGTAGGGTTAAGTCTAAATGCGTGTATTTGAAACGGTACGTATTCGACCCAGTCGGCGTTAGAAGGTTAATTTGAAATACGCCTTTCACTATTTTTTATGAAAGACAAAGTTTTAATATTTAATCTTACGTTCATTCACAGGTTAAATCAATTTAAATTTACGTTATCAGGTGCGGATCCAGGGAGGGTAGTCTATGTGGGGTACCAAACAAATATCATGCCGAGTATTTTATTTTAGCCACATTTTTTCTTATACCATACGCTTCACCCACTATACTGTGAGGTAGCAACAAGAAACAGGCTTCCTGTTCCTGTGCGTCGTGAGCTGAAAGATATCAAAACCTCACATTCCCCTAAGGGGATGATCCACATTTAAGTTATATTATAATGCATACATATACACAGGCACGTGCAGAGGAAGGGGGGGCTACAGGGGCTTAAGCCCTCCCATTTGCCCCTTCATGCCTCAGAAGTGCCCTTTTTTCCCCACAAAAAAATAACATCCGTATAAATTCTGTGAAGAGATTTATTTTTTTGGAGTTGGGAGGAGATGGTGCCCTTTTTGTTAACTTTCAGCTCCCCATCTGAAGTGTCCTGTGCAGTGACGTGCACGGGCCTGCATATACAATACATTCATAAAAACGCGAACAGATAGCGTACTCTCAGTGCCACGGTCTTTTCTGCTAGCGCTACTACACAGTGTTGCCAGATTAAAGAGGGGGAAAAATCGTATATTCTGTATATACATGGTACTAATAGAAAAAGATATTTTAGGGGGAACAAATATCTACTGAGTACAAAGGCATAAAATTTATCGTAACTGCATGAAAATTGCGGATTTTATGGACAATTTTTGAAAAATGGTGTAAAGCGTTTTATGGACCAGTAAAATTTCGACTTGGTCTCCTTTGGGGATCTAGCCTAGAGGTGGTACTGACCCCCCTAGGACCCCTTGGATCAGCCCATGGTTATATAATAATAGAACGGGGAAGTAGGTCTTAATCGGAACTGAAATAGGTCTAAGAAAATAGGGCTTTCTTTCTCATGATCCTTGGATTTACAAACAACTTTAAATACATTATTGTAAGAGTTTTACAAATTTCCGTTTTATATTATTTAGCTAACTTATTTGACTTATTTGACTATTAAATTATTTTTAGACTTATTTCAGGTACTATTTAAACACTAGACTATTTACAAATGCACGATTGGATGAAATAGAAGTGTGGCCTCGCGTGACGGGTGTTCTCACACCCATTTGGTTACATAAAACGTCATGTGTCCCAGTAGGATCACGTTGAGATTTGTTCGGATGTTTTACGTGCTGAAAAACACGTAGTCACCCTGGATTTCAACTTTTGGCCTACTCCTAATTCACCTGAAACCTATTTGGTATTTACTGTAGGTCATTCCTTTCAAATCCTAACTTATGTTTAAATATTATATTTTGCAACCATTCCTATATTTTTTAATCTCAACAATGTTATTTGATGATGTTTGCAAATACCGGAAAAAAAATATATTTGTCAAGCAATGGTATAAAATGTTATGTATGGAGTTTGCTAAAATAGTTCCTTTTCGACGGCTGTGTTTCTCTTTCTTTTCTGATTTATTGCGAATATGGAAGGCTAATTTTATTTGTTGTTAAAAAATAAATTTTCTGATTGAAAACCCAGTCTGAACTCCGATGAATTTTCGGTTGAACAACTGTTTCAACTAAGATATCTATTTTGTCTTCATTTTATAATTGTATTTAATGTCTGACCTGGTCTTTTTTGTAATTTTAATTATAAGTTTTAACTTTTAACTTTATCTTGGTTATCTTAATCCAATGTCTTTTATATTTTATTACTTTGGCCCTCATAATAGAATGCATACTCCGAAACGTTGGTGTCAACTAAAAGTTGGAGAATGTTTTTCATATCTCTGGTATATATATATATATATATATATATATATATATATATATATATATATATATATATATATATAAGGCCTTCCGAAGCAAAAGTAGCACAAGCGTCATCCGGGGCAAAAATGAGTTATACCCACTGAGAGGTTCTTCAAACCGTATACTATCATATGGTAATGGATGAATTGCAGAAACGCCAAGGTTCGTATGGTCGAAAGTCCCGCGAAAAATAATAAAAAATATCTCTGTTCGAAGGTCGCATAACTTTCAACGCGCTTTCTGACGATTAAAAAATATGGCGCTTGTGCTACTTTTGCTTCGGAAGTCCTCAATATATATATATGGTGAAAGGTGTGTGGGCCGAAAACCGAAGTTTAATAAGGAAAACGAGAACCAGCCCAAACATGAACATTTAATAAATTACGAAGCTTTCTGCAATTGCTGATACAATCTTTAAACAAACAAACAAAAGCTTTACTCGAAAAAGAATGGACGTGACAGTGTTTTCCGATATTTTTCAGTATTTTTCTATACAGTTTAGATATTTGATATGTCAATAGTATATTCAAAGTATTACATTCTGAACATGCTGTTGAAAGCATGGAAGATTTTTAAACAAAATTAATGGAATTCAGTTTGTTTATTACGAAAGAGACGTGAAAGTAGTAAGTAAAAGTAACAGTATTAACAAATAGAAATAAAAATAACGACAGTAATAATAGTAAATAGAAAATGAGCAAAATTTTATATAATTTTAAAGAAAATGTTCAATGTTCTTGATAATTTGCATTTGATATGTTGTAAAAGCTTTTGAAATTTGGTTTGGCGTCTAAATTAATTCCAAGCACTTTAAACTCATTCACTCTTGCAAGAGTATTATTCTCAAATTTTATTTGTATGTTTTGTGGTAATAATCATATAAGATGACTTTGTCCGGTTCAATAAAAGTTTATTAGCATACATCCATTTATACACACTTTCTAATTACTTGTTCGCTTCATTTATCAGAAAGTCCAAATTCTGATGGGAAAATGTAAATGTGATATTATCCGCATAGTGTGTGCAGTTTAATGTGGCTGAGAGATGAAAATCGTTGACGTGAATTAGAAATAGTAATGGCCAAGAATAGATCCTTGTGGGACCCTATTAGTTAGCTTCGCCTTGTCGGATAAATTATTTCTTAATCTGACATATTGATGACGATTTAACGGATACGATTTGAACCATAGAGGATTTTTTTCATATACTTTAATTAAAGTTGGCAGGATCAAAATGGGGCGATAATTGGATGGAGTTTTTTTTTTAATGTTGGAAGAAGGGGGCAAGGGCAAAAACGTGCTCCCCCCCCTTACATAAGAGGGAGAGAGGCAAAATCAAGGTCTCTTAGGCCCATGATGCCATATTATTTATGTACCTATTTTTTTTTATAAATTTTGGAAAAATTGTTTAGTGTGTAAAATGCATGTATGTGTAGTGAAGAATAGAGGGAGAAGTGTGTTTGGGAGCATGCTGGACTGCTCACAAGATAGATGAGACACGGAAAAAGACAGAAGACACAGAAGTTCCAGCATTCCCTGTCTTCTGCCTAACGCCCCCCCCCCCCCCCCCCGGCCGGAGTACTTCCCTGGTCGATTGGTGTCTACAATCTCCTCCTTTGGGTTTCCCAACTTAATTACAGGGCATACTCTGGCTTTTTTTGGACTGTCGGGGAATATACCTGATGTTACTGATTCATTCATTAGTTTACTAAGTAGTATTGCAATTTCATCCGGTACTAACTTCTATATATTTACTGGGATCGTATTGATGTCAGAGTCTTTATTTTTTAGATTTTTATGCTAAAGAGATATCGTGTGGTAGGACTGGATCAAAGTAAAATGAGTTTGGGTTTGGTTGTGGTATGTACTGTCGGTAATGAGTG
This sequence comes from Bathynomus jamesi, assembly GCA_023014485.1. Classification (NCBI taxonomy): domain Eukaryota; kingdom Metazoa; phylum Arthropoda; class Malacostraca; order Isopoda; family Cirolanidae; genus Bathynomus; species Bathynomus jamesi. The sequence continues at coordinate 664,314 of JAJOZX010000255.1, read as the reverse complement.
CCATAACAGGCAGCAGTTGGAATCGAGGCTGCAGTATTGGAGCCAATATTTGCAAAGAAGTTGTTTAATAAATTGGCTATTCTTGGGATCACTGTAAGAATTCCCGTCTTGTGTGAGAGAGGAGAAAGAATTTGCTTTCACCTTTTTTTGTGTTAATTAAATCCTTTAGAATGTTCCATAGCTTTTTTGGAATGGATTTTTGCTCATCAACTTTTGAACAATAATCAGCTCCTTTTGCTTTTTTTAATGACTGCATTAAGCCTGTTACAATAACTTTTGTATGTCTGTTCAGTAATAATATCAACTTTCCACAATTTAAAGAGAGTATATTTGCGTTTAATACTAAAAAAAATATTGAGTGTTGGGGTGCTCCATTGAGTGTTGGGGTGAGTACCCAAACGAGTGCTCTGGTGAGTGCCCAAATGAATGCTTGGGTGATCCATTGGTTGTCGTATTTAGGTATTACTTTTGATTTAAAAGGAAAATTTAACTTGAACATATCCATTGGTGTGCTTGAGAATGCTTGAAATTTTGTTCCAATGTCATGGTTATTTTCTTTTATTCCAGTCCAGTCAAAAGCTGTTATTTTCTTAGAAATTTTATTTTATTATTGTAGCCTGTAAGATCTATAGTCAGTTTTTATATTTTCCTTTGCGAAGAAATGGGTGATTACTACGGTATATGTAGGTAAGTGATCCGTGATATTTAATATAAATAACCGAGATGCAATCAACCTGGGACCGCATCCACATCTAACCTAGAAGAGTCGAATTTCTAATGTCATCAGTGCTACAACAATAAAAACTAAATTAAAATTATAAAGTCTAAAAGTGGGATCACTGTTGCAGTTAAATGTTATACAAAATTAACATGCGAAAGTTTATAAAACCTGTAAATTTTAGGGGTTTATTAATTAAAGAATGTGTTGTCATTGTAAAATGAAATTAAAATATTTAAAATGAAGTACAGTAAAAAATATACGTAAAATATGGGGTAAAATATTAGAATTAAGAGTGAGTAACAGTTTAAACAATTTTAAAAGATTTAAAAAGAAAATATACACCAAAGAGTAAAAAGTAAATTGAAGATTTTTAAGGGCTATTTGGGGCTATTCTCGTACCACTGAAAATGATTCAACGAATGACGAAAAACTGTAATTTATTATGTAAATGTTCATCTTTGGACTAGTTCTCCTATTCCTTATATATATATATATATATATATATATATGTTAGTATGTGTATCATATATATAGTATAACCCCGTTAACCTCATTAACCTCTTTAACTTCTCTTCACACGAAGGTCAAGCTGGTGGTCCCGCCTATAGGCCTGGCTTGGTGGAGGAGCGAGTTGCTTTCTTGCGCTCTCCACCGCACATAGCCAGGTACACCCGGCTCATCTGGTACCGTCCTGAGCCAGGCATCTAGTCTTCTGTTGAAGACTTCAACTTTGACCCCTGTAACGTTTCTGAGGTCTTTTGGAAGCTGATCAAAAAGTCTTTTATATATATATATATATATATATATTATATGTGAGAGAGAGACCAGGGATGTAGTCGGGTGGAGAAAGGAAATGTCGTAAGAGATTAACAGAATCAAGCAAGAATGAAACTGGAAACTAAAATAGTGTCCCCGTATTTATCACTTATATTTCCTTAAATTCTTGCTACGATTTACTCATCTTAGATAATTATCATTTAACAATTTTGTGTTACGAAATGTTGTTTGTTGTTCCACCAGATTACAGGAATACATCCCGTTTGAATTGACCGAAGCTGGAGTTAGTGAATAAATAGTTATACAATGATATAAAATTAAATCAAAACATAAATTATATTTTGTTACTCACGCAATAAGTGTCTGAAAAGAGTTTTCTCAGGTTTCGAATTTTACTCGAAAGAAAACGGTTTTAAATGACTAACTCAAACTTCTGTCAATTCAAATGGGGATGGGTTATTATTCGTTTTTTGACCCAGTCACACCCAGCTATAACAGCAATATATATTGAATAACCAATCAAAACTGAATAAGAAAATATATATATTATCTTGTGCAAATTTGTATAAAATGTGTTTTTTTATTAAAATATATTTCCTATTTTTGCTGTTTTTTCAACATATAATATATATATCGACTATTTGGTGAATATTTCTTATTTTTGGTGATTCTGGCTACTTCTGCGTAATTCAATTTGTCCTGTTTTACAAATATATCATTTTTAGCAATTTTTCGTCTGTTCAGTTCGGTCTTTTTGTGACTAGAAGTATGACGTGTCGACGTGATCCGCCATATTGCCCTCGATGAAGACAAGAGTTTAGACCTTTTTTTCAATCACGGAATAAAATAATTAAGACATCCGTGACCTGCCCTAAATACAATAGTGCTTGTATTTTAAGAAAAGACCAGAAGGTCTTTAGATGCTGTAAAAAAAATCCTAAAAATAAACGTGTGTCATTTCAGTTTAAGGGCAGGCGAAATTTAGCGGACTACCCATGCAAGGTTGGCACATGTTATTACATTATCATTTGTATAATTTAGGTCTCGGGGGTACTGGGGCGGAGCCCCCGTAAAGATCACGCATCACAAACTGATCGGTCCTAATGTTTTGCGGACAGTTCAGTACGTGACACCGGTTAGGTCAACTGTACGCCCTAGATCAGTGGTGCACAAACTTTTTTGATGTGAGGGCCAAGCGAAGAAAATAACTAAATGTATTAGACTACTTACTTTCCATGTAAGTCATAAATTGGGTCACTTTTATATTCTAACTTTTTCATTGAATTGAAAAGACCCGTGGGGCCACTGAAAAGACCCGTGGGGGACACATTTGGCCCGCGGGCCAGGGTTTGTGCATCACTGCCCTGATGATTGGTTACGTTAAGTCATGATATTTTCGTTTAAATTCATTAGTTTAAACGAAAATGACGAGTGCAAACTTTTCTGGTTAATTTTGAGGTGTTTTGTACGAAACTGCCATCCGTTTCCTGTGCAAATGCGTAGTTTTCAAGATGACGATATTTCGAAAACTACGCATTTGCACAGGAAATGGATGGCAGATTCGTGCAGAGCACCTCAAAATTGACCAGAAAAGTTTGCTCTCATTATAAAAAGAGACTGGGTCAAAAAACGAATAATTACCTGGGGATGTATTCCTGTAATCCGGTGCAACCACAAACAAGATTTTGTAACACGAAACTGTTAAATGATTAACTTTCTTCGACTTAAATTTAGCATACAGACATAATATATCATTAACAAATTTGTATACATCCTCATGTTTATGGACGTCATCTTTCATAAGCAAAGTAATATCCTAACCTAGTGTAACCTACATAAGTTAGCCTATTCTAGCTTAATATAACCTTCCCTCAGTTAACCTATTCTATCCCGGCTAAACCTGACCTTAACTTAACCGAACCTAGCGTAATATTATAACCTTCCCTAAGTTAACCTATCCTATTCCGGTGTAACCTAACCTTAACCTAATCGAACCTAACGTAACATAACGCTATCTGACCTATCCTATCACAGCATAACCTCACCTTAACGAACCTAACCTAACATAGCGTAACATAACCTTATCCAACCTATCTTAGCTAACCTATCTTAGCTAACCTATTTTATCCTATCTAACCTTACCTAATTTCACTTAGCTGTAATTGAACCAAAGGGCTACGTCATAGACACATTACAACACCGCTTCACGTAAGATCGGCGAGGATAAGCGACCGTGAGTTTCTTCAATAGTTGGTTTAACCTAACCTAACATGGCCTTAAGCAGCCTAACTTAACCCAAAGACTAGAATAGAATTTTACAGTACTCGAAGTGTTGTAGAGAAATATTTTATTATTCCCCTCATCAACCCCTTATATAACGTTCATGTATAGACGTGTTACCAAAATTTCCGCTCCCTCTCGACCGCTTGTCAATATACTCTTTATACAATCACGTATCATGGCGCACCAAACGTTAACTTTTGGTGAGTCTAGTTCTTTTTGTGTTTTACCTCTGAATAGATAGGTATTGGTGGATCGATAGCATGGCCACCTTGATCACCCCACTTAACCACTTAACCCCTTTGGAATTTTATGTATAGTCGTCCAGTGCCCTCTTCGTCCATTTGTCACAGTTGTTCCATTGTATTAATTGGAATAATTTTTCAGTTTTGTTTCACTCAAGTAACATTCTTAATAGAAACAGTCTTGAGTCTGCCATTATTCAACTTACAAACAATTTCAACCTTAGCCAAGGCCTTTTTTCGCCCGATCCTGTTATTTCGAATTCATTCAGAACAGATTTAGATAAGAAGGGCAAAGTACTAAAACTCTGGTAGCTATTCCATGTGAATTGTACGTTCTTCTTAAAATATTTTTTTGCACGAATCATATTATTTTTGTTTTTTCTTTGTGATCTATATATATATATATATATATATATATATATATAGTCCCAATTATATTATTAATTTCAATGCTCCTGATGATGTCATTAGACGAAAGCGCTTGAGCACTATTTCGTGTTTTATTTTCCTTCGTGGTTATTTTCATCATAAATATTATTCACGTGCAACTTTCGTAAAATAATTTTCATATATATATATATATATATATATAGTGTGATTATATTCGAACAATAATGACAGCAGATTCCCAAACTTAATTACTTTATTTTGTGTTCGAGCACCGTATCGCATCTCGCATGAGAAACTTCGCATATGAAACAAAGTGATCCTTAAATTCGAAGACCTTAAAGGTTATTTTGCAATGCCTCGTTTCTATATATATATATATATATATATATATATATGTAAATAATTTTAATTTCCATTAATTTCATCACGGAACAGTCGAAATTAAAGATTTAATAAGCAATAAATTAAAAGTAAATTGCCGAAGCATCAAAATAATATACCCTTGGTTCAGCTTCCGCCGGAATTGTTCATTCTGAAGAAGGTCAAGCTTGTTACTCTACCTTAGTTAACAATGTTAACAAAAATTACGCGAAATGGAGAGAAAATGGATACATAAAATGGAAATTCTTTAACTCGAGATAAAATTAGCTACGTAATTATTGGAAAGAAGTTAGAATGAAATAAATCTTCACTGGTCATACTTGCGGTTATAAACATATTCCGAATGTTTCATGGAACTTTCTATCCCAAACATTACCATTCCAAGCCATAACACTAACACCTCTTCTGGTTATGAATTGTAGAAAAGTTTTTATGAAGTTTCAAAAATCAGGTGATGATTGAATACGCTCTTACGAACACATACTCGTTCTTTGCCCTTTAATAAGTGGTTCATTCCTAAAGAAAAACCCCGACAAGCAAACACTTTACTCGAAAGAAGGAGAGAGAGAGAGAGACAGACAGACAGAAAGAGGAAAATCGAAAAAGACAGAAAACGAATTTGTAAATGATGCCAATAAATAATAATAATAATAATAATAATATAATAATAATAATAATAATCTTTATTGAGAAAGAACCCATTACATAAGATATACATTACATCCATACTGGTTTACACAATGTTCGAATTAACGTTTAACTTTTGTAGTTTAATTACAAAATTCTTATCTGAATATGCCGTTGGGAAGCATGACAGTTTTACAGGCGGAAATTTAATACTTAAATTAAATGAGTAAATTTAATGCGCAAATTTAATATGTAAATTTAATGGGTAATTTAATGCGTAAATTAAATGTGGAATCGAATCACAAATTCTTTCAATAAACTTTTATTTGGAAAATCATTAAATACATTTCGTATAATTTTAATCAAATTCAATACATTATTAAAAGACATTCTGCTTAAATCAACATGTGAACAAAATCATTTGCATTATGAGTCCAATTAATGAAAATTTCTAATTATTTCAGGCATCTCAATACTTAATATCTCCCTTCCAACTCCCATAATTGAAATGTAATAAGTGTACAGTAGCTATATTATTAAATTAAGTTTTCCTTTATTTTGTGAATAAATGAATTTTACAACAATATAATAAATTATTAATTTATAAATGCTTAATCCGGTATTACCTACAGTTAATTATATAATTTCCAAACCCCATAATTTGCATAGTTTAGTTTTATGAAAATTAACTTTGTAATACATCTTTCCTCTGAAGTGACACGTTAATACATTCATTAAGACTAAAAAAGTAGATAATTTTAATAATATTTGAGGGTGTTTAACCTTCTTCGTAACGTCCATGTCACGGAGAAGATCTACAACTTTTTGTGGGATCTGAACAATTATTCCACCAAACAAGACCCGGAGAAGCAAGTTTATCGCTGAAATCTGAAGTACAACCCCAGACTCGAACCCATGAACTTCGGATTAATAGCCCTTTGATCTACCACTTGGCTATCCTCGCGGGTTTGAATACGTGAAATTCATGGAAGGATCGTCTTTGAAAGAGAAATATGATTCTTATAATTATAATTTAGAACATTTGAACAGAACTAAGGGGTTCCAAAAAACCTTAGCCCCCCCATTTGCAGCTTACATGTTTACTTATATCGAAATAATTTTTAGTGATTATAAAAATATATAAAATTCTTTATTTATTGCAGGTATTAAAATTACTCTAACTGATAAAGTGATAATATAATGGCTTCTCAATTAATTGGTGATTCGGAGAGGCAACGTGTGATAGATCGCATACGAGCAATAACATTTCGGGAAGCTCGTGATGCTGGAGCCACCTTTATAACACGTTCATGGGTTGCCAAAAAGTTGCGAAGAAGTGAGGACTTCGTCAAAAGAAATTGGAATAAAACTTTGGATGAATGTGAAATGGATACAACCAAATCTGGGAGCCCAAATTTGCCACTCTCTCAGGAAACAAAGGACATCATTGAAAGCGGTACGCGTAAGCGGAAAAACAGCTGTGCTAAACTCTAGAGAGAGCGAAGTGTTGAGAGGAAAGATCGTTAGTGGTGAGATTCGAATGTACCGTCGTCATAGGCAAGGTTTAAAGCAGTGGTGGCCAACCATTTTTTGATGCGTGCCATTTTTAGGTTAGGTTTAATTCGGATGCGCCAAAAAAAATTTGTGAAAAAATTACTAATAACTTGTAAGTAAAAATAAAAATATATTATAATATTTACCTTAAATAGAAATATAATGTGAAAAATATTTACCTTAATGAGATTACATCTTAACTGCTTAACTGCTTAACTACATCTTAACTGCTTAAATCTTTGATTTTTAATATTTAGTGTTACAAGTGAAAATTTAGCACAATTCATACTAGACCTCGATGAGCCACTTCAAAGTACTTGATGCGCCACCTTTGGCGCAATGCGCCGCGGTTGGCCACCACTGGAACTTTAAAGCCTTGGTATGAACTTCCAAAGCCAAGAAAAACTCAACTTAACATCGATGACAGAATGTGGTTTGCCAATTATCTTGAAGATTGGGATGTGGATGATTTCATGCATTTAGCTGTCTCCGATGAATTTTTTGTTTACGTAACACGTCGGCCTAACTACCAAAATGATCGAGTGTGGGCCACAACACCAGATGAAATCGATGACAATAAACATTATCGCGAATTATTAAAAAGTCCAGACTGTGTTGGTGTGTTTGTTTTGTTCACTGCAAAGAAGCTCATGTGGGTGCTGAAGCCAAATGGTCAGAGTTGGGATGGATAGTATTTTCGTGATATTATTTTATCCCAGCATGTCATTCCTTTTCTAAGAAACCCAAACAATGTTATGGATGTCGATCAGGTTACACTTCTGCACGATAAGGCCCCCTGTTTTAAGGCATTAGCCACTCAACAGTTGTTGCGGAACCATGAGATCGATTTCTTTGGAAATGAAGAATGGCCAGGAAATTCTCCTGACCTGAACGTCTGTGAACACATTGGATCAGTTATAAAAGACAAGGTTGAATGTCTTGTTTCAAGAACCTGCAGCAAATCGATTTTCGAAGGATACGATGACGCAACACATTGAAACTGTTTTAGCAAATTTGCGTAACGATCAAGATCTATTCACGTCACTTTTGTCAAGCTACCCAAAGCGAATTCAGGCTGTCTTGGAAGCCAATGGCGGGAACACCAAGTTTTAATTGTTTCTCATTAAATGCAAGATTAAATTCTCTTTTGTAAGGTATGTTTAGTTTTAGTGTACCTCTAATGGTTTAGGCCATGGGCGGGGGGGGGGGGCGCTAAGGTTTATTGGAGCCCCGTATATAGTACTCTTCAGTTTTCAGTGTACCTGTACCGTATATTCATGCCGAAATTCAGCTAACTGAAGCCTCCGATTGCATAGGGAAAATAGATACATACATTACTATTAACTTAATTAAGAGAATAACCCTCAGAATCAGACTTTTCCCCAGATTGTACAATATTCAAAGGCTTTCTTCAGAAAATCAATCAGTTTCATGGAGTATCCCAAGCCACTTTAAGAAGTTAATCCTATTCTCATTCGTACTGGTGTATGAACCATTACGGAATCAACGCAACAGCGCGACATCAGAAATTCCGATGTCATGCTGTTGCGTTGATTCCGTAATGGTTATTTGACTTTGTTCAGTCAAGAACTGATGCCAGATTAGGAGAATGACTCGGCTTTTGTCCTTTCTTGAATCTCTTGAAAACTCAGAGTGGGAAGTGAAGAAGAGATCTATTTTGCGTTTATATATATATTATATATATATATATATATATATATATATATATATATATATATATATATATATATATATATTATATATATATATATATATATATTATATATATTATATATATATATATTTTTCTAATATCTTTAATATAAAAATATATAAAAAGAGTGTTTGTTTAAAAAAAAATTGACTGCCAATGAAGCAATAGATAAGAAACTGCATGCAACCACGACAGATAAATTATTAAAAAAAAAAAAATTCCGATCCAAATAAATTATCAAAAAAATGTTCTTTTTCGCTTCAGATATTTTTGCTTATATAAACTAATACCATTAAATTCCGTTACGATCAAAGTTCTCGATTACTTTTAGAATTTCATTTGTGTTCGGCTCAACTTCATATTTTCTAGATTGATCTTAAAACAAGTTCGGAGCTTAGGGATCGTATTTCACTGGCGCCATATTGACGATAAAATATAGCAAAAGATATATATTATTTATTAAAAATCTCATATATATATATATATATATATATATATATATATGGAAGATGTCCATAAATTATCTTTAAAATTCAATTGAAATAGATAAAGATAATTTATGAACACCCTGTGTGTGTGTGTGTAGACCCTCTATATATATATATATACTGTATTATATATGTATATATGTATAATGTAGAAAGTACAATGACCGTATTAAAATGTACAAGGTAAAATTACAGTTAAAAAATAAAATCACTAAAATTGAGAAGTTTTTCGAGGAATTCCACTCGTATTCATTCAGGCAAAAAGACTGAAACCAAAGTAAAAGTTACAAGGATTAGGTAGCACATGAACCTCATTCATCTGGCAGGTGAAAACGGGTAAGGAGGGTTTAAAAAGGGCGTCTCTGAACGAAAGTTAATTTACAAATGGGTCAGTGTAACAATTACCTTTATCATTATTGAAATCGTCAGTGTTTTCGATTAAGAAGGATTGAGTTAATTTTCTTCTATTTTTTTTGTCTTTTATATCTAACTGAAAAGCCACATTATTATTATCAGTTAAATGATCTGAATTAATTCCATGTTGGTGGGAAGCTGAGTTAGGGTCGCCTGTTCTGAGAGAATATCTATGTTTGTAGTTTTTACCAGTAAAGTTGTTAGTTTCCCCATTATGAATATCATGATAATTTCCACATAAAATAGAAAGTATTGTTGGTATAACAATAAAATTTTGTTCTCAGTTGTATTATCGTGGCCCCTACAGTTAAAAACACCAAAATTCTTTCCTGTCGTCGACGGACGATAGTGCGTGGACAAATCTTTTTTGTTCCAGACTAACACTTCACGAACGGCTCTTCTGAGGGCCATAACTTTAAAAAATAAAAACTACAGCACACGCAGCTTACAACAAACGAGGACACCGTCGCGAATAATTTGCTGTAAAAACTGTAAAAATGCTTTCAATTCACAAAAGTTTAGAGCAAAGTTTGTTCAGTTGAGTAAACTGTCCTTCCGCGTGGCGCTGGGTGGAGCTTATTCGTCGAGAATTTCAAGCTCCGCTCAACGTCACGCCTCTTGTCGGCAGCACGCAAAAACAAAATTTCGGCTATTTTATAATTTGTGTTGTATGTAGTAAAGGAAAAAAATTGTGTGCATCTCGTCAGACCACGCTTCCACAACATATTATACTTTTTAGTGAAATCAAAGAAAAGAAAACGAGTCCATAAATTTACAAAATTATCAAAACCATAAAAATTCTGAGATTTACATCCAAAGGCAGTGAGATCAAATTTGTGAAGGTACATTCAAAATGTAAGTGGTTCGTGAGCTTAAAGTAAATGTTAAGTTCTCACTGGCTTAAAAACTTCTTTTCAGACGGTTGGATGAGCGCTAATTTTGTGCAAAATTTGTGTTTACAACAAAAAAAGGGTTGCCTAAAAAAATCATGGACTAGTCTGAAAAATGTGTCCTGCAAAAAACCAAATCTTTTTTGTCGATGTAATAATAAACCTTAAAAGCTTTGGGGTGGAAGTTGGTCTGCACCAAGGATCAGCTTTGAGCCCCTTCCTTTTCAATGTGGTATTCGATGTGTTGACGGACAGGATTAGAGGGGAGGCGCAGTGGTGCATGATGTATGCAGACGATGTTGTGTTGAGTGGGGAGACGAAAGAGGAGGTGGAGCAGCAGTTGGAAAATTGGAGAGAGGCGTTGGAAAGTAGGGGGATGAGAATTAGCCGAAAGAAGACCGAATATATGAGATGTGATGTGCAGCAGGACCGAGGAGGGGAAGTGACATTGAGTGGAGAGCGTGTTAAGACGGTGGAGTATTTTAAATACTTGGGGTCAACAGTGGATGCAGAGGGGGGAGCAGAGAGAGAGATAAACTGTAGAATACTGTCGGAGTGGAAGAACTGGAGAGACGTATCAGGGGTGCTCTGTGATAAGAGGGTCCCAGTGAAACTGAAGGGAAAGGTATTCAAAACAGTGGTAAGGCCGGCAATGTTGTATGGAATGGAGACTGTGCCAATGAAGAAGAGCAATGAAAGAAAAATCGATGTGGCTGAAATGAAGATGTTGAGATGGATGTGTGGAGTGACGAGGAGGAATAGGGTCAGAAATGAGCATATAAGAGGAACAGTGAAGGTGGCGGAAGCATCTAAGAAGGTGCAGGAGGCCAGGCTGAGGTGGTATGGACACGTCAGGAGAAGAGAGGAGGAGTATGTAGGGCGCAGAGTGCTGGAGATGGAGTTGCCGGGACGGAGAAGAAGAGGAAGACCGAAGACGAGATGGAGGGACTGTGTGGTGGCGGACATCAGGGAGAAGGACTTGGAGGAGGACGTGGTGTACGACAGAGGAGAGTGGAGAAGACGAACCAAAAACAGCGACCCCATGTAAAGATGGGATAATAAGCTGCGGAAGAAGAAGAAGAAAAGAACAGGACAAGAATAACACATAAAACAAAAAATATTTAGCGGAAGTTCTTAAAAAACAAAAACTCGTTATGCGCTTTAATAGTGTTTTGCAGATTCAGTTATCACATGTCACTTTAATACACTGAAACTAGAATTTCCCTCGAGATTATAAACGGACAGTCATCCAAACACTCCTGATGATTAATTTGTATTTAAAATTATGAACTACCGAGTAGGTAACGTGGCTATTCGAAAAATTCGAATCTTACCGAGGTAAGGTAAATTTATTTCTAATGTATTTAATCTTAATCTTAAAATTTAAGTTGCTGTTAGTATGTCGCTGCTGATTAACATAAAAATGATATGCATGTAATTACACTTGGTTAATGAATATAAAATGTAATGGCATTTAACTGAAATTTCTTCCACTGGATGGTGCCACACTTTAAACCCTTTTTGCTACGTTTTCACTGAAATAGGTAGGGACTTTACAAACACCCTGTATATATATATATATATATATATATATATATATATATATATATATATATATATATATATATATATATATTAGGCCACGCTGACAATTATGTCAGCTTATTGGAGAGGAACCTTGAATCAGTCTCGTCCAGGCGTCCCCGTCGCGCGCAGATGCCGCTGTCGCTGCCCCGCGGCCCGGTGGCCCCTAAAGTTTAGAGAATGACGGATACGCACAGATGTTTTTTGTTTCTATTTATATTTTTCATTTTATATTTATCCTCTCTTCTTTAATCAGAACCGTCCCCAACTTCCCCATTACCCTCAACCCTTCTCCTTTATGACCATTCTCCTTATCTTACACCTTTTCCTGTTATCAAACCCATTATTTACATAGTTATTAAAATTTTGCTTTTGTTCCCTTTCCCCTCTTTTCCTCTCCCTTCAGTGACACTCCCCTCTTTTCCTCTCACTCCCTTCAGTGGCACTCCCTTCTTTCCCCCTCCCCTCCTTTCCCTCACTTGGCACTGGCATCCCCACCCCATCATACTCGATGTCACCATACTACTTGCGCTATCTCCTCGATTATTATTACCGGCACCATCGAAAAATGAATCACCAATCTAAATGTCTTCACTTCGCTTTCGATCTGACAGAACCTCCTGTCCAGAGCAGGAGCCTGGTTTTTCGGAGTGGATTTGGAACTCAGGAGAGTATTACACTTTAAAAGACAAAATAAAAATTAGACAATAATTTTTTTCGAAATGTTGTAGAAAAATAGTTTCTTGAAGTTCTGACTTACAAATTTCTAACAGTAGTCTTTGTAAATGTAAGTTCAGTATAGCTAGGTGAGGTTGGGTTAGGTTAGGTTACGCCAGGTTATGTTAGTTAAGGTTAGGTTAGGTTAGATTAGGTCAAATTTGGTTTCGTTAGATTATATGGTACCGTAGATCATTTCAAGTTTCAACATCTTTGTTAGTGCGAGATCAAATATTTTTGTTGCAAAAATTTTCATTCGAGAACACTTTCTTGATAATTCGAGAATTTAGTTCGCCGGTCAGAAGTTCTGTCTTTGAAAAGGTACCACTGGGGAGCTGAGAATACCCAAAAGGGCATACCCACAAGCGTACGTGGAGCTATTATTTTTCTTATAGCAGTATTACTTTGAAGTATAATAAGCGAAGAGCAATAATTATATTTGTAATTCTTGTTTCTAAAGTACCATAAACTTGATTCAAATATGTATCTTCATTGATATTTGATAGAAGACAGAGGCTTTAATTTTATGACAAAACTTTTTCTTTTGTCATAAAAACTAAGCCATTTCAGAAGAATTATTTTATTAGGTTATAAATAAATTATGGATTCAGCTTTCATGCAGTTTGTCTTTAATTGGTTTTTTTAAATATTATAATTATTTTTAACTTTATATTTTGTTCGATTAAATAAATCTTAATTTTCTTTGAAATTTTACATGTCTATCGGAAGAAATAATTTCTGTTCCTCTGATTCTGTTTAGTAATAGTTTTTCCCAATTTTTATGATAGTAAATTCAGTTTCAATTACCATAAGTTTAGGTTATAATAGAGGGTGTCCTAAAATTAGCTAGAAAACTTTTATATGTTTGTCGATCAATAGTCGGACGTTGTGAACAATGTGTTCAAGTTAAAGGAAGACATTTTGAACATCTAAAATAAACAATTATTGTTGCTTTTCTTATTGCTGCTATATTTGAAAAAAAATCTTTAAATATCGCATAATTTTTGTTGAGATATTTCGGTCATTTCAAAGTTTACTGGGTAATTTTAGAATACCCTGTATATATAAAAAATATGTGTGAAACGTCAGGTGAATGTTTCAAAGAGGTAAAAAGTTTCAGATATTTCCCCAAATGCATTCTTCTTTGAGAAAAGTTTACTTTAAAAATCTATGTCTGATAACTTCATTAAATTATATGGAAAAAGGAAATGTAATTTATTAAATTATATGGAAAAGGGAAATATAATTTACAAAATTAAATGGAAAAGGGAAATGTAATTTATAAAATTATATGGAAAAGGGAAATGATTTATAAAATTATATGAAAAAGGGAAATATAATTTATAAAATTAAATGGAAAAGGGAAATATAATTTATAAAATTATATGGAAAAGGGAAATATAATTTATAAAATTATATCGAAAAGTGAAATATAATTTATAAAATTATATGAAAAAGGGAAATATAATTTATAAAATTAAATGGAAAAGGGAAATATAATTTATAAAATTATATGGAAAAGGGAAATATAATTTAATCGAATCAAACATAATTCGGTTGTTTCAACATAGCAAAAATTTGAATACAGAAAAAAAAGGATACGAATTTCAACAAATCAAATTTCAGATATGTTTAAGAACGTAAACATATTTCGAATTTTGAGTTTTTATTTTATATTTTAAAGTAGTTTATATTTTATACAGTTTATTTGCTTCTTTTTTTTTTTCTCGGATATAAGGTATACACAGAGGACACTTTTAGAGATCATACGTCATTTATTATGAGCATTCGTTTCATAAAATCATAAGAGTTTAGCAGATTTTTTTTTTTTGGTCGTCCTTCTTATATTGAAATTGCGGTTCCTTGAGAAGGAATCGCTCAGTAAAATTATATATATATATACAGTATATATAGTTCATTTTTTAATGGAGGAATTTGGGTTTATCTTTAAATCCGATTTGAAATTTAAAAAAAAATATATATATATATATATAAAATCTTGTTTCCTGCGAGTTTTTTCTTTTCTAATCTTAAATCTCCGTTGAAAGGGAAAGGATTAAGGATATTTCAGTGATCAAGTGATATGCGACAAGCGTGCTTCTCTCTCTCTCTCTCTCTCTCTCCATTCCAAAAAGGAAATTTCAAAATTTGTTTCTTAGGAAAAGTGCTCCATGCACTTGTTTTTGTGTGCGTATTACAGACTTTTAAAAGTATATTAAATACAGGGTCTGTCAAAAAAAACTAAGCCAATTTGAAATCTCTATAAAATGCACAATTTGATAGAGATTTCAAATATTTTTTTACAGTAAATAAATAAAAGGCTCATAAATAATCTATGATAATTTTATAACTTTATTTTAAATATTTTAGGAGTTATGCTGTTATTTCTACAGATTGAGAAAATTTCAGTTTTTCTCATTATGTAATATCTTCTTTTTTCTCTTTTTCAGAATTTGTTTAGATTTAAAATTTTTCGTGAATACCTCTAAATATGCCATTCTCACATGAAGATAAAATAATTATAAAGCATTATAGAGTTGAAAAAGGTTATAGTGCAAGGAAATTACTTTCTGAATTCGATTATGAAGGATGGACTAGATCAGGTTTAGATTACGTATTGAGAACTATCGATGAAACAGGAAGCATTGAAAGGAAGGTTGGTAGTGGGCGACCAAAATCAGTTAGAGTAGATGAAAATATTCAGAAAGTGGAGGAACGTATCCTTAGTCAAGATGATCGACCTGGTAGCCACATGACACCTGCTCAAATATCAAAAGAACTAGAAATATCAGAATCAAGCGTAAGAAGGATTATTAAATCTGATCTGCAATTTAAACCATTTAAAAGAGTGCATGGACAAAGATTGTCAGAAGTAAACTGTCAGAAAAGAGTTGAGAAATCCAAACGTATTTTACGTATAATAACTGAAGATAAACTTTCCAAGACATTTTTTACTGATGAAAAACGTTTTACGGTAGAGCCACCAAGAAACTCACAGAATGACTGGGTTTATTCTGATGTTGCGAAGAAAAATGAAATCCAAGATGAAAGACTGTACGCAACAAGGAGTCACTTTTCTTCTAGCGTCATGGTTTCTGTTGGAGTGTCCAAGTTGGGAAAAACTTCAATATTTTTTATTGAGCCAGGAGTGAAAATTAATGCTCAATATTATTCAAATACCCTGCTTGAGAAAATGCTTCCAGAAATGAGAAACTTGGCTAGTCAAGGTTACTTTATTTTTCAACAAGATGGTGCAACATCACATACTGCCAAAACAACCATCGAATATTTGAAAAAGAATGTGCCTGAATTTCTGGAACCGAATAATTGGCCACCTAACAGCCCTGACCTAAACCCTGTAGACTACGGAATATGGGAAAACTTGGCAGAGAGAGTGTATAGGAACAGAATAAGGGATGTCACTCATTTGCGTGAGTTGATTATCGCAAAATGGGCAGAGCTCCCCCAAGAGCAAATAAATCGAGCAATAGACGAATTCAGACCAAGATTTAAAAAAGTGATAGAAATGCAAGGGAATCAGGTTGAACAGTTCTTTTAATTTTATTAACTAAAAATTATCTACAGTATACTGTATAGTAAAAAAAAAATTTTTCATGTTAAGTAGGAGAATCTCACTTTTTAGTTAATTATTAATAAAATTAACAATTCAGAAGATATCGTCATAAAAATTTAAAAGATAATAGGTGATTACCTATACTTTATTGTGTAAAAAATTCAACTTAATTAGATAAATGGTTTTGTTTTAATAAAGGTTTGAATTTGGCTTAGTTTTTTTTTTACATACCCTGTATATTTCTTCTTCACATCGTCTTTAGGGTCATCTCGTTTATTTTTGTAGTTTCATTTTTATTTTTATATGAACAACCAAAACAGAATCCTGGTTACTTTCACGGTGTTTAAATGTAGCTATTCATTTGTTTGGAGCTTTGTTGATTTTTCTGATGAAATACTGTTCTGTAACGTACACTTGCAGAAAAAAGTTTGCTGAAAACTAAAATTTCAACATGACCCAAAATCATTGTTATAGAGAAATAGTCTCATGCGATCGTTGCGCTTTTCGGAATTAGTTACTAAATACCCTGATTTTCTGAGGCACACGACATTCTAGAAAAAAATAAAATAAATAAAATAAAATTGAGGAAAAAATAGTCTCAGTTCCTACTGGACATTGAAACTTTTGAAAGACAAAACTTTCGACATACGGGACAAATTCTTGAATTGTCGAGAAATTTTTCTCGACTGAAAATTTTCTTGAAGAAAATGGTTGTTCCTCTATATATATATATATATAGAGAGAGAGAGAGAGAGAGAGAGAGAAAG
Organism: Bathynomus jamesi; assembly: GCA_023014485.1. NCBI lineage: Eukaryota > Metazoa > Arthropoda > Malacostraca > Isopoda > Cirolanidae > Bathynomus > Bathynomus jamesi. The sequence goes on along the minus strand of JAJOZX010000255.1, from coordinate 647,191 downwards.
AGAGAGAGGAGAGAGAGAGAGAGAGAGAGAGAGAAATAATTTAAATCACCGATGTTAAGAGATAAAATAAAACACTATAAACTGGAAAGCCTTTCGAAGAATACTATCTTCTTCGTTCGGGCGATAAAAGAAACTAAAAATCGAAGTGAAGATGAAAGATTTATTTAAAAAAAAAATGCCTCAGGCAACTCAAAGCGTGGTAAATTATTCCGAAAAACGGGTGATTTTGATAAACAAAAGTTGGTGATGAAGTCCAGCTGAAATGTTCCATTTTTATATTGAAATTATCAGTACTTTTTATGATAATGGATCCGGCAAGTTTTCTTTTATCATTATTACTAATATTTGAAAGTAAATGAGCATTTTTAACGTCAGTATTATGGTCATTGTCTCGGCGATGCTTGTGTAAGACCGAGTTATAATGTTATAATGTTTCAGATCAACAGGGACCCCAGGATCCACTCATGGCTGGTCTACCTAAATGTGTTTGTAATTGTAATCATCAATTATGCTCAGGTTTTGCTTATGCTGATAGAGACGTCTTTTGAAGTCAATGATTTCACCGATGTATCCCTTAGAGCAGTCTCTACACGGGATTCGATAAACTCCAGAGTTTGAGGAACAATTCGAAAGTTGATTTTTCCGCAAGAGACTGCGAGTGGAACAGGGAACCTGAGGAACCAAATTAAGTTGAAGGAGAAAAACATCACAAAGTGATTGTGAATTAAAGGGGATCACAAGGCCATCACTAAAACTCTTAACACTAGTAGTATCACTATAAAATTTCCTCTTAGCAGCTCTAAGATATTTTTCAATAAAATTGGAAGGATAACCCATCATTTTAAAAGAATCTTTGACTAAACAAAGTTCAACCTCCAAATAAGAGGTTCTCATGAACATGCCCATAAGGGTACCTTTTTTGACAGAGAGAGTATGCAAAGAAAACCAGTGGACTTATGCATTAGAATAAATAGCTTTTCTAAATACAATGCAAGCAGGTTTATTGTTACAGGATCTAATGATGTGAATGTCCCAAACGAAAGTTGTTAAATTTTGTTTCGTCACAACGTTAAATTTTATCTAGCACATAGTTAGGGTCAAAATCCAAAGGGAGCAAAACAAAAACGTCGTCTAAGTAACGGTAGGCTTGTTCAAAAATCAACCTTTTCTTATTTTCATAGGTTTCTGTACATTTTCCCATGCTTTTTGACCTGAAAAAGACGAAAATCACAACTATTTTGACCTAGGATGTTGGGAAGCATTGCCGCATGGAGCTTTAAATTTTCTGCCTTGAAATCGGCCAAAGCGCCAATTCCGGGGTCCCTTGAATTATGTTTTGCACTTTAACTTTTGATCTAAACAAGATAGAGCAACAAATTAGGTATCAAATGAAAGAGCATAAAATTAATAAATAATAATAATAATAATAATAATAATAATAAATAAATAATAATTAATAATAATAATAATATATAATAATTATCTATCATTTTTCAGGAAACAACAGAAACTCAATCAGAATCTAGAAAACCATCTACAAGTTACAACTTCACAATGGCATTAAGCAAGGAGCTGAGGGAGCTCCGTGGGCGCACAGTTGATATCTCAGAACCTCCACGTACTGTCCACAGGCAGGTGTCAACTGGGCCATCTACCAGATCTCTCACTGAAACTTTCCTGGTTGGATACCCTTCAGCTTTTATCAGTGGTTCCCAGCTTCCCACCAACAGACAGGCGTTCCAGTATTTCCTTAATCTTCAGAATTTACCGGAAAATGCAGGGAGGCCCATGGTTCAAGACCTTGCATATGAAACAGTTGAATCTATCATCCCATTCTGGCAGATGGCTAGGATCAAGACAATGACCAAGTACAACGCAATGAAGCTCTTCATGAAACTACATGAGAAACATCGTGCTCTGGTGAAAAGCAAAGGAAGAGCAAGTAACCCTGGAGGAAAAAGAGGAGCATTTGTGCTGGAATTAGACAGCCTGTTCGATATAGGAGCTCCAGATGCAATCCAGGAAATACAGAACAACAGACTGTTATCCAGAGAGAAGAAAGATGAGGATATCAGGTTCTACGAAGACCAAAAGACTGAGAGGAAAGGTCATATGTCTGGTCATGACAAGATTTTTGAGACAAGATCCCTGCAGCAAGCAGCGAGGAATGAAAGACTGCAGCATAGACAAGAACAAGGTAAAACTAATTACTTTGAACGTTACAAAAAGTTTTAAGTTTTACTCCATTGCGATATTTTGCATGTACTTAACAATTACTGTCTTAACATGTTGTACTATTTTACAGCTGCAGCAGAACAAGAGGCAGTTGTTCATGTGGATGACATTACCTGGGGTGACTCAACTGACAACGACGCTAACACAGAGGACATGGATTACCATCAGCCTCGTCCTGGATGTTCTCACCATCAAGACACTGTGACTAGTGTGACTTTGACGTTTCCAAGGAAGGTCATGGAATGTGATGTCATCTGCAATACAGCTGATCGTCTTGGTTTATCAGACAATCAAGTTACTGCCATGGTTTCTGCCACCTTGAAAGCTGGAGGGGCTGATCTGGATAACTTCGTCATCTCAACCTCAACAACATGTCGCAACAGAATGCTGTCCAGGTATAATATCAGCAAGAGTCACATGTCCAAGTTTTGTGAAAACCCCCCACAGTACGCTGCCTTACACTGGGATGGAAAGTTGCTCAAAGATGTCTTGGGCAGTGAACCTGGAAGTACCTCAGAGACTTTAGCTGTGCTAGTGTCTGGTCCACCTTCATACACTGAAGGAAAGTTATTGGGAGTACCTGTCATCGACAATTCTTCTGGCACAGCTCAGGCTGAGGCTTCAATGGATTTACTGGAGACATGGGAACTTACGGATAATGTTACTGCCCTTGTTTTTGACACTACATCCAGTAACAGTGGAGTTCACAGAGGAGCTGCCAAACTGCTAGAGAAAATGCTGAACAAAAAGGTGTTTTATCTGGCCTGTCGACATCACATCCTGGAAATCCTAGTAGGAGCAGTTTGGGAGAAGCTGTTTGGGAAGGTGAAGGGGCCAGATAATCCCTGGTTTGAGCATCTGAAGGATGTTTGGACGGACTTGTCCAAGGAAAACCCAAAGATGCTGGCTATCAACAGCAAATGGCTGAAGGAAAAGAAGAAGAACAGTGAAGAAATACTCCAAGACATTCTAACAGCAGAAAGGCTTCCAAGAGTCGACTACAGGGAAATGGCTGAACTGACAGTCATTGTTCTTGGAGGAACGCCTCCTCGAGGTATTCACTGGAGTCGACCAGGCGCCATTCATCAGGCCAGATGGATGGCCAGAATCCTGTACTCCATGAAAATGCTGATGTTTGCAGATCAACTTGAGTACGACGAAGACACTGTATCAAAGCTGGAAAGACTCAACACCTTCCTTGCGCTGTTCTACACTCCTGTAATGATGTCATTGTCTGCTGCAGATGCTCCCGTGAATGATCTAAGTCTAATCCAGGACATGTTGAAGTACAAGAAAACTGACCCAGAGCTTGCTGATGCAGTACTTAATAATGGAAAACCACAAATGGTACCTGACGCAGGAAGTCGTGCCATTTGCCCTGTTCAGCAGTAGATTGAGTGACACATTGAAGCACGACATTGCTGCCCAGTTACATGCCACTGAGAAGCCAGACAGCTTCAGAACAGGAAAGCCTCTATTCCAGAGAGTCACAGCTAAGACCACCCTGGTTGATCTCATTGGCCCAGAATCACATTTCCTGCTGGACACACTGAACATTGGATCCGAGTGGCTTCTGGAACCTGTCACGTCTTGGCCACAGAATGAGGACTACAGAAAAGCGTTGGACTATGTTAAGAATCTGAAAGCGGTGAATGACATTGCTGAACGTGGTGTCAAGATGATGAGCGACTTTGCAAACGTCATAACAACAGATGCCAAGCAAAGGGACTATCTCCTTCAATGTGGAGTTCAACAGACGCCGCTTTGACAGCTTCAAGAAACAAACTCTCAACAACTGACTGTGTAAATGTCATTATGAAATTAATCATCATGTAATGCTTTCACTTCTTGATCGATTAGACTTGTGACAAAATGTTAATCTCAAATTTGTGTCATGAATAAGGCGCCTTGTCTGCCTTGAGTGTGAGAAAACGAATTTTGTGATATTTCTGAAATCTTTGTATGTACCAATGTGCTATTTCTTGTTCCAAGACTATCATAATTGTATAAGTTAGAAAGAGGATTAAAAACACTTTAATTTGGTGCCTATTTTGTTGCTCTATCTTGCTTAGATAAAAAGTTATAGTGCAAAACATGATTCAAGGGACCCCGGAACTGGTGCTTTTGGCCGATTTCAAGGCAGAAAACTTAAAGCTCCATGCGGCAATGCTTCCCAACAACCTAGGTCAAAATGGTTGTGATTTTCGGCCTTTTCAGGTCAAAAAGCATGGGAAAAAGTACAGAAACCTATGAAAATAAGAAAACGTTGATTTTTGAACACGGCTAAAGTAATGGTACCAAGATATAGCTGGGTCAAGGATGTCACTGAGAAATCTTCCCACAGTTTCTCAACCACTTATCTCTTACTCATTCCCAAGGTATGGAAATCTAAATTTTCGGGGAAATCAGTTAATTTATTATCTAAGCTATTTTTAGGGAGAGTTAAACAAATATTA